>VXAD01005100.1:701264-786251 GCA_013399195.1 Dicrurus megarhynchus | reverse complement strand
CATGTCGTGGGTTCCGACAACAGTTTGTAAAAAGTACTCACAAACCTGAGGACCACTGAATAAACATGTTCTGGGATCAGTCAAATTGTTAAGTTTTGATTATTTTTGTGAGGGAAAAAATCCTATTTTCTCCATGAGATGTTAGCTCACATTACACAAATATAAGCCTGCTGACCAAGATCTTATTTTTCCTGATGAAACAGAATTTCCCAGAGAAAAAATGCCTTTTTCTGACTGAATCTTAATAATGCCTTCAGGATATTTCCCATGCTTATGTAGATGTTTCTACAGCAGCAACAAGAAAATGGAACATATAACTTCTAGTCTTGCTGTGTTATAAATAATAAGTGCAAATTACATACATATAATTCCACACTACAGCAATTGTTTAGGGCTTTTGGGAAAAAAAAATACAAAAAACAAAAAGCAAAAAACAGAACAAAAAACAAACAAAAACAAAAAAATCCCCCAAACCAAAAAATACCCTAGTAACAAATGGCATTAACTAACACTTCAGATATAAGCCACCTACGTTTCAAAAATTTCTTCACCATCATGTGAAAATGCCACAAGCTCCAGGTGAAACCAGGAGTTCCTGTTATTGGCAATAAGATTGCACTGCAGCCCAAGCTTAGGCAGAGTAGCAATGACCAGCATGAAATAGCAAATCATAATGAAAAGTGCATTACTTTCACAGAGGAGAATATCCCAGTATCGGAAGATAAAAATGGTTTAAATGTAAGCAATAAATAAACTGACTTTATACAGTGTTCAAAGTGCCAGGCTAATGAAATTAAAGGATAGTTCACTAACCTCTCTGAGTCCATTCAAAAATTAAGAGTTGGACAGAATTAATTCCTTCAATGACACATAAACATACTTTCTCAGCCCTGTTCCATTTAGATCCTTATGATAGGGTCATATGTAAGATGTCCAGATTGCTTGGATTCGGTCAATAATAATGACTTTATTCTTGGCTACCATTCTTTAAAATTTATCCCTACTCTGGCATGTTCTCTTCATGGTGTCCCTTACGGCCAGCCGTCAAAATGAATTGAAGTATTTTCCAAGGATGTATATAATGCAGAAGCAACTGCTACAGCGTTAAGATCATAGAAATCTGTAAAAAAGAGAAAAGCCTGTGAATGTGTGCATTAACTGGTGTGATATCAGGTCCAATTCAGCCTGGAAAAGAAGATTCAGAGGTGACAGGAGAGCATGGTAACACGAAATCAGTAAGGCACACACTAGGGCTATGGCTCCTTCATGGCAGAGTTCATGCATTACAAGGTGTGGGGAGTGAAGCTTTGCTGCTTTTTCCTCTAATGCCCACTCTACACCAAGGACAAGCCTCCCTCAAAACAGTCTCTGAATTACTCTTTACCTTTTCCAAATCTCATTCTTCTGTCTGGAAAAGGAAACTACTCTGGGTTCGCGTGCCGTATGCTTTTTTGAAAATATTTTGTGGTTTGCGGTATTTAAAGGTATTTTATGACTCATCATGTTGAATGTACAGAACGGCTTTTCAGCTACAACTCTCCTTCCCACGGTTTTTTTGAATAAGCTGACTTACCTTTCAGATGCACTTAGCAAAAACATTATGCTTTCCTGACAGATCTTCAGCAAGACAGCAAATTCAGAATGAAACCAGTGTAAGGCAGTCATACATTCTCATACTTGAAATTTATGCTCAACTAAGCAACTAACAGTGTTAAATGTCTTCCAAATAGTTGGACATATTTAGCTGCTTCTTTTGTTTGAAAATAATTCACTGAAAGATTCAAAGCTTTGCAGATTTACTTGTCAATAAACATTAATCTGCAAATGGTTCATGGAAGCATCATGCAGCCAATGGGCGGCTCACAATCTGTTTATTGCTCCTATTGCCTGGTAGCTGTTATCACTGCAACTGCTTTCTCATACAATGACTCCTAAAGAGCTTCAAAAGGCCACCAAACACTTTAATTCAAGTATCCATGCAAAGCCACATACCATGTTTGCTTCCTGCTAACACCCTTCTGAACACAGATCCACTCAGCAAATATTGATGGAGACAGAAGAGTTGTTTTTGAAGCATTTGCCTAAGGCCAAAATTTTCGGAAGTGACTAATTATTTTGGGTACTACAACTTCAGTGCTTCCCAGACAGGCACCTGCAAGAATTTTGTGTATAAAGTGATGGAAATCCACCATAACTCTGGGTCAGACCCTCTGAGAATATCTCCAGGTGCACAGCCAAGAATTAGGGTGTTCAACATCCTTAGGCATTTTCGAAAATTCTAGATTACTGTGGAGTTTTTCTTATTGTGTGTGGTTTTTTTTTTTTCCTAACAGAACTTGAGTGCTTTTTTCACAGACATCTTGTCTTGGCTTATAAGATTTCCATAACATAAGATTTTGGGGTATCACTTTTCAGTTGTAATTAAATTCAGATAACATGTGTCTGATTTTTTTCCTTGGGGACAGAAAATTTATGGTAAAAAGAAACAGTAAAAGAGGAGAAAGGGGACTGTGCATATTAAATGACAAGGCAAACTCTCAAATTGCCATATTTATAACATTTACATTTTTCAAGGTCATGTGTCAAATACAAATGAAATAATGAACCTTTGCCAGTCTGTGGTATCCCATGTCAGGCAACTTAGGCATCAGCATCAATACAGTGGCTTTGATGAACTGCACTTCTGTGCCCTGCTGCTCTAACCTGGAAGTTTAAAAGGCAGCAATTAAGTTTTCTAAAATGGAGCAAGAAAAACAGGAAAAAATGGCCCTAGCAGTATTCTTAATTGCAGAATAGTTATTTAATACAAAAGCAGAAGAACTAAAAATGTGCAGACTGATGGTAGAAGGCAAGGAACAGGGATGTTAATGAAAAGGTTGAATAGGTTGCAGCTATGATCCATGAGACACTTCAAGAAAACAACAAGGTAGGAGTGTGGGGGGAAACATTAGAGGTGAAGGAGCTGTTATTTAAAATCCTATGATAGAGTGCACTGCAAAAAAAAATATGCATCAAAGCTATTCTTTCAAAAGACACAGGACTGCATGAAAAAACTCTCTCCAACTTGGATGATTTATTTTATTTTAAACTACGTAACTGCAGTGAAATCATCGAGTGCCTTCCAGAAAGGCAACTTATAGTTAACTATATACTGTAAAGGAGGGTGTATATTATAATCCAATTTAGGATACGTTGTATTGTGTCATTAGAGAACAATTTTCACTTCGTGCAGCACAAAATGTCTTAATGGTTTTAAAACACATGCCTCTTTTCCTTTTCTTCCCTCTCAGTACAGCATAAAATGAAGCTATGGGTAATATTTCAGTTCCATATGCCTTCTTGGAAAGTATATGTTACTGAAAATGTAATGGGTGATTCCAGGGTTGTATATGCTATGGTCGTGTTTTGAAAGCAGTCATTTCAAGAAATAATTAAAATTTTCAGCGATTTCACAAAATGGCTGTTTCATTCAGCTATTCTGTGAAATAGGAGAAAGTTTCACACCTTTAATGAAGTTTGGGAAACAAGGAGGGAGGCACCATGTGAAATGCCTGATACCTTATGACATGAATTAACTTAAAAAGACAACGCATGAGGTTTTTGTAATTTATTTACTTCTAAACCCATATGGACTTCTACATTTATTTCTGAAATCTTCCAGTCTCACATGCCAGAACTGAACTCGTCTTCACAATTAAGGTAACTGTAGCATCAGTATTACCTCCATGTTGCTTTTCAGTGTTTTCCTCCCTCTGGAGATGGTGCTTTACCAAGAGCCATGCCTGCAAAGCCAGTGCTGGCCAGGCTCCTTCCTGCTGGCCAGGGCAGCTGACAAGGGCAGAGGACAGCACATGGGGCAGGACTGTGCAGGAAGTAGTTGACAAAGTGCCTTAAAAGTGAAGGATCAGTTAGCTCATGATGGGTGGAGGATTTGGTGGATCTGGATGAGTCCTTTCTGAGAGAGTTTGAGCTACAGGAACAGGTCTGACCTTTAGTTAATTTAGCAGTGCTTTCCTGTGCTTTAGCACTTTATCAGGCGTGGGGAGCAGTGAGTCTGCTGGGGATGTGGGTGCACCAGAGTCATCAGAAAGAGCACTGAACTCTGATTGCAGATTCCGCTGTCTGTGGAGGTAGCTGATGATCCCTGACAGCAGAGAGGTAGAGCTATGCCCACTTTTGGGATTGGTACTGAACCAAGCTGCATACAGTGAGAAGTTTATTCCAGACTGATGGGCAATGCTTTTGAGAACTGGGCAAAGTGAGTCCCCACAGTCCAGTCCCATGAACTGTTGTCTGCCATCCATGCTAAGAGCATTTGCTTAATATCCCCTTTGAGAGACCCCTGGATTTGTGAATATCTTGCTTTTCCATATGAAGCCAAGCAGAAGCCACAGAGGCTTCATTTCTTGGATGACTTCAGCAGCAATTTCAATTCCTTTATCACTCTGCAACCCAACCAAGTAGGGTTACCAAGATCCAACCAAGAGTTGTCAAGTAGGAGAAAAATACTGAAAAACTGAAAGGCTGTTTCTGGTTCCCTCCGAGGTAAGGGCTCAGAGAACACAAAATCAAAGAAGGTGGTCTTGGTACACCATTATATCATTAAAATTGCCTTGAGATGAAACTTGCAGACCAATAAAGTCAGCTTGGCCTCGTGATGAGTATTCATTGCTCGAATGGTCAGTTTTATAGTAAGGCCATTAGTCAAGGATTTTGGCACCCAAAACAGAAAAATCTCAAGAGCTCTGCAGTCTGTCTTTTGATGTTTGCATATTCAGATGATAAATGCTTTATAAGAAGAACATGTAACAATTCTTGCTTTTCTGGCAATATCATACCTCTCTTCAGTGTTCACATAGTATATGGAAAATGCTTCTTTAGTCCAGTGTTTTTTCATTAGCTGCTTCTTGTCACCAGCCATAGAATTTCACACCTGTGAGCAGTAGAGGAAACACAAAAGAACTAACCAGCAATTCCATAACCAAAGAAAAGACAAATTATGATGAGAGCAAAAAGAAAAAAAAAAAAGAAAAGAAAGAAAAAGACTGTTCTTTAAAACTTACTTTACAAGCAAGTAGTGTTCAAGTCTTGAATTGAGTTTGGGACCTTGGCTTGCCTTTTTGATCTCAGCAATAGCTGTACTATATTTTTCCTTTAGTATCAAGCACTTCAGACACTTCTCATACTTTTTGTAAAGTTCTTTTCTGCAGCTACTTTCAAAATCCAGAGTCACCTCCAGCAGTCAGTGCAAAAAAAAAAAAGCAAAGGATCCTTATCCAATAACAGCCCTTTTCACAATATGCCTGTTTCTGGGTGAAACAAACAGTCAAATAGTCTGGTGGAATATGCAGCACGTCAGTCACTTCATAGAACGCACGAAACTTTTAGTCATTTTACCAAATGAGTGACTGAAGGAGTCATTTCACAAAATGACTGAAAATTTCAGTCATTTCAGGAAATCACTGGTTTCATGATCCTTCTAACATACCATGTGCTGGAGGGAAGGTTTAGTCTGGAAGAGGGAAGCAGGATCGTGTTCTTCAAACCCCCTCTTGTGGCTGTGGGGAACAGCGCCATGAAACACCGCATTTTACAGTAATCTTTTGTTTGAAGTCTGCAGCGATTGTCGAGGAAGGAAGGAGATGTGAGAGACTTTGTTTTATCCCGATGCTTATATTCTTCCTTGAAAATCTCTGTCAAAGGAGGAGTTCAGGGTTTTTTCTTAAATTGTTAAGCAATAGTACATGCGGTTTGAGCTGGATACCTCTGCAGAGATCCAGGACAAAGAAGTTGCCAAAAAGGTTCCATATGGATGAATCCACTGGCTGTTTTCTGTGACTGTTTAGTTTTAGTATAGCTGTATCTGTCTTATATAAAAGTAAAACCTTCGTTTTGTTTTCTGCAAAGTATTTTAAAGCTGCATAGCCTTCAGGTAGAGGTGGAATAAAATGAATGTGTCCAGAGAATACTTTCTAAGGAGATAGTTAGCAGTGAAAAATCTGTCACAAATAACAGGTGAGTAGCTATTCAAATTCAAGCAGCTTTGAACAAAAGGTGTCCTTAAGGCCAAACTCCTTGTTTTCCTTAGTAGAAACCAAATAATTGATCTTCTGGTTACATTTGGATGGGGCCGAAACAATGAGCTGACATTTTACATTCCATTGTAAAAGGACAGCAGGTTAAGGAGAGAGGCAATTGTGGTTTACTCAAAACTCTAAAATTATTGCATAATTCCAAAGTGCTTTAAAAAGAGTGATTCAAGTGATGGCAGAAATTTTGGTCAATACCACGTATCTGCGGTGCTGCCTTCCTGTGGAAGGAAATTACCACATTGGCTTTGGGATATTGCAAGTTTGCAGAAATGGCACCATACCTCGAGTCCCTGTCAAAAGGATAATGCCAGAAAGAGAGCTAAAGCCATCAAATCAGATCATTACTTGGTTTGGAGCCACTCAGAAAAGATCAGTACAGGTATCCTCTGTCGGACTTCATCACAAAAGCCTTTACACACCATCCAGGCCTGTGATACCTCATTTTGCCAGCATTCCCCTCTTCCCAAATACCACATACTTCCCCTTTCTTCCACTATTGTTTCAGAGAATTCTTTTAAATACATTTTTGATCTCATAAAAATTAAACATTTTTTCTCAGCATAACTGCAGCTACTCATTTCTGTTTTTTCTTTGTTCATTTATTTTAATTTTGTATTTACAGTGATATTAAGAGTCAATAGACTTATAACTTCTAAAAATGTAGCCTGAGAGAATCTGGTAGAAGTCCATTTTTTTTGTACATTATAATCTGGCAGACTGAAAGACTACCCAGATCAACTACAGAAGTACTTCCTACCAAAACTTAGAGGAAATGCGTCTGATCTAATGCAAAAGAAAATGACTGAATTGTGTAATTTAATAAAGGCTTACATTAGTGTGAAACACCCTGAGAAAATAACAGTTAAAAAATATAACATGGAAAAATATTACTTAATCAACAGGAAGGAAACAATTGGTTGTGCTCTCCGTGGGCTTTTTTCCCATTATGTAAGGTGCCCAAAATAATGACCATTATTAAGTTCAATATACTTCATTTAATGTATTAGTGAAACGGCTCAGTGAGTTTCTGCTACACAGGTCTGTAAAAACTAAACTGAAATTCCTTTTCACATGAAAAATTAGAGAGACTTTTTAGGGAAGCATTGAAACTTTTCATTTTGGAAATGCAACTGTAAAAATCAGCTGGAAAACCTTCTTTTTCCCTAGCTAAAACTGTCATACTTGACAAAAACTACAGCATGATCACTGACTATGCATTCGTTTGACAATAGATACTTCAGCAGTGTGATTTTGTCCATATCTCTATATATTTAAGGAGCTCAAAGTTTGGTTCCTGTCTCTGGCACAGTTTTTGCAAGTGTGTTAGGTGAAGGCAAGGACTTGTAACAGTGGCTCTAAACCCGCTTGAATGTGAGTTTGAAACCAGTGAAATTCCACTGTGCTCCATTTCAGAATGTCCTGATGTGCCTCAGCTCCCTAAAAATATCTTTCTGGAAAGGAAAATTTATTAGCTCTTGTGAAGCACCCTTATGCTGTGACAACAGGGAACAGACAGGAGGACAAGGGCAAATCAGGACTGGCCCAAAGCTCCTCAGCAGGATAGGACAAAATGAATTTTTTCCATTCTTCAACTTATGTCATCCTCACAGGTAATAGCAACACAACTTGTCCATGTAGCACCCTTCCTAAATTACCTAGGGCATATGCTGGCCCAGGGAAAGACCAGCCTTCCTGGGAGGCAGCAGCAGGAGCTAGAGTTTGCCACCTCCCCAGATACCTGGGGCTCAGCAGCTGCTGTCCTGGTCTGATCCCAGCTCCCTGCAGTCCCTGCTTTCCTCAATGGCTGCAGGAGGTTTTGTCCTCACAGATAGTTGTGTGGGTCCTTGAAAGCTTGGCTTACCCCTCGCTTTGTTTTGAGTGGTGGCATATGTTTAGGGGCTTTAAAATGACCACGCACAAACTTTCATGGAACCTGCTATAAGCCTGACTAAAACCTCACACAGCATTAAGCTTTTCCATCCCAACAGTTTTAATTAAGCCAGCCAGTTCGTACTACATGTTTATCACCATTAAACCCAGTATTATTTGCTAAAGTGCATGTAGACATGCAGAGAAGTCAGGTATTAGTAATTACTCTTAAAGCATACTGTATATATACAGCCACTCTATTGATTTCAAATATTTAATATTCCACAGTGACCAGCACAGAGCTAGCTACACTAATGAAAATACTAGTATATTATTCTCAGTTCCTTGGCCAATATTTAGGACATTTATTTTTATTTACCTAACACTGAGGAAAAACTCTATCCCTAACAAATCTATCCAAGTGGGAAGCTACTTTCAAAGACCACAATATGCTGCATGATGCAAAAAGCAGTATGTTTTCAAATGTAACTTGACTACTTTATTCGCATGCTACTTTTAGAATATATTTTAAGTATTTTGCACCTGTGCACTATCAGTTTGCAGAGTGGACAGTTTCATTGTCAGGATGAGAAAGTGGAGGCTGCTCTACCTAGAGAAGGGAGTGTTGTTTGGAGCCCCCATAGCAACCTTCCAGTATCTGAAGGGGGCCTACAGGGAAGCCTAAGAGGCAAGCTTCATCAGGAACTGAAGTGACAGGACCAGGGGGAATGGCTTTGAATTGAAAGAGAGTAAGTTTAGATTAGATGTTAGGAAGATATTACTTACTGTGGGGGTAGTGAAGCACTGGAACAGGTTGTCCAGAAAAGCTGCAGATGCCCCAAACCTGGCAGTGCTCAATGCCAGGTAGGATGGGGCTTTGAGAAACCTGGTCTAATGGAAGGTGTCCCTGCCTTTCCAACAGAGGGGTTGGAAACGCAGGAACTTTAAGGTCCCTTCCAACCCAAAGCATTTTTAGTTCTGTTGTGCGATTCAGTTGTGCTGAAACACACCACTGTGATCACATTTCTGCAACAGAACATGACAGGTTCGTAATTCTTTCCTTTTTCTTTTTCTCAGTCCATGAATAGGTTTCTACTAAGTTAAATTAACTTTATTTCTCAAAGATGGATAACCAATGGACTTCTAAGCCTCCTGAACTTTCAGCAGTGTGTTTCTGACATTAGTTTGCTAGGGAAGGGATCAGAAATCCCCTCTGCTCTTGTTTTCAAGCCATATTATTATGGAGATTGGACTTCAGGAAGGCAGATTTTTAGAGACCACTTAATTTGGGTTGGTCTCACAGACAACGACTTTTCCTGTGAATTCTGCCATTGTCTTCCACATGAGTAGCTTCTGGTGAAGTTTGAGTACATTTGAAACTCCTTCAAATCAGTGTTTTTCAAATGGTATCTGTGGCTAGAAGAAGCCAAAATGCAGGTTCAGGGCATCTAACAACTGTTCACTTGATCAAAGACTCCAGAATTGGTGGTAATTAGATAATAGACAAGAAAAACTGCAACATGGAACAGACTATAAGAAGTAAGAAAATGCAGTTTTTGTATGTTTAAATACAAATGTAAATGTGGAAAAAAACCCCAAAAAACCAAAAACATTTTACGGCAAGTTGTCAATTCACTAGAAGATACAATACCTGGTTTTCTTAACCTTTCCATAGCAAGTGAGGATAGCCAGCTGAGAGGTTTTTTTATCAGAACAGAATTTAGTAAGTTGAGATTTCCCAATTCTAGATCTTCTAAAAAGCACATCAAACTGACATTATTTGTCTGTCACATCCATTCACCAAGTGAGATCATCTTGGCTTTTTCTTTTTCTATATCAGCTTACAAAAGCATTCAGTCCAGTCATCATACCTATTCCTTCTCTTTTAAGTTTTGCTCCTGTCATTTCCACAGCTTTGAGTTGTGACACCTTAAGACCCACACTTCCTCAGAAAATAATGCTTCAAAGTACAAAATGCTTCTTGAAGATCAATTTTCTTTTAAGCTCTGATGTTACTCCCAGTTGTACCACCCTTCTGTCCTGTCTTCTGCACCTTCAGTAATAGACAACAGAGAGACTTTGCAAAACATTAGGAAACTAATCACCAGGAACTGGATTTTTCTGACCATAAGGAAAATTCTGAAGAGCTATTTGCTTGGCAAGAAGTAACTTTGCTCAACAGAGAAGCTGAACAGTTAAAGATGCCTTAAAGAGACCTATTTTTTAAACCTTATTATATTTAAAATTCACATTAAAGTTAATGAGAATCACTTTATTCTTACTATTGATAATTAAGGAATCTAATGCTTTCAAGTGGGAAAACAATCAAGTCTCAAGTAACAAGTGACCTCTGCTGCAAAATGAAGACTGGACTTTACAATGTTCTCAGTCTTCTTTCCTGGCAAAGATCATGTGCTACCAGATGGGGATCAATTAAAGGAACACGGAAAAGCTGACAATTGGCTTCCTGGCTAAATTCAAAATGTAAAAAGAAGTTGTTTCAGATGATGCCAAAATGGCCAAATTTTTCTTGGGCAGTGGAAAACTATTGAAAAAGGCGAAAAATTTTTCTAAGTGTTTTTTATTTCTCTCTGGGATTTTTTTGTCAAGAAAATTCAACAAGCTTATCACAAACTTACACATAGTTTCATCTGACCTGCACTTACATTTACAGCAAAGAAATCACTTGACCAAAAGACATTCAGCACCTCTGGGAACAACACACACCTTTTTTTCCATGCAGCTTTCCTGAACACTAGTAAGCCATTAACTGTATTTGCTGCTTCCTGCATTCAATTACCAAACACAAAGTGTTTGCCAGACCAGATTTTCCACATGAAAGTATTCAACATACTGATATTTTTTGCAATTGTTGTCCTATTCCAACAAATAGTTTTGTTTTTATCTGAACAAGGAGTGGGTTCCATGATCAAGGATGAGAAATGCTATTTCTACATGCTAAATGCAAGATCTGTATCCAAATTATGGCACCCAGACTGATTCTCAAGAGGCTGAAGTACAGTTTCTTTCCGTATTCTTAATTTTAAAACAATACTATATTGTGTCATTGTACCCTTGGTTTTTTTCAGAGCTACTGTTTCAACAGCAGATGCACTACAGCAATGACAAATACTTTAAAAAACAATAGGACAGGTAGTTTAATTAATTAATGCACTGTTAGACGCAGTTTTGGATGCAGAATCTATGGGGGGAGTTTATGAATATTTTGTCTGAACGGTGCTTCTGTTTTCCAACAATTCAGTAAATATTTTAATACTGTAGCAAAAATGATGCATCCCTGATGAAAAGTTAAGAGACAGGAGAAGGAAAAAAAAAAGTGTTTTCAACCTTTCAACCAAAGTATTTCCACCCCAAAATAGGAGATGTTGCCCGGGGCCAGGCAACTTCAACCTTGTTAACTGAGCCATGAGCATCCTCTTAGGAATGACTAGAATTCATTGCAGGCTCACCAGAGCCCTGTAATGGATTCAGCATTAGGCTTCAAATGCGAGGGCTGAACTTCATGGGCCAGCAAAAGGCATGGATTGCAAAACAGACAAGAACAAAAGCTCTGTGTGCAAACTGCTTCCCCTACCTTTAGAAACTGTTTTCTGCTGATTTTTTTCCTTTCTGCAAGAAAAGCAGGTGTTTCAGGATACCTTACCTTCCTAATTCTACTCAAATTAGAGAAATTATCCTTGGAGAAGGGAAAACATAGGACAAGGTTGAAAATATTGCTGTGAAATAGTGGTAACATGTTACTGGTTTTGCACTTTGGTTTGGTGATGGTGGTTTTTTGTATGTTTGTTGTGTTGTTGTTGCTGCTCTAATATTCTCTATTAACCTATAGTGTGTCAATGGTGAAAAGCCTTATGGTAGCTCTCCTGTTTTCATTTTCAATCTGTCCTTGCTGGAAGGGATAATCTGCTTAGTCTCTGTTGAGTAGGATGGGAGCTTGGGAGTTCCCACATTCCTTCTTGTGCTGCAGGATCCTGATGTTTCTCCCCTCTGAAATTTTGAAGGGTTCTGCTGAGAGGATTGCAAAACCCTTCCCCAAATCCCATTTTTCACCTGATATGACACAGCACTAAATCATTCCATTTATGTAAATGCGTTCTCTGAGACCATTCAAGGACTGCCCTCCTCTCAGTCTGGCACTATCTGGACAACTTGTTTTTCCTTCTTGCCTTAAACAGTTATGAGAAACTACAGACAGCCAGGGAGTTTTCTTTGGGAGGCAAGTTACTAAACATGAATGCTGCAATTATGGGACTCCTAAATCCTTCCTCCTTGTTTTATACACACATACCCACCCCTCCCCCATAGTTAAAAGCATGTGGAGGCTGCCGGCCAGCTCTCTTTCAAGGTTATTTGGAAGGTCTTCACTTTCCCTGGTGTCAGCAACCAGACATCCATCACAGTGTTCAGGAGGAAGGGCTGCCTGTTGGCTAAGGCATCCCAGAATACTCCTTTCAGACTCATCCAAAGCACTGCCACAACGTCTAATGTTAAATCTCAGTGATAAGCCATAGCTGAAATTAAACAACGTGGATGTCAAAATCAGCTGGATCTGTACAAAGGCAAACCCAGTGCACTTTGAGAAACACTGAAACAGCAATACCGGGGGAAATCAGTGTGTAAGCTGTCTGACCTCTTGTTTTTTCCCCCATTCCTTCCTTTCTCCTCCATCCCCAAAGGAAGTTAAAGATGTTTGTATAATGTGGATGATAGAGGCAACTTATCTGCATAATGAAGCTGAAAACAGCCTGCTTGTGTTGAAGCTCCTCCTCTGCATGTTACATGCCAGCAGAGATTTGCTGCGAAACAGGAGAGCTGCAATGCAGCATTTTCCTCTGGAACTTTGCAGCTGTATTTCAGTTCCAAGCACACCACAAAAAGACTTTTGTTTACAGTATTTAAATTCAATTTAAATGGCAGCTGTTAAAAGTAGGCAGATGAATCACTACACATCCCCTAACATTTTAGTGCTCACCCACTCTAAGGCTGTTGTTCTTAACTGAATTACTTCATGTTCTCTTTCAATTAATTTTCCTATTGTTTTATCATACTACCTGCCTCTAATAATTAGTGGTCCTTAATACTTGGTTATTAGCAGTCTTTAATACTCATCAAAAAATAAGATGCCTGAGAAAAAAAGCAGAGTCATAAAGGAGCTCAAAATACACAAAACCGCTAAGTAGGGATGATAAGGGCAGTAGCCTCAGAAGGCGGAGAAACTTCAAGGAAAACTTCACATGGAAATCATCTCTTAATTTCCTCAAGCACAGCAGTGTTAGTTCCCAATAATGTTCACCATTCTGCTTCCCAAAATGCACAATGTCACCAGAAGGTCAGTCAGGATGGCAGGATCTTACCTCCAGGAGTCAAAGCTACAAACACTTGGTGACTCTGATCCCAGCCAGTGAAGTATCTGCCACTCCTCCTTCAAGTTCATATTGCTTTAACATTACCTAGCTTAGCAAGGCAGGATGTTACAAGGTCATTTCCAATATGCATCCCAAGCCCCAAAGCATTGTTCCAATTTACTCACGAATCTGAACTCCAAATACCCTACAAAAAGATGAATTCTGGGTCCAGATCCTTCCCTCTTAGCCCCTACACAGAAGTATTAGTTTAATGCACCAACATTTCCTTTACAGGTTCAAAATATGCTGCAGTTGCAAGGAAGAATAACGGTGCTCTTCGACTAGTTCCCCATGGAAATAGTTGCCAAATCAGTCAGCGTAATTATCAGACTCTGGTGAAGAAAAATCCTGGATGAAAAATATATCAGTGACAATGATAAAATTCAGCTGATGGAAAAACTCTGACAGAGCTCTGGGGGAAAACTATTCCAATACTCTCATGCCTTTGACATGATATGAAGATAATTCATATAGAAGAATTATATTTGCACAAGGCTAGTAATAAGAAATCTCAAATTAGATTTCTGCTCTGTTTTTTTTAAAAAACCCAACTTCTTACATGCTGGATTTAACCGCTGATTTCAATAAAGCTGGGATTTAACTCTCATTGACTGCAATGCAGCCATTTCTCCCTAAGCCTGAAAAATACTTAGCTTCCCACACATGTGCACACAAACAGAACAAAAGAGCAGAAACTACATATCCACGTGTCTCTTATAACATCTTATATCAATTGCATCTCACAGAATGACGGCTGCAAGCCTGTTTTGCACCAAGATTTCACTCGATGTTTGAAGCTGTAACACACAACATTAAAGCACTTGCAAACAGCTATGACTGTCACAAATGATAGAAGTATCTCTCCCCTTCATCTTTCTCCTGCTATTTCACTAGAGAAGGCAGTTTTATGATGGGTCCTTATTTGAATGGTCATACCCTGATTTTCTGCATCTCCTGCCACGATTGACTGGAGATTGATCAGTTGTTGATAAGCACTGTAAATGTTACAACATGTCAGGCCAGAAAGAGGGACAGATTTCTCTATTAGCTGTGTACATAAAGCCCAAAATAGCAGACCTCTCTCCCCTGAAGTACTTACACCTTGCAAATATCAAACAGCACTGAGTTATTTATTGCCCAGTCAAGTCCTCTCACTCCTGAACAGGACAAACTTTAATGCTTTGCCTGAACTGACCTCTGATGGAACAAAATTAATCTCTCTGTTTCCACAAAGACTGTACAGATGTCCAAAATATGGGATCTTCCTAGATATTTTATTCTTTTGCTGAGTAGAGTGCTGAACTGGATAATCCCTAAATCACTGACTGTTGAGAGGGTTTAGCAGGAGAAGGATCACTGTTTATGTTCCTATACACTTCTCTAAGCATCTGCCCTCACTGATTGCTAGAGACAGAATATTAGGCTAGAAAGACCCATACCCCAACCTCTGTCTTGTGATTATAATCACAGTTTAAATTCACAGTACAGGTTTTGTACTAGAATTTGCAGATAATTTATGCTGCTCCAAGCTGAGAAGAGAAGGTACTGGAAGTCCCCCTCTCCCCTCACAAACCTTTCCACCCTCTGTCCCCACACTCCCACTACCAGCACTGGGGGAGGACCAGCTGGTGGGTTCATATCTGGACCCCTCTCCCAGCAGCAGTCCTGCTACAGGAAGCAAGGGTTACTTCTTTACAAGGTGCAAAGCCATGTTCACTGCAGCAACAGCAGCATGGATGCTACAGCTTCTCACTGTGACGGGAAGGTGGTGTTCTTCTTACCCTACAGCAACAGAGCTCACATGAGCCCTAAAAACTTCCTTCAGCCCCACAAACCACATCAAAATTAGGGTCAGGAGAGACATCAAATTTCAGATGTATGGAAAAACACTGTGGACTTGAGTGTAACTGCTTGGACCTAGCTGAACTAATATAGCCACTGCTCAAATGCCGAGCAACTTAGATTCTCACAAGACTGCTCCTTAATTGAAATTATTCAACAAATGTTTTCTGCAACTGTAATTCAGCCAATTGATTGTTTATAATCTTTGGCTGTGACTGCTGCATTCAGTACAGTGAGAATTTTCTTGCTGTACTCATTTGCATCTGAGCATCAGCCTTGAAAACAAGGGTATATTGTTTACCAGAACATTCACAAGAAAATGTTAGAGGAACAAATCCATACTTTCCAATTACCTGAAAAACATATTC
Source organism: Dicrurus megarhynchus (assembly GCA_013399195.1). Classification (NCBI taxonomy): domain Eukaryota; kingdom Metazoa; phylum Chordata; class Aves; order Passeriformes; family Dicruridae; genus Dicrurus; species Dicrurus megarhynchus. The sequence continues at coordinate 770,654 of VXAD01005100.1, read as the reverse complement.
TCAAAATCACCTGTGCCTACTGATTTTATACAAACAACTCTTTAAACCCAGCCTTGACCCTTGGCAACTACAGAGCTATACAGGGCATAGTAGCTGGGAAACATTACCACCTTGAGACAACCGTAACGCCAGCAATGAGCTACCATTAGTGAAAAATAAAAATTCCCATATGAAAAAAATCCTTACTTTTACCTGCTTTGGAACTATTCAAAAATCACTGTCTCCATGCAAGACTCAACACATGCATTAGCTGACTCTGACCTCGCTGGATAGTACAGTCATAAGCTGCCGTGTTGGGCTTTTATTACAGAGGTCTTTCATGGTCAGTACTGATGGGGTAGGATTCCAGTGGCAACAAACCATTAGAGAAACTTTCTTTTTCACCTGTCTAACAAACCTTGAACCTGCAAAGTACTCAGGCTAGTGGAGAATGCCAGAAAAGCTAGGACATGTACAGTAAGAATGTTGGACAATTTAATTAGAACAGTCACGAGACCAAAAACAACACCACAAACCAAAGAATTGTTTCATACTCAAATACTACTTCATCTTTATTCCTTTATATTGTTGCAATTAAACTGCAGATTACTATTTAATTTCCTTAAATGGGACAGTATTTCACAGAAAATGGATGTCCTCCTGGATCTCTGAACTCCTCTCTGAGATGTAAGTCACTGTTACTAAAACACTATTAAATTACCCTTTAGTAGTAATTAATCTGATCTGAACTGTAAATGGCAATAAGGGAAGATTCCACCACCACCACTGAATATTAGTCCCTACTTTTAAAATCTGCATTGCTGATTGGATTTAGGTTTTGGCTGGCTTGTCACTACTCCTAATCCAAGCAACTAGAATTTGATCAAGAAGAGGAAGTGTGGGGAATGCAAGGGGATAACAGCGTGTTCTGATCAAGCAAGAGGCAAATTAAAAATTCTTTATTCTATTTGCAGAAAGTTCTGCCAATGAAAACATATAAAATCAGAATTAAATCAAGTCAATACAGCCTAATATACAGGTACAAACTCCAGCTGTCTAATTTAAGGAAGTGGTTTTCTCTGATTAAGTGGTCAACTACCTGGAAAAAGACTGACATTATTAGTAGAATTCTTTGAATGAGATAAGAGAAAGATGCTTGTTTTTCTGAAATGCAAATAAATAAAAATAACTAAACTCAGGCAAATATTGCATAATAGAAAGACAACATAAATGGGACTGGATGCTTTGACAGGACAATGATACTCCTCTGACAACTTGAGTTTCTTTGTTTCCCTGTGAATTTCTAATGCTTAGTTAAACCAAAGAAGACACCACTTTAAAAGCCTTGTAACTGCCTTAAAATTGTATGTTTCATTAATCTGTGTTAGGGCACAGATGTGCCAGACCTTTCATTCTTCACTCAGAAGAAATAAAGGTATTCCATACTCAGGGCTGCTCCATCACTTAGCCAGGAACAGCCAGTTCTACAGTGCAGTGCAGGCCAAATAATAATAAAAATTCATGCTTCTAACCCTTCAACAGTCACAAATTTCAGGATGTAAAAATAACACACTTGAGATGCATTAAATGCTCATTAAAATTAATGAGAATGATGTGATTCTTACAAAAAGTGCAGCATTGTCTAGTGAAGGAACTGTTTAGTCTCACAAGTGAACTGAGAGTGTTAAGAAGTCTGGTGGTACCAGATAAAATACATGACAAAGCTTTATAGAAAAAATCACATGGCCACCTGGAAAAAAGAAAATCACATTTCTGTCAGCTCTATTTTATCACAGATTTTGATTCTGTTTCCACATACACTGACGGTAGTTTTCACCCTGTGCCTTTTAATTTCTTTTTTTTGTGATTTGTTTTTCCTTCTTTCATGCAGTACAATCTCTCTCTGTGTTTCATGACCTAATTTTACCTCTTTGCCCTTGAAAGTCTGCATTCATTACCAGACAAAATAATGACCAGGAGTAACAAAAGTAGCATGCTACAATTCTCATGCTTGGATGTAGATATTGATAACTTTGACTCTGCTCCAATTTTGAATAGTATTTAACCCCTCCCAGATCTAAGATCTAGTAAAGAATAGCTCCAATAAATGAATTATTCACGGGAAAAATCTAAGAACAAAAATTGGGGGTCCAGGACTGTGGGAAGTATCTAGGAGGCATACAGGAGAGTTGAATTAATATTGATAATGTTGACTATAACACGAGATCTTTAGAAATTGCCTGCATAATTAATTTTAACTCCTGGTTTGGCAGAAGCGAACATGTTGCAAACACATAGGAGCTCTACACAGTCATTGAGACACCTGGCTCCTCACTTACATCCCTGCTGCAGTTTGGAAAACTACTGCACTAAAGCAGCAGGGAAGAGAGTACAGTTTGGGGTGAGGTGTAGGAGATGGGGTCTGCCCCTGCCGCTGTCAGAGAGGTGCTGTGGGGGTGCCCTGTCTCCCTCTGCTGCCCTTCCCACTGCTGGTGTGGCCCCTCCAGCCTGGGCACTCACCGAGGCCAGGACCCTCCCTCACCACCAGTCCACACATTGGTTAGTTCAAATCTAGGTGCCATCTCAGACAAGGCCTCAAGGTACTAATTAATATAAAAAGCACTACATGGACAAGGACAGTTTCCATTCAAGTTAATCAGTGCTTAACTGGACTAGGATTTACCACAAAGAGTTGTCTCCTAATAAACCATGCCAGTATGAGACAGTCTGGCTGTTTACTGCAGTTCCTTAATGGCAATAAAGCAATATTAAAACAGAAGTCCTGTTAATTTGTGGTGCACTGAGAACATTAACAATTATTGCAAAAGATATAAAAGAACAATAGTTAATATGGAAAATAAAATCTAGAAATATAAAAGAAATTCATTTTCTGAATAAAGGATTGGAAGGTGTTAGCACTGCAGTGACATAGCCTGTATGTTTTACCTGAGGCAGGTCTGCAGTAATTGCAAAATCTCAGGCCAGACTGCAGCCAGATTAATCCCCTCTCTCCTTTGAATCACTGAAGTGTCACTAGAGATTTGTATCCTAAAATGATGCCTTGGGACAGTCCCGCCATACAGCTGGTGTCAAGTCACCTGATAGCCCAGCAAGAAAGGACTGTCAATAATCAGATCCCTGAAAGAGAAGTAGTAGCCTTGAATTGATCAAGCACAAAAGAGCTTCAGTAACAGCCATTCAAAACATTAGAAAGCCTGAGGAAAATGGACAGAAGAAAAACCACCATCAACAAAACAACAGCAGCAAGCAAGGTTTGTACAAAGCCAAATGGAAAATTACTAGATTCAGCAGCTGTTTTACTAGGATGTTAGATTTTATATTACATTTCAAAAGCTGTATTATCATTCATGTCCTGATAACAGTATAACGAAAAGAATGGGAAAAAATCTAAATGTGAATAAAATAATTTTTTTTTTGTTGCAATACTTAGGGGAAGAAAGACTGATATACACTGCCTAGTTTCAGTCTTCCTGACATTTCAGTTCCCACTCTCTAATACTGAGTTATCTTAACCAAATGCAAAAAGTCAGCTATTTTAAAATGCTAAAGTAGAATATTCTATCTAAATTCTGTGTAGGAAAACAGGTCACAGAATGCAGTCCCAGACTACTAAATCTGCTTAATGCACACACATTCCTTTTCCACTTTGAATCAATACCATGATTTTCAGGAGCTATGCAATGTTCTGCTGCTAAATACATGTCCTTGTATCAGTAATTCTGAGATCTTATTGTTTCAAGAAAGTCATGAAAGATATAAAAGATACGACTTTGCAGGACCAGGGCCAAACTGTCTATATTGATATAAACCATTAAATCACATTATATAAATAATGAAGAGAGATTTGTACAACAAAAAATCCTGAAAGAAAGCAAGATTCTAATTCCTGCAGTTTTACTATAGATATTCCTCTCTTCCCAGAAGAATGCAAATGACAGTGCCTTTTTACCTTGACAGCTTCCCTTAAAATACCTTTTTTTGTTTTAGATTGTAAGATGAAGGAGAGAAAGGATTGTTTCATGCTTCATTTTGATTTTTTTAATATTTCTTACTTGATAATTCATTTTCAAATGAGGACTTTGTAGCAATGGGACTGAAAAATAAATCATCACAGGGGCATTATTTTTCCTTTTTCAGAACTACATATGTGTTTAAAAACCAATGTTTTAAAATACATGTTATTACCATACAGCAAAAAAAACCTGTCCTGTTTATCACGGAGCCTGTATTCATAGGCTCATTTACAACATTCATAGTCACACAGGGATGCAAGGTCCACCATAATTAACAGTTACATGGCCAAGAAATTATGGTCCTGGCTTAAGAATTGGGATTGACCAAAGCCAGCATGCAGAGCAGAGGAACACCTGGGCGAGAAATAGAAAATGCTGCAGGGCAAGGAAGAGGTAAATCTGGGAGCTCTCCTGCGGCCCTGAGATACTCACTTGTGTGAGGTATGGATGCCCTGCCCACAGCCCCTGCAGGCCTTGCACTGGGTAGAAGAGGCTCTCCAAGGGGAGCACACCTTGAGAAACCACCCCCGGATATGTGAGCAGAACCCTGATAACTCAGACTGCCTCTTGCCTGTTCCCATGTGGAGACTACCTTCAACTACCGGTTTCATCATTTTGGCACCTGTGACTGTACAGTGGCCTGCTGTCAATAAAAAGAGTGGAGTAAAAAAACAAGCTAGACCAGTTAATAGTTTGGAAGGAGCCTCCATTAAGCCATGGAGAAACTTGTATGTGTGTCTTATCTTTTAACCATACACCTCATCAGCTTCTTCACACACAGCTACGGCAATCCTGATTTTAGTAATCAGTGGGTTATTAGGAAAAACTCACAAGAATTTGCATATGGTTTTCCTTGAAGTATCCAAATTCCCAACTTCAGTATATGGCCATGAGGATGCTCTTGAAGAAGTAGGTTATGATACTTCAGCTGCATGAACACAGCATGTGCAACACAGTGGGTCATGCAGCCATCATTCTTAACAGGCTGTAAGGGATCTAACCACTTAGAGAAATTAAGTGACATAGTCTGGCTCTTGTTCAAGCACTAAGTATGAGGAGCCCATAGTCTTGTATTTTGTATCTGTCCTGTTAAATAATGGACAAGGTCAGCTACATTGGACTCAGTTCAGTAAAGAAATTAAAGTTTGCCCTTAAAGTGCCAATAGAAAGAGAAATACAGAAAAATCACCTCCGGTTCTAACATCTTATTATGACCACAAATAAAAGGAAAGACAACAAACATATTCTAAGTGTTTCTATGGCTTGCAGACTTTATTTCTGACTTCATCAAGCCTTTAATTTGCAGTGGTCACTCTGTTGATAAAATTGCCTTCCAGGTGAGTACCACTATTCTATGAACAAGTTAGTAGTACCATGTAAATTCTGTCCTTGCCAATTATTTCTCAGTCACTGATTAAGAATGTATATCTTTTACCATGTGGCTCACGTGAGGTAACTTACCCTCAGTGAAAGAGGCACCAAACAATTCACAGACAGGAATTAACCACACGGGAACTGATCTACAGGGAGACCATGCACGATCGGACCTCACAGCAACTTGCTTTCTGACCATGATTTAAAAACTGAGTATCAGAGAGAAAGGACCTCTCTGCAGCATTTCCTGGCCACATTACTAAATGTAGAAAAGGCAATAACCTTATAGGATGTGTATTCCTCTTCCCATTTTCTCCAAATTGCTTACTGTAAAACTTAAGCTCAAGACCTGCACCACAGCGGCAGATAAATGTGAAGGCAAGAAAGGCACAGTTTAAACATATATGAATACATTCTACTGGTGCTGAGAAACCAACAATAGTTTGATTTCTGAACACTGCCTACAGGGATGCTTCTAGTGACCATCTCAGTACTGCTGCAGCATGCTTGGCACTTTGCAAAATCAGAAACAAAAAATCATTCTCATCCCACTTTTCCTTTCCAGTCTCTATGGGGATCAAATGCAGACGAGGACAGGAGAGAACAAATGCACAAACCAAACGCTTACTAAATACTTGCAAAAATGAAAGCAGAGCTTGTTTAACATCACCAGCCCAAAATTTTTGTCTGCTGAAAAAAAATCCCTATCTAGATAGGTGTCATAGTTTCACCCCAGCCAACAACCAGCCCCACACAGCCACTCACTCACTCCCACAAACAGCAGGATCAGAGAAAGAATTGGAAGTGTAAAAGCTGGAAAACTCATGGGTTGAGATGTAGACAGTTTAATAGGGAAAGCCAAAACTGTGCATACAAACAAAGCAGAACAAGCAATGAATTCACTGCTTCCCATGGGCAGGCAGGTGTTCAGTCATCTCCAGGACAGCAAGGCTCCATAACATTTAACAGTCACTTGGGAAGACAAACATCATCGCTCTAAATGTCTCTCCTTCCTCCTTCTTCCCCTCACTTTATCTACTGGGCATGATGCCATATGGTGTGGAATATCCCTTTGGTCAGTTGGGGTCACCTGTCTCTGCTGTGTCTCCTCCCAACCTCCCAGACACTCCCAGTCCCCTCACCAGCGTGGCAGCACAAAAAGCAGAAAAGGCCTTGGCCCTGCTCAGCAAAACCAAAAACATCTCTATGTTATCAACCCTGTGTTCAGCACAAATCCAAAACACAGCCTCACACCAGCCACTGTGAAGACAATTAATTCTACCCAAGCTGAACCCAGCACCATAGGAATGGACTGAAGGCAGGATACTGACTTTTAGTATGATCAGCCCTAAAAATAGCAGCTGGCATTATCCTTCCCTGCTCTGAAGTGAATATACTTATATCTCACCCAGGTGAGATACCTATTCTTACAGGCATCTAAAACCCCAAATTAGGAGCCCTCTGTCAGAAAAGCAGCAATGTAGAAGAGAAGGGAGAGCCTGGGCTGTGATATGGCATGCAGCATATAAACTCTCTTTAATTATCTTTCTACAAATTAGTATCTCTGTCTCTCAGAACTCCTCAACATAACCACATTCACTGGACTCTAATTTAAGGTGTGTGGCTGCTGTTTTGTATGACATTTCATCCAGATACGAAAAAGGTTGTAGAAAGGAATTGCATCAGACTGTGGAAAAAAAAAAAAAAGCCTTTCTTATGCTATTTCCTGGGAGTAGTGGTATTATTAATAAGAATAATAATGGTAATCATTATACAAGATATGTGTACCTTTATTTACTTCACCTGAAGTCTGCTCTGGTTTTCTCAAACCTGTCAACATAACATTCAAAGAGCCCTTTCAATTACTGAATTATTTTCTAATAAATTAGAAGCAATGTACTTCTCAAAGAAATCATCTATTATTTATATCTAAAAGGCAAAGAAACATCTAACCCACAATATCTTTACAAAATTTTACAGCTGAACTGTTAGGCTGTAAACAGAGACATATTAATGGGTTCATTCTACAACAAAGCACTTTAAAGATAGCACAGCAACAACAATGATAGATGCTAAACAGTTTTAATAAAAACACAAATCCAAGCCATTCATGAAAAAATGTTAGACATATGAGTGAAATTCCCCTACTTGTAAGCACGACCAAAATGTCTGGTGTGGAGCTCAAGTATAGTTCATTGCCTCCCTGCCCCAGATTCCTACTGTTGAGACAAGAAACTCTGATATTTGTTGACTCCTGCTATAATGTACTACACATATAATAGACAACAATCAATGTCTGCCTCACAGTAAGGGGAGAGGAACTTCAGTCCTGTTTTATAGGAAGAAAAAAAAGGTAGAAACCTATAAATCTTATCAGCATCTAAGACCCAGTGTTAAAGGTTTTCGTCACTGCTGTTAGCCTAAGTTTAGGCCCGTTCTAATATATCCTGCTCAATAAAAACCCAAGGTAAAGGGCATTTATTGAAACTGTTAATTTTCATTAACGAGAAGAAACTGAGCCTATTCCTTGGAGTCTGACCAAATGAGATGACTGTAAGATGGTTCCTGGAAGAACTCTGGATATAGCAATACATTGTGGGAGGGAAGATCTGCCCCTAAAACTCTCATGTGTCTCTAAACACTTCATCTTTTAAGCAGTAAATATAAAAACTGCAAAAGGAAAGCCTGGAAGAGGCCTCCAGACTTAATCTACTTCATCTCTTAGCCTAATAGTCCTTCAGACAGATGGTTTTCCAATCTCTTACAGGCTTTTTACAAATTCTTACAGATTTTCAAGAAAGCTGCTGCCCAGGCTTTGCTATTCTTACTAGCTTTTCTTGAGTCCTAATTGAAGCATCCCTTGTAGTAATTTAAAATCATTGTTTTTTGCTTTACCCATACAGGAAAAGCCAATTGGAACACTAACCCTGCTCAAGTAGCTTTACTACTACTACTACTACTACTACTACTACTACTACTACTACTGCTACTACTACTACTATTTATTTTATTTTATTTTATTTTATTTTATTTTATTTTTTTTTATTTTATGACACAAATGAAACCCAAATTACTCCCTGGAGAGCATTTTTTTCACCTCAGTGTAGGCCTTTTTTGGAGAACATTTTCTCTGCTCTCCTTTAAACTCTATCTCGTCAGACAACACCTTTTCCAAACACAGTGACCAAAATTAAAAATAGACTTTTCACCTTGCAAGACCACATCTAGCAGACAAGATTTATAGATCCCAGCATATTTGCATTTTTTTGCAACAGCAGCTTGACTCATGCAATTTGCATCCGCTATAACCTGTGGATCCTTTTCTATAGATGAGCTTGTTCTTCCCCTTGTATTTATGCAGCTGCTTATACATGCCTAAAAGTAGAATTTGTAGGATTGAATTGTATCTCACTTTTTCCCTTAGCTCATTTCTAATTCTAATTCTCTCCTCCAGGGCATTGATACGTCTTTCCACCTTGATGTCATCTATAGATTTAATAAACAAGCTTTTCATTCCATTAACCACATAACAAATTAAAACATTCAACAAGTTAAAACTCAAGACAGGAAAAAAACAAGCCCCCAAAGCAATACAAAACACGATGTTCTATCTTGAAAACAAACTACGGTCAGCATGATTTTTCAGAGTTTACACCTGCAATATAGTTTTGTCCAGAATGTGAATCTGCAGCTTACTTTCAAACATCATGCAAGTCAACATCAGAAACTTGGATCCTGAATGTTAGAATATCTATGGTTCCCTCTCTGCCCAGAATATCTGTCACTTTAATAGGAAGATGTTAGACTGATTTGATGCACATTGTTTCCAACAACTCTTCATGTTGATTCCATTGCACCTCATTAATATCTCGCAAATAGCTGTATTATCATTTCTGTTTGTTTGTTTGCTTGTTTATTTTACCAGGAATTGAAATTACATTAGTTCCTATTCCACAAGCTCCTTCTTCATGCCTTTTGAAAGCAGAAATCTTATTTGTCCTTTTCCAGACTTCTAAAACCCCAAGTACTATTCATGAGGTTTCAAAGGTAACCTTTCACTTTTTGGAATTTGCTTCATCTCGCTTTCTAGGGAGCTTTGGATAAATGTTAGATATTTTTGAATTGAATGAATCAGTCTTCTGAATACTCTCTAACCTGTAGTTTCTTTAAGTCTGCGAAATACTTCTGGTGTATCATTCTTTTTTTTTAACTGTATTCATAATCTGACCAATGTCTTTGTTTGGTGAGAAGTAAACCAAGGAGCTCCAGAATTTCAGACTTCATCACATTTGATAACTTTCTCTCTATTTTGAACAGTGGCAATTTTTTCCTTGACTGTCTTCTTACTAATAACATAATTTCCTGTTATCCTTTACAATGCATATGTAATATGCATCTTGATTTATTGATCTTGTCCTTTTAACTTTTTCTTTATAGGCAAATTTTACTTTTTTATACTTACGTTTAGCAACTTATCTGTTTTCTGAATCTGCACAAGTCCTTTTTCTGCTCAAGGTCATCTAAGTACTCAGGAGTTGGCCATACTTGCTTTTTTACTCTCTAGTCTCCTTCTACTTTCACTTGTAGCCTCAGAGTAACTTCTTTAAAGGTCTACTGTCTCTCTTGAGAAACATTTTCCTGAGACTTATTTTCTATGAAGTCTTATCAGTCAGTTTTCTGAGTTGGCTATGTTCTCCTTGCCTTACCTCTGCAAGTTGCTTCAGGTTGTTTGTACAGGAGTGCATCATAAATCACCAAGAAATATAGACTTACTATTTTGTAAGACTTTGTTACAACCCATTGCCAGTGATAAATGTGGCATTTTGTTTTTCTTTTTTATATATTTTCTGGTTTGGGGTTTGGTGGGGGGGTTGGGAGGTTTTGGTTTGGGGTTTTTTTAATTTTACTTTTTATGTTACATAAAAAAACCATACAGAAATGGTTATAAGCAGAGAAACAGCAGGATAAGGGATCATTTTGGTGGGCAGAAACAAACACCCTCTCTCTCTTTCTTTGCCCACCTTCACAGACAGGATACATTTTAGAAGGGTAAGGAACAGATATTGAGAGGCATAAAAGCAAGTTTTAAACATATCAAGGGAAAGATATCACATTAGCAGCTAGAAATGGACTCATGCAATCAAATACATTCCCTCAGACAGCTCAGCAATACAGGCACCTCTCGGGTAGTCTGCAACAGTCCCTTTCACGGTGCCATCCTTACAGCTACATGGCAGAGCAAGCAAACACCTCCAACCAACACAGGCTTTTGGTACAGGCACACAGAAATCCACCCCAGGAATTCTGCAGCATTTCAAGGTCAGTCTCCGTGGCAAGGGCAAGAGATTTCCGCAGCAAACGTTCGTCAATCCTGCGGCTGTAATAACGCGGTGCCATCTGCAGCCCCACACCCCCCGAATCCCCTGTCAGCTGCTGCCGAGTTGGAGGAGCCAGGGCTTTTCGTAATTCCACGGTCACACACGCGCTGCCCAAATTATTTAACTCTTTCTCCGCCCTCTGCTATTGAAACAGCAACAGAATAACCGAAATGCACAGAGCTGGATACGAGATGTAGCGAGCTGAGCGGCAGAGGTGAGTTCTCAGCACCCCAGACAGGGCTGAGCGCTGGCAGGATGGACTGGGGAGCGGGAGGGGAGTTGTGCCATATGCTCCCTGCACAGAGCGAGTGCCGACTGACGTGGGACAGGCTGCTGGGTCCCAGGGCCTGCCGAAGCCAGCAGCTGACACCAGTTTGTGAGTCGCTACCCAGACAAGCCCATGCTGCCAGGCTCAGGCTCCAGTGGCACACCACAAGTGAGGGAGAGAAAAAGAGTACCAGCACAGCCAGGTTGTTGATCCTCTTTCCAACTTCTGTCATTTCTCTTGACAAAAAAAAAAAAAAAAAAGGCATTTTGTTCTGCTCAAATCTCCTCACCTGAGTTTCTAAGCCCTCAAGCAGGCACAGGCTATCTCACCTTTATTTCTGGCATGACGCACCATCCCGGAGCCTGGAGCTAGGAAGTTTGCCCACATGTTTGCAGACCCTGCAGAGCACAAGAAGCAGCATGTAGGTTTTGCATAGCTTTAACCCAGAGCGTGTCCACTCCAGGCTCACAAAGGTGACAGCTATGCCACAGATTGCCACAAGCTGGTCCTGTGGAAATTAGAGGTGGAGGTACAAGGCTAGCATTCAAAACCATAGCCAAGCTCAAGTTTCCTTAAGATTTGGATGGATGCAGAGAGGGATGCAGAAGAGGGGTGGGAAGTTTGTCACACAGACAGATACAAGACACAAAGAAATTGTTCCCATCTGGCTTGAACCAGCAAAAGGCCGAAATTTCCCCATCCTCAGGACATTATCCAAAGACAGAGAGTCTGTCCGGCCAGCTGGGAGAAGTTCACTGCATCATTTGTCATTCACTGCAATTTCAATGCTTCTGCACTTGCATCAGCCTGGCAACGTTCAAAAACCTCTGAACTGACCTCAACGCAAGCGTGGAAGTGCAGAAGGATAAGCAAGGGGGAATAGGAAGCCTTATTGTTTCACAGCAAGTACTTCTGTCTTCAAAGCATTGCCTTAGATTGGCTAGGGCTTTAAATGTGGGCAGATATTTCTAGTTTCACTGCACAGCAAGTTCATTCCAGCTCAACCACTAAATACATGAATTTTAACAGCATTATTCCACTCTCCAGCACAGGCAGCTTTGTCTTACAAACCACTTGGTTTGTCACTGCTATACAGAAAGAAAACAAGGAAAGTTTTCTTTTAATAAGAAGACTTAAATACCAGAAATTGAATGCCATTCAGGACAAAACTTTAAAAAAATTCAGCTCTGATATAAGACAAGACCTGAGCTAAATGAACACATTTTCATATACCCTAGATTTTCTTCAGTTACTGAATATTGTTCTTTTTTCCTTTGAAACTTGATGACAGTTCCTGAAATAGCATTTACTGGTAGTAAATTCTCCTAAATTATCATACCAGCTATTGCAACTGATCAATTTAATTTTGACTGATATGTTAAAGTGATTATAGAAGGACTAGGCTCCTGAATATAATTGAATTTCAATAGAACTGTGGCACTTAGTTGCTTTCAATATGTAGAAGATTCCAGACTTTAAGTCTAATTATTAAAGCTGCTTAAAAAAAAAGCTACAAAAAATTTCCAAACTACCCTGCTTTTCACTTCAGAAAGTGCTCTCAAATTTACATCATTTTCCACCACAAAAAAGATGACATTCCAAAAAGAAAATCATAAGAAACAGGGGAAAGTTTTTATTGAATATGATTCATGAAACATTTGCTTAGCAGAACACATATGGGCCACCAATTTTCGCATTTTTGATTAAAAATTCTCACCCACTAATGAAAAATTAACAGATACCTGATCTAAATGATTCTAAAGCTAAGATTAAATATTTAATAATTATCATGACATACCGTTACAGTCGTTATAGTGTAGATGTTTCAGAGCTTTCTTTTTCTATCACATGAGCTGAAGTAGATTAATATGGGGTTTTTGGCACTTAAGAAATTTGAAAATAATTAATCTGTAATGGCATTGATGGAAAAACTGTTCAAAATGTCAATAAAAGTGCCGCTCTAACAGTACTTCAAATAGTCTACTTACGCAACTTAAGAGACACATTATCTGCCAGACTACACACTTTTCCATTAAAATCTATGAAAATCTGCAGGTGTTTAATTACCTGCTCTCCCATTGTTCCTTGGCTGCAGCAGGAGTAGTTTGAACACTATGTAAAAATTAATGTACAATTTAACATAACAGTTATGCAGATTAAAACTTTCCCTAGTTTCTATTTTGTATGATGAGTCTCAGACAAATAAACCAGAAGTTGCTTTTCACCAGAAAGAGTTTTTTAAATATTTTCACTAATTTCAAAACATTTTGGACTTACAGAAAGAGCTAAGTATCACTATTATAATTATCAACATCAGACCATAAAATACCTGGGGAAATACTACAAGGAAAATTACATCTCATGAGAACAGTTTAAATATACTCTCCTTTTTCCAAAAGAAGGAGGCTGTTCAATAAATTTTTGTTCAGAAGTTCATGTGAGTTTTCAAAGAATCAAAGCACAGCTGAAGTTGGAATGGATTTCTGGGTGCATTTGGTCCAAATCCTGTGCTTGAGCAGGGCCACCCAGGCACATTGCTGAAGTTTATGTCCGGACAACTTTTGAATATTTCCACAAATGAAGAATCCACAACCCCTCTTGGCAACCTATGTCAGGGCTTCATCACCTTCACAGTGAAAAAATATTTCCTGATGATCAGAGGGAACCTCCCACGTTTTACTTTGGGCCCGTTGCCTCTGGTCCTGGCACTGAGCAGCAGAAAAAGAGCCTGGCTCCTTCCTCTTTGCACTTCCACTTCAGATGGGATCCCCCTGAGCCTCTTCTCCAGGCTGAGCAGCCGTCACTCTCTCAGCCTTTGCTCATATGAGAGATACTCCACTCTCTTCACCATCCTTGTGGTCCTTTGCTAGTTCTCTCTGGTATGTTCATGTCTCTCTTGTATGGGGGGAGCTCAGATGTGGGTCTGGCCTTCCAGATCACCAGTGCTGAGCAGAGGGCAGGATCACCTCCTTTCACCTGCTGGCATTGCTTGGCCTAATGCAGCCCAGGATATCATTTGCCTTCTTTGTAGCAAGGGTGCACTCCTGCCTCATGTTCAGTCTGGTGCCCACCAAGACCATGCCAAGCTGCTTTCCAGCTGGGTGGCCTCCAGCATGTACCAACGCATGGGGCTGTTCTTCCCAACATGCAGGAGTGTGAACTTCCCCTTGCAGGACTTCACAAGGCTCCTGTCGGCCCATTTCTCCAGCGTGCCGAGGCCCCTCTGGATGTCATCATGATCCTGTGGCCTATCAACAAGTTTGGTGCCATCAGCAAATTTACTGAGGGTGCACACTGCCTCACTATCCAGACAATAAAAGAAAATGTTAAACAGGACTGGACCCAGTATTAATACCTGGGCATCACCACTATTCTCTGGCCTCCAACTAGATGCTGCACCTCTGATCACCTCCTGCTGGGCTCAGATGTTCTGCCAGTTTTCAATCCACCTCACTATCCACTCATCCAGGCCATACAACAGCAGCTTCTCTATGAGGACCTTACAGGACACGGTGTCAAAGGCAGCACTGAAGTCCCGGTAGACAATACGCCCTCCCTTCATCAGACTAGTGGCTTCATCACAGGACTTTATCAAGTTGATCAAGTTGGAAGTCAGCCATAATGACTTCTCCTGCTGATTTAAGGTGCCTGGAAATGGTTTCCAGGATTAGCTGCTCCATCACCTTCCCAGGGACCAAGGCAAGGTTTGGTCTGTAGTTCCCTGGGTCTTCCTTCTTGGCCATTTTGCAGTGCTTCTAAGTCTTTTCTGTCAGAGTTTCATCAATGTCAGAAGGACTCAGATAACACAGTTTGTTATTTTTGGCCAAGAACCTCTAGTATCTTGGGTCTGAACAACATACAAAGAAGGTCAAGAAACCAGGGTTTTCTTTTGGCATTTTTCCAAGATCCAACCAGCGTTTTTTGACAGGCTTCTTATTTTTCTGTTTCATGCTTCATCCTTCCAAGGCAGGCCCAAAAAAGGCAGACAGTATTTAGCTGTCTAGTTCATGAATCCTGAATCAAATATACACAAATACCCAAGGACCGTGAAGGGCATTCCACTACATCTTCATCAACTCTGCCCATTGCATGGTCTTTAGTACCATGCTTCACCCACAATCAACAGTCCAGGACCCACTTCTGGGGCCAGGCATCTGCTTTCTTTCCTTACAAAGTACACCTCTTGTCTATTTCTAAACCACTGTAGTATGAGAAAGCAGGAAAGAAAACAAGCCCTATTTTGTGGAACCGCTCACTGATGCTAAGTTACATTCACTTTGCAGGTTTATGTGTTAAATTCAGAGCACTGCTCTCCAAGTCAACAGGGGTTGAGACATCCTCCACCCTTGCCATAGGAGCTATCCTACACTACAAAAAGAGAATTAATTAGCAATGGAACAAAGGAAAGAGGGAGCTTGGATATAAGTATGGAAGAGTCTCCAGGATGGACCTGGATCACTTCGAGGATAGCAGTTTTAAGTTTCACTAACTGTCCCTTTTAAACATTTTTTATCTGACCAAGGCACCCTAGGATTTTGAAGTCTCTCTTGAGATAAGCATAAACTATCTGCTTGCACCTCAAGAGAACCAGATGGGATGACTGTCTAAAGGGACACAGCTCATTTCTGTCAGCCCAGGTCCTCGAGGCAATGGTGAAGAACCATGTTATGTAGCACTTGTCATGATGCTACACACTGGTTCCACAGCATCTTGCAACCCCAATCCCAAAATTTGTATTCTTCCTGAAGCTTTCAAGATAGAGACTGTCACACCACTGCATCTGCATTGCAGACAGACAGGCAGGTCCCTGGACAATCTGTATCTTTTGCAATCCTTTGTGAAAACAGCTCATTGGTTTCAAAGGTATCCTGGAATATGTTTTACGGTATTGTTGCCTGTTTAGATAAAAGAGCACAATTAGACCTTTCACTTGGCAGATGTCCCTTACGTGGGAATTACCTCCCAACTCTCAAGATGGCCACCAGAGGTAGATCATGCCCAAATCTGTTGCAAAAATGTGAGATGGATGAGATCAACTGCTTTGTTATCCTTGTAGGATGTCAGATCAAAGTATTACTTTCCCTGCATAGAGAGCACAACGTGTCCTATCAACACCATTACAGTTAGTGATGCTAACTTTAGTTTTATGCAAGTTATTTATAGCTTTCCACATTACCATTTAGGAACTGTAGAAGTCCTACTTTGCTTGTTTCAAGGCAAATTTAGGCTTTTTCTATGCTCCAGTCTAAGCAAAGAAAAAACCTGGAAGCTGTGTGGTCCTGTTAGCAGGGGATTGCACACAGACTAAGAAGCTCTATTAAAAAAGTCCAAAACACAATCCAGGTATTCCCCAATTTAGGTGACAATGAGATTTTTATTAAACTCTTGACCTGGAAGTAGCAGAGTCTTCCCTGTTCAGGGCTGAATGTCATTCTGAATGTCCTGAAAAATGCTAGTCCCAGGCTTCCCCACAATGTCTGACAGCCTGTGGATGCTGCATGAGACAGTAGTAAAAGTCTCACAGAGGGAATTTCCTCCCTCTTTATACCTGCTGCTGTTCACCACTAACCCTGACCAGCTGAAAAGACATAATTTCTGAGGAGGTTACCAGATTTTGCTGATTTTGCTGATTTTGCTGAAGTAAATCACCTTATGTAATTTTGATATTTTCACAAAGCTAAAAATACCAAAATAGGGAGTGGAAGGGAAGTGGTGAGGTAATCATGTTGAGATCTTTAAATATATAGAATAGAACTAAGAGAGCAATACTTTAGTAGCTGGAAGAACCTTTCGGAGCATGAGAAAGAAAGAGACAAAGACTTAAATTCAATTCTTTTCTTTTCCTATTATGCAGGACTGCAGCATCAACAACCAGCAATTGAGAGAAGAGATACATCATTAAACTTATTTATAGCATTAACTACTTTGCATTCATCCACACAAGTGAAACTGTAAAAAGAAGAAAAAATTATAAAGGGAGTGTTTGGTTCTTTCATTAGCTTGTCTGTAATGTTGGATTGGTCCATAAATTAATGTGTAAAAGAGGACGGGGGAAAAAAAAAGAATTCAAAGCTTTGCCATTGTAATTATAGCTCTTTAAATATCAAAAGACACAAAGAAAGATTCCTTTTGAAAAGAGTACCGATTCTCTTGGCAAGCCACTATTAAATACTTGCATATATCTACAGTCTGTATCCTGTAAGTTGAGGTGACATTGCTATCATGGCTTGCAGGTCTCTTCACATGACTATTGGTGCACTTCGCCTTATTTTTATATATATATTATCAAGACACCTTGATGAGATAAGATGCCTTCTTTCTGTCATGGGTGAAGGGCTAAAAAGTAGCAGCTGAGAAATCTAGCACATAAAAGGGCTTTGATGAAAGGTTACTTAATTGATTTGGGTTGTTCCATATACAAACTCTGGACATCTCTTTGGGACAACCCAGACATTCAGGTGCAGTTTCATCACAGATTTACCAGTAACTCCTCCATAGCGGGGTCCTTGTGCAAGTACCATGTCACAGCAGCAAGACCCATGTCCACATCCCTCTGTCTTCCAGTTTGCACAGTATTTGAGCCCAGAAAGCCACCAAAACTAATAGAAAAAAATATAGTAGTAAAACATCTTCTAATATGCGGAACAGAGTCGATTTCTAGGCACTGCAATTTCTAAATTAAATGCCACAAAGCTCAGTCCTCACCCACAATTTTTTCCCTCACAGGTAACCTTTCCTCACAGTCTCCCAGCAAGTCTTTTGAAGGGTGCCACAGAGAACAGATCTCATTCTTGACACCTGCCACGATAAATCAATTTCCTTTGGTCCTTTACACTTCACAGATTGCAAGTTTCCTCAGGTCCAGTCCCATATCAGAGCAGTAGCTCCAGATATTTTCTAAAAGGGCTAAATCCCACACTGCATGGGGTCTCATAGACTAAAATAATCATGCACTACTCCTGAAATAAATCAGAAACAGGCTTTTTATGAAGTTGAACCACTGCTTCCACAAGGCTGAGGTCAACACCTTTGTGAGCAGCTGTGGGTTTTTCAGGGGGCTGGTTGTTTCCTCAGGTTGCCCAGAAGTTGCCCTGTTGATGCTCGATAGTCGTAGATAGATCCCACATGAAGTGCACCAGCATTAACCCTCGGTTATGGCACAGCCTTTCTTCTAATTTGACACTTTCAAACAAAATCCAAGACACAGCTCATCAAATACACAATGGAATGAGAGAGTTCTTTGGTGAAACACAGCAACTTTCCCCCAGATGCTGGAAACATTAGCCAGTGCCCAGAAATGGGCACTTGCAGGACATTTTTAATGAAGCCAGGGAACCTGGGTGCTCTCCTCTTCTTGGCCTTCAAGCACACAGTCAGAGGTGCCATCCTTTCTCACTTCCAGGTATTAACTTTTCTTTAAAGGATAATCCAGCTGAAGAGAAGCAGGGCGACTTTGTTGGTCCCCTAATGGGTATGAACTGGACTACAGGAGAGGAATACAGGAATGAACCATGTCAGGCTTCCTAACTGGGACGGGGCAGAAATGTAGAGCCCACAGGTAGTGTGGGCACACCACAGTTCCTACTGAGGTACTGTGGGTGAAACAGCTAATATCTAAGTGTAATACATTTCCAAAGCCAGCTACACAGCCTGGGCAGTACCTCTGCCAGTGGCTCATATTTGAAGGAAACTGGATTTAAGATTCAGCAGGAAGAAAAGCATTCGAGCAGGAATGCTTTAGATGCCCTAAACATCAAAAATACACAGTACTTTTTCTGCTGACTTGCCTGATAGGGATGAAGGAAAAGTTCAAGAGCAGGCCCTTGAGGTGCAGTGTACTGCCGTCTAAGAGTGACTTGACACCATTTAGCACAACCTATACGCATTCTTCTCCATGAGCTAACAAGCCAATTAATTATGAAAAGCAACAGGTTTTGGCCTAAAGCCAAATTACAGTGGTGTCATTAGTCTTTGCTCTGTAGAAAAATCAAGAGTCCTGCCTGGATTACATTCTTTGAACTCTTCAGTTCAAGGATACTGTGCTGTAGAACTCTAAGTAAGTGCTGACACTTACACACACTTCTAATAACAGGCAAAATAATAGCTATAATCATCCGTATAGGTAAAGGATTTTTCACCTTTAAGTGTTCAGAATATCTTGGTAAAAAATGTGACCTCAAACAAACACCTTTCCTGTGCGTATACCCCCCTGAAGATGAAGAAACACCATCTATATTAATACATAAAGTTTAGCCTGAAGGAGCCAATCCACCAGCAACACTCCTACCCCTATCCACAGCCTGGCCCTGCTCTCAGTATTGCTCCTATTTCTGATTGCCTATACCTTGGATTTTTTGCAGATTATTCCTACAGACTGATTACTTACAAATTTAATTTCAAGAAACAGTATTTTTAAAAACTGGATGAAGGATGTATACCTGAGAAATATTTTATTTCAGTGAAGATACTTTAAATTACAATAATAGATTAAAAAGCAGAACATGCTGGGTCTACAATATACATTTTAAAACTATACACACAGAAAAAAGAAATCAATAAGCTCTGAAACAGAGACACAATTTCAAGCAAGATGGTGATCCCCTAAAGATTTTGCCCAGTTAGGTTGCACCTCTACCACAACACTTTAAGGTCTTCCTCCTGAGATATCTTCACTTTCCACCTCATTTCATCACCCACCACTGCTGTGCTACCCCCTGGAGTCACACTCTGAATTGCTGGGCAGGCTGGAGAAGCTGCCATGAGCCTCCCAACCCATCAATGCAGCCTGCATGGTTCAGTGATGCGACTGAGGGAGCTGCAGCCAGCCAAGCAAACACTTTATTCAGAAATTGTGAAGGCTCGGTCTGAATCCCATTCAGCATTATTTATTGTAAAGCAACACATTTGAGCTATCAGGATCAATGGCTCATCTCATCAGATTTCTGTATAATGTGAAACAATGGGATTTCACCCCGTGACTTGTGTGTTGCTGTTGCTGCTTCTGATAAAATATTATACAAACATATTAAGGAAACCAATAGAAAACACCTGAGATGTCTATCTACGTTAAAGTTTTATTACTTCTGGGACCTCAAAAGGCTTAGGAAACATCACCAAACATTGTTTCATACCTACTCATGAAAGGGTAACGTAATAAAACCAGGTCAAACAACACTGAATATTAAATTTAATGTAAAGTATGCAAAAGAAAGAAATACAGGAGGTGTTGGAAGAATTATTAAAAAAGAAGGAACTGTACCTGTGGTTGTGGGGGGTTTGGTGAGGATTTTCTGGGGTAGTTTGATGTGTTTTTAACTGGCACACAAACTTATTTTACATCCATAGAAAGATGCAATTAATTTTTTACTTTTTTTTTCTGACTAAATTTGGAGCAGCTGAGAGGTTGGTTACTTCTATCTTTAAAAATGGACTTATAATGTTGCCATCTGTTGGCATATGACAGATATAGCATCCCACAATTCCAGACAGAGCCACAAAAATGCCGAAAATTAAAGGGACAGATGTGAGAAATACATGCTCTCATTTGGTTCCAGTGTTCACATCTGTTCTCCTCAAAGATTTTTTTAGTCATATAAATCTATCCACAGAAACTAGTACCCTGAAATGTTATGGCATTTCTGGTAATCATAAAAATCATATTCTAGTAGAGTTTACTGCATTACAAAACATCACTGGATTCATAAAAATCTGGTTTCCATCAAGAGGACACAAAGTACACAGCAACATTACCTGTCTGTTTAAGTTCCCTCTCCATCACAACTCATAAGCATGTCTCATGCAGCTGGAACTGCATTGCAAGAACACAATTTCAACAGGTATCTGCAGATACTGTGTGTTTGCACAACACCTAGAGAGGGAATGGGCCTCTCTTTCTGATGGTGCCTGTACGTTGCCCCGTCGCTGTGGGATCCCGGAGAGCGTGACCCCTGTGCTGCTGGTGTGAGGGCACTTCTTGCCACTGAAAAGGTTGCCTACCATTGCAGGCACATCTGCCTTTATTTGCCATGTCACCCTTTTCTTTTCACCATGCTTTTGACAGGCTGCTTGCTAATGCTTCCAACAGCAACCAAGATTTTTCCCTCTCCCTGCTTCCCTGTCCCAGCTCCTCCAGTCGCACAGCACCAGCCCACTCTGGCCCCTTCACTGACTTGGATAGTGTAAGACCTCACTGCTCCTTGCAGGCAGAGAGGAAATAACCACAAAACCAGTCACACAGGTTATTACTCTTCCCTCTACCACCCTAATTTTCTACACCTGTTAGCCATTTTCCTTTGGATTTGAACTTTGCATATCATTTTCATCCAACAAGATTGAAAAAGTACAGTCCCTATCTCCCCTCCACCCCTACTGTCTTCATGGGAGTGGGGACTAAGGATGCTTGCATATTTGTGAGACACACATATTCTTCCATGGGCAAACATGTACCTCCTTTTTTATTCATGGATAGCTTTTAATAGAGAATAGAGAAATGATGCTCAAATTCTTATTTCATCTTGGATACAGTGAACCCATTTTCACCTTAAGTACAACATATCTCCTCTGTCATACACTACATAAATTCTCTCTCAAAATGGCAGCATCATCAAAAATTAAAAGGTATAGTACAGAGCAAACAATATTGGAACTACATAAGCATGTTGATTATTCACATGAACAGTTTTTGGTATTTACAGAAAGCATTGACTGATGCAGCTCGCTGGCCCCATGAGCACTATGTTAAATCATTAAAGTGTAAGTAGTTTTTATTTGTATTGCAGTAATATTCTGTATCCCCATCCCAGAACCCCAGTGTGCTCAGTGATAACAAACAACCACCAAATCACGATGTGTATTTGAGAATTAATTTTTTTTCCTTTAAGAACTAATTTAATCTTTGACAACCTCTCATTTTTCTACCTATTTTCAATTATTTTGAAGCATAAAATGACCTGCAGGCAAGTGGAAGACAGAATTCCTCCACACGCCTCCTACATGAAACATCAAAATAAGTAGAAAATCCTAATTATTGCATATTCCAGAAAGGCCAGTGACCTATATAAAATTCACAATACATAAGTAATTACATGTTTGGCTTTAGTTGATAAGTGATAGTTGACAAGAGGCTTTCTGGTCCCTCTTGCTCCTCAGGTAAATGAATAAAAATGTAATGGAAAAATCCTTTCACAAAAAAGATTCTGAATTTAAGACCAAAGTAATTTTTATATCAGCTGGTACTTAGCACTGCCTATCTAAACATGATGGAAGTTTAAAAACAGCAGAAGTAACCACAGCTTCTTAAGTTTCAGATGCCAGTAAGCAGTAGGACCAGTGATTCAATATCACCTCTGTGGGCTGCCCTTTGCTTAGATCTTGTGGCCCTATAGCAGCGCCATGATTTGTATTGCCATGAGAAGCCAACCCAGGGAATTAAGGAAAATACAGTAAAATTAAATAAAATTAAGGCTGTCACTGCTAATATGGAGTCTCTTAGAAGCATTTGGTCTCATATTTAATTACACTTATAAGTAAATTATATTTATATACTTACTACAGTTCTGTCAGAAAATGGGGTTAGGCTAGGACTTATTACAGAGAAATGTGCACTTGCACACTGTTGATCTACAGTTAGCAGTTTCTCCACTTTTTTCATGTTTTCCTCCAGACTGATAATTCTGTGCAAAATATCCCACTTCAGTCAATTACTTATACAACTGCTTGACACTCAAATTCCTTCTCGAACGAGTTTTTTTTTCCAAATTAATTCTAGAACTACGAGGAATAGCTACACAAGTTATTTTTCTTCACTCAAAATCCTAGCTGTGGTAGAGATCTATGTCACCTAAATTCAGTCATCTGACCAAAAAGCCTGCAGCGAAAGTCTAAATGCAGAGTCTAGAGACCAGTGGTTTTAAACTTCTTCGCACAACAAAACCAAAAGAGCCTCTGGGAGTTGTTTCAATGTTCTTAAGACCCTAGTCACGACTGGAGACAACCTGCCTCTTTCCTCCATCCACTGGGAACCCAGCTAGCTCCTGACCAGGTGTAGTGAAGCCGAGCTTCTGACTTCAAGAGCTCTTGAGAAACACTTGGTGCACTTACGAAATAAAGTGTTACGTAAAAGAGAGTCACCATGATATCAGACTTCAGCTGCACTAAAGAGAACAGCAGAAGCAACAGCCAAATTTGTGAGGCACCCTATTCTGTCAGTCTTGCATCTCTCCCGCTGTCAGGGACATAAGCAGAGAAACACCCAATATTCTGAATCCTGAAAAGGCTCAAGCACAGAAAAGGTAGTGGGATGCCTGGCACTTGCAAAACGAAAACATTTCTGGCCTTGCATTGAATTCATTTTAATAGTTCTTAATTAACATACAAAAATCAGTAAACTTGGAGAGTGCAGGTATATTCAGGTTCAGAGAGCAGTTGAGCAGGGGGTCCAGTGTGAAACCAAAGCACACACTTACCTTCTGCCTCTGTGTACTGGAGGGCATGACTCATCAGCAGAGCACACTGTGGAAACGGGCACCCCTCCATCCCTGACCTGAGCGGAAGGAGGCTCTGGAGTCAGGACTGCAGATGGAAGCAAGACCCATATCCACTCATGCAAACAAGGGGTTAATAGCTCATTATATCCCCCCCCAATAAAGCTACTCCCGATAAATGCAGAGCGACACTTCCTTAGAAATTAAAAGTTGCCAAAACAAGTCGATTTCAAATCTTGCATTGTGATACAAACAGATTTTTAAAAGACAAATATACAAATCAGAAAATGTTCACCTGGCCATTTGTAAGAGGAAAAAACGCTTGAAGATGCTCAATGCTCCTGTGTCACTAGGGAAGGGCCATGTAAAAAGTGCTTCTGTTTATTTCATAGCATCCATTTTCATCAATACCCAAGATGGTATCATTTCACACACTAGAAAGCAATTGCCAAAAACACGCTTTCAAAAATGTATCAATTGATCAGAAAGTGCTGATGAGATGAATCAACTTATGCAGACCAAGGAGAAATACGCTCATAATCCCCTCGCAGCTGGAAGAGACTGAGTACACAGCAGCCTGAAAACAGCCGTAGCAAAGCCCCTGGGTTTTTTTGCTGGTCATGCTTAACACTCCTACAGCACTGCCATCTGCCGGCAAACAGAAAGGTACACATTCCATTCTAAAAAAGATAAATAAAACATTAGTGGTATTTTTAACCATGAAGTGTTAAGGCTGGAAGTAAGGCGTTTGCAAGATCCAAGGCTGCAGCAAGGCACCTGTGCTCACCTGGAGACACCACAAGCTTGGAAAGCACATCACCTTCCTCCAGCAGCATCAGCAGGACTGATTGATATTATTGCACCCTTTTTGAAAGGATTCTCCTTTCCACAAGAAAAATCAAGTCTTAAATGTTCCTTCGTTAAAGACAATGAAAAACTTCCATTGACTCTGGTGGGAATCTACAGGTGACATTTAAAAAGCACTGACCTGTTGGATAATACTTTTTTTTTGACAGTTAATCTATGCAATCAGAAGAAGAAACAAAAAGAAAAGTACAATGCAAAGTCAATACACCACAACATTTTCTTCCTCTCACTAGTCAGTTTAGGTTTTCCATAAAATCCAGAGGAGTTTTGGTGACACAGCACAGCAATACATGCACAGACCTCAACAAACCTCCCTGGCACCCCTCTGAGTGCCAAAGTGCTATATAGTTTATTCAAAAAATTTACAGTGCGAGTACCCTTTCATTTTCCCTGGCCAAAGGGTGGGTCAGCTGATCAATACAGATTGGAACACCAGCAGTGAGTCTTCCTGCGAATTTCTTTAGGATTAACTGATGAGAAGGAAAAATGTTCAGTTTCGAAAACTCAGGTATCAGCCCAAAAAGCAGAGCATCTTTCACAGGTCTAGAACTAGTTAAAATTTTTCAATTAAAAATTAAACTCTGTAGATGGAACAAAATAATAATAATAGCAATAATAGCAAACAATTTACTGCCAATGCAGGGATGTTCTTTTAGGAAATAATGTAGATTTTGTGATTTAATGAGTCTTCAGAATTTTTCAGTAGAACAAGATTGTGCCTTAGGAAACAAACAAAAAATCAATCAAATCATTGTTCTGTAATCATTAATCTGTAAACTAAAACTCTATAAACTTTAATCTATAAATTGACACATCTATATTATTCATGCTATGACAAGATCTAGGAGATTAGGTTATGGAGCAGGACTCCTTTTAGCAGCAGGACAGTATAGGAACGTACAAAGTTTCTAAGATAACTGAAGAAGAAATACCATGAAGTCACAAATGGAGGATTTCATCCATCAGTTGGCCAGGGAATCATCCTGGCAGCGGTATCAAGAAGTTTCTCTGAGCTGCCTATGTGATTCACATCATAGAATGCAGCGAGTTGCCCTCATTCTAGGCCACGGGCAGCAGGCACTACTTACGGATGGCTCCTTTAAACCAGGCAGCAGTAAAAAAGCCAGCTGAACCTCACTTCGTGCTGGGGGCATGACAAAGAGTTGAGCTGCCTGCCTCTGGTCAGCATCAGCCTCTCTGCTCACATCACCTAACAGTATTGTAAAAAGGCGGAGAGAAGATACAGATTTTGAAGGAGGGTACAGAGGTAAGATGGCAGTATGAAAAGAGGGTGATGGTATTTTTAAGAAAATGAAAAGACAGAAAGAAATTGGTACCTTAGGTTACTTTAGAGGAAGAAGTTGGTGCCGTCACAGTGGAAGAAGTGGTGGGTTGTCTGGGAAGGAGCCGTGAAATGGAGTTTGTGTGCAATGTGATAAAGAAGTGATAAAGTCTTAGCAATGGCCTGGGGGAAGAGAAAAATCTTGACAAAGTTGAAAACTGTATCCTGCACATTTGAATAAAGTAAGGCAGCAATTCCCATGCCAAAATAGATGTTATAATACATGACACAGAAAATTAGGAAAAAAGTTACCAGTGCAATTGGATTGGAAATATCAGAAAAAAATCTGCAGCAATTGGCTGTAACATGCAGGAGAGGCAAAGACAATACCCAAAAATAGGTCTGAAGGAAGTAGGAAAGCAGACTTGCCTTGAAGACTAAAATGAGATGTGGATCTGTGAATATATAACAGAAAGGATAGTTTGTCTTCTTTAAATATATTATACATATCCTTATATATATATGTGTGTTGTGTGTGTGTGTGTGTGTGAATGCATAAATACAAAAACTTTTGTATTTATATAAATGCAAAGGTTAAAAATATAAACCCTTTGGGGACTTCAATTATTGGTTGGCCATTCATGAAGAGATATCACACAGGGGGGATGGGGGTGACTGGGAAGGAGAAGCTAGTTTGACAACAGAGAGTAAGTTTGCAAGTATAGATATAACACCAGTCTCTGAAAAAAATGCCAAAAAAAAAAAGAGGAAAGAAGGAACAGAGAAATAAAAGCTGGAACTAGTCTGGATTTGGAAAAGGGACATGTAGTCAAAGTCACTATTATCACTGCTAGGAACTAGAAAGAAATTATCAGGAGGTCATGGGAGTTGTTTGCAGGGAGTACAAGGGAAAGAAGCAGGATAAGAAATGGCCTAGAAGAGAACTGGAAAATAAAATGACAGCAGGTTGGATTTCCAGTGATTTTGGAGACTTGAAAGTGAAGAGAGGAAGGGAAAACCCAAGAGCTGAAATCAACACTGATAGATTGACAGTCAGAGAGTGAGCAAGGGAAACAGAGCATGCAGCATGTAGAGTGGGTAGTTGATGTCAAAATGAAATCTGAAGTATTAATTCACATTCAAGTCAGAGGAAAGCATGTCTATGGCTTAGTTTTTGGCCTATGATCTAGGCAAACTCAAGAGATGAAGCCTTCTCTTTGCCCAGGAGCCCAGCTCCCATGATAAAATATTAAAGCATATGTGTTATAGAACATAACTAGATAAATGGAGCATCACAGAGAAGTAAACAAGCGATATGGCATTGAGCAGAGATCTTGCAAATGAGGGGGGAGAAATGTCAGTATATTTTCTTTCAGTTTGGGTCTGGAATCTATCCTGAATTTGAATTAAGTGTGAAGATCAAAAGTTAGTGTAGTTAATATTTAAAGATATGCTTTGGGGGAAAGCCTTGTTTTTCTGATTATTTGTGACTAACTTTTAATCTTTAATTTTTTTATTACACTTTCTGTTGAATAATATTTTAAGCAGTACATCCTCTGAAGTTCCCCTGAGCTCCAATTTGAGTGTGGTAAATTACATGCTTTGGAACTCAGACATTTTCTTCCATATTCCAAACATTATAAACTTGAAAAGGTTAAAATATGGTTTTTCCTTCTCCTTTCTGAAGTTTCTTTTTCTTCTTATAACTTTGGGGAACATTTTGAGTGTAATGGAGAGTACTGTCTCATTTGTTGCCCACACAGGCTCCTAAGCTCTATACCTAATAGAAAAACAAGACTACATCCTGTGTTTCAAAAGTATAATAAACACTAGAAAGGCTTATCTAGTTAAAGTATATTATTCTTTAACACCCTTATCAGCATCAGAACAAGTGTGGATTATTGGTTGGTTATTTATTTCTAACACTTTTCGTTCAGAAGGATCAACTCACTCCCTAAACTGTGAGGTGTGGCCACTACCATTCAGAAAGGAGCTAATCTAAGTCCCAAAACAGTGAAGTAATAATGTCGTGTCAAATCTAATGTAAAAACAGCATCTTATAACACTTCAACTCCTACTCTGTCCGTTGCACCACATAACCTGATATCTAATGTGATACAATGTACTAGAAATCTTCTATCCCACTTTTTGGAAAGTATTGTTTTACTGTATTAGTAAAAAGTCCCTGACTTAAAGCAGCCATCCTAATTGCATATTATCCATATCCTTTTTCAAGTAAATAATATGAGATATCTCTTGCTACAAGCATAACAGCAATAACTACCATCAGATGCAGGATAAACTCCTCAATAGTTACTGGTTTAGATCTACTGTTTGCAGTTAATCAGAGAAAGAAAACAAATTTCTGAAGGTAAATAGTATCATATTGTGCTTGGCCAATGGAAAACCATTTAACTGAGAACTTCATTCCCACACATCATTTTATATCTAGAGATGGTCACAAAATTATCTAGTTGCCAAAAAAAAAAATCATAATTCTTTGAAGCCAGAATGAATCAAATTAATACAAACTTGGTTACAAGCTAATATTTCAATAATGAGCAAATAGTAGACTCGGGGAGAGTGAACAGATCCAAACTTCATTCGCAGAATCACCGGGTTGGAAGAGACCTCTAAGATCATAGAATCCAACCCAACTGCCACAGAAGTAAAACTCAGCCTCCTTTAATAACATTAAAATTGCAGGATATAAAAAATTACATGGCCTGAGTAATAACCTCTGAGAAGTTTAGTTGCAGGCATCAGTCACCTTTGATATCACTGGCACAGGGGAGATCTCAGCCTTCCTGAGGAGCAGCACAGCTCTCCGGTCATCAGAGGAACACTCTATTTCAGGCTTGAAGATCTATCTCAAACAGCTAGCAGCCAGCCACAGCTCAATACCCACAATAAGTGACCACTGCTTACAGAGCAGAGGCTACTTCCATGAGGGACCTTACTGTGGAGTGGACTGGTGCTTCTGTGCATGACACCAAACAATACCACTCCAAACAAACACAGGCACAAGCTGGTTTGCTCGGTTGTTTGTTGGGTTTGTCGTTTCTTTTTAATGCTTTCCTAATAAGCAGTTCAGTAGTCAAAGTCCACAGAGTGACTTCAACCTGATGATCTCATGAGTGTACATCTGCCCACAGGAACAGAAGTGCCGGCAAGGGGAGTTGTTTGTCTCTGGTCCCCAGTGGCACAGGACAGCTATGGAGGCCAGACATTACATTTGCAAGATGTGACAGAGTTTCTGCATCTACTTCATCATTTCAGCACCCGTAACTGAGAACTACCCAGACGTGTGAATGGCAATAAGGAAGGACAAGTACATATGGGAAGTGAAGGTTGCTGTGGCATTTAATAATACCATGTTGTCATGTATATTACTACATGACAGCTGCAACTTCAGAAGGTCAACCCGTCACTAAAACAAAAAAAAAACTTAAGAAAGTAATTACAATGGACAGACATGCCAGGGTGCCCCAGCTTTCATTTGATGCTACATCTAGGAATTAAGAATGTCATTATTAGATTGCAGACAAGAAGGAATGATAGCAACAAAAATCCTGAAGTTAAAGAGAGGTTGATATCCCGCATACTGGAAACCTGTATGTTAACCCAAACATTGTTAAAAACAGTAATCCAAAGTCCTCAGGCTTCTTTTCTCCTCATTTTTTTACTTCTTTTTTAACTTCCATGTTTAAATTAATTGTAAATTCCTATAACCCCAGATTAGCAGATTTCTGCATTTTAAACTCAGAAGCTGTTTCAAATCAACTGTAAGGATTCATAAACAAAGAACGATGGTCATCATTTTTCTAGGAAGACACTAACATGGCCAACCTTCCAGCAACAAATGGATAACTTGAATGAATGAGTGGGAGAAAGAGTGAAAAACAAACCATAAGGATGGCATGAAGGCTGTTTTAGTTGAAAGCACTCTCTCATGCCATAAACATACAATATAAGATTAAAGAAACGAAAAAAAAAAAAAAAGTTCTTGTTTTGCAAATGTCATTTTATTAACATTAGAAAATTTTCAAAATAAAAATATCAAGGAGATTAGGAATATCCGTAATGACTCATAAAAGGTCTCAGTGACCTTCTGAAAAAATAAAATACACTTCTTAAATGATACTTTAAGTTCAGGCATTATACATTTAAGTAAAATATTGATAATCTCAATTGAAGAACTAGCTGGTATAACAGGATTTAAAATGTAATTATTATACATAATGCAAATTTTTAATTTTAATTCAAACAGGGTCTTAGGGTGCGGTTGAAAAAAATTATTATTTCTTTAAACTAAAAACTAAAAACTAAGACTTTTGCACACCAGTCTGAGTGAACAACACCGGAAAATCTGCTAAGGCAGATAAATTGTTGCTATTAGAGTTCAGAAGGAGCAGTCTTTAAAAGGACAGGAGTTTACTGTTCCTTTCTTGCTGTCCAAAGCAAAGTCCCAGCAAGTTATAGCTGTGGCAGTTATTGAATCTAAAAAATGAAGAGAATACTCATCCTTCTTTACTCTAAATTTTGATAAGCCTTAATCTCGAGATATCAGTTATTAATTCAATTTTTTAAAAAATTCAAAAGCAAGAACAAGTTCATATTTTGATGTTTCAATTTCAGAGGAAATACCAAAATCCAGGTAAAAAGTAAGACCGTGCTTTAATTTTCAAGTCAGTGCCATACTTATAGTAGCCTAAGATTCTATAAATGCCAAGAATCTTGTTTTTAATTGTCTGTGTTTTCTTTAAAGAGCTCTATCTATATGTACAGACTTCTTCCTGGAAGCGTCATTTTGCTGTTTAGACCAAGGACTAATAGATCCATCAAAACAAGAATAATTTTTATTATTTCTGTCTAAAGAAAGCAATCACTTTTTCTGAGTACAGAAATATTGCAGAATCATACCAAACAACAGGCATCTCATTAATTGATTGGAATCCTGTTGGCAAGTAAGAATTTCTTCCCTTCCTGCAGATCTTTGACCTCAATTAGCAGCCATCAAACAAGTTAACCTCATCAAGGGAAGAGGGAAGAGGCTGAATGAACCTCAGAAACTGGTATAAGCAGGAACCTGGCTGCCCTGATGCAGATGCAACACACCACAGCACCACAGAGGCACAGGTTACTCTAAGAGCAACCCAGGTAGAGGGACTCTCTAAGACCAGAGACAAGAAAGCAGGAGACTTCAAAACTCTCCTCTTCACACCACCTTAGTGCAGCAGCTCATACCTCGTCATGTCATCTGCTGCACAAAGGCTTGCCATGGACCTGGAAGTTGCAAACAGCAGATTTGAATACACAATGCACTTCAAAGAGCTCACATTATTCATAAAACCTCTGGCAGCTTAGTTTACCATCAGGTTTTCTATGTTTTGGGACTAGTGTCAGCACTCACGTACAGGGAGGTGGCCATTACACAGAAGTGATGGGCTCAGCAAATCTGTCCCTGCTCATTATACATTTAGTTCTACAGGTGGTATAGAAGCAGCAATGCTAGCATGAAAGCAGTATCAGTCTGGCTGGCTGCAGTTAGGGCTTCTAGCATGTCCATGAAGTCTCACTTCTATTTGCATTTAGTCTCAGGACTCTCATTTTTGTTTGCATTCATAAGAATCTAGGTATGCTAAACTGAGAACATAGCCTTTGGTTCTAAGCACATTTTTGTCTTCAGCTAAATCTCTTTCCACAGATGACTAATAACCTCCAGTTAAATCTATCATTATTAGAGAAATAAACAGCACCGAACTCTGACAGATCTATGCAGAATTTTGTGCACAGAAAAAATGGCTATGAACCATCATTTAAAGGACATAGCAATTTCTACTCTTCATATCCAAAACTGAAAACCTTCAGCATCCTTTGATAACAAGATGAATCTGCATGCTCTCTGCCCACATAGGCAAATGTTAAAAAAAGAAGCGTGTTGAGGTCCAAGGTCCATTCCAATATCTGTGTTTGTCAACAAGCATTCAGTGGCTCTAGAAGTATACCAGAACAATTGTGAAGGTGAGATACTATGATAAGAATGAAATTAAAATCTCAAGTACATGAGTACATGAGGAGTGTTCAAACGTTGAATCAGCATTGCATCTTAGATGTTTTCACAAAAAACACAAACCGAACAAAAAAACAACAACAAAAAAAACCACCAAACACCAAAAAAACGAACCAACCAACAAAAAAAATACCCCAAAACACGAAAAACCCCACCACGCCTGTGAACTGAAGAAGGATAGGTGCTTTTAGAGACTGATGTGCATTCAGGGTGTAACTACACGGGAGTCATCATGAAGGGTAATGAGAAACTCTTACTGCTGCTATCTAAAATCAAGTATCAGGTATTGCATGATAGCAGAGTCCTGAAGCAAACTAAATGCAGTAGGCACGGGGAATACTGGTTCTAATACAAACATTATCACCTAGCTCTGTTTTACAGCAACTATGATGCCTGGAGTAAAATCTAAACTGGCATCGATCTGCTGTAGGCAGCTCACTTTGTCTTCCCCCCTCCACTTTCTCCTCCCACACCACAGTTTGTGCTGCACTGGTTGATCCAGGGACCACGTGCCACAGTGTTTGTGGAGACGCCGTGTAGCACTGTGAGCTATCATTTTTTTTGTTGTGGTTTCTAGCAGGTAAGAGGGAGAGTCAATAACAAGAATTTAAACTCCTTTTTCTTCTTAGCCAATTGCGACAGTCTATCTGTTAACGAGATTTCTGAAAATACGGAAACACATTTTGTGCACACATAGCTTGCTTTTGGGAACTTCTGTTAACGTTCTTGCAAAGCCCACACAGCTTCAGGCACTGTGCAAACATATGGGAGTATACAGACTGAAGTAAACACAAAACAGTAGAAAGAAATATCAGTAGACATAAAAAACGAGGCCAGTAATAAATACAGATTAAAAATAACACGGATTCATAGTACAGATTTTAATAAACGACACTGCTCATTCCGGTGGAGACTTCGTGCATTTGACACACTAATGCTATTGCTTGCTGCACAGTTGTGTTCCCAGAATTTCTTTAGGAAGGTGCCCAGAACACTAAAAAATCAAATATCTGGAAGCATCTCAGTGCAATTGGCACTAGTGTAAAATGTATTGAACCAGCATGGATTTCCCCCCTCACCCCCCACATTCTAATTCAATTAACTATGAAGGGGAAAAGTGCTCTATAACTTGAAGTCCCTTTTTTCCCCCCCTTTAAAATAGAACCAAATAAACCAAATCTCAATGGCTCCCTCTGGTGTCATGTCTTAGAAGTTTCATTATATTTGTACATTTTTTTTAAAAACAGTTTTTTCCTTCCCCAGGCAGTGAATATCTAGTATTTTAGCACATCACACAGCGTGCCAGCTCTAAAGAGTCAAAGACACATTTATCCAAAAGCAAATTTCTCAAAGTGCAATTCAATGCCTGCTTATCAAGGCTGGAATAGTAGCATCTCTTCATGTTTGCATGGCAGCTACATGTAGCACCATGAAAAAAATGTTTATGAATGGTTTATCATCTTCGTAATCAGCTTTGGGTCAATCTGGATTCAACTGCAGAGATATGGATTTTGACTCTAACAACAGCAGACCATTTTGCATGAAACCACTGTATCTGTAACAAAACAACAACTGTAGCAAATATTTCAGAGCTATGGGAACAGTCCTAGAAACAGAATGCATTTCTCCTGAAACAAAAAACACTCCACAACTCATTAACCAAGCTGGAGAGCTGTACTGCCTCTGGCAAGCATTCTGGATTGCTCTTTGCCAGGCCCAAGAGACAGATAATGGTCATTACCTGGCACAGGTGAGTAGCAAAGCAGCAAGATCAGGGTGTCTGGCCACACAGCTGACAATGACTTGTCTGCCTCTCAGCATCCTGGTAGGAAGCTTAGCAACAAATACTCCATCAGGGACCTAACTCCAAGCCACAGAAGTCAACAGGTCACACAAAAGAAGCAGAACCAGACCTCAGGATCTGCCCTCCCACACTTAAAGAATTCTGAAGGATATAATTTATTCTCAGCAATGTACAAAAAGGGAGGATAATAAAAATCTGCAGTGCTCAGTCGAAATAGAGGTGTAAATTTAAGAGAAAAGCAAAATGCTTCAGTACTTCATTTTCCAGTCTGTGGAAGCACCTCCCAGACACAGAGTGTGTGGGGGAAGCCAGCTGAGGAGGGACGTCCCCTCCAGCAGTGCTCCCCTCTCCGTGGCTGCCTGGCAGAAACACACACTGCCAGGTGACAGTCCCTTAGTGCTCCCTGATAGTAATTTGGTGCCTGAGGTTAATGACAGCAGAAATATTTCCATACTAGTCACAGAATTTGTCTCAATTGCCTCTGTCTTCTTTCCGCTCCAAACCTGATGCCTCCCGAACTGAGAGCTATATTTATCCCTCGCACCCAGGGATGTTCTCATGGTTCTAAATTAAGCAGCTTCTGTCACGCCCAGGACCAGCCATAACCCTTCCCTATTGGTTCTCCACAGCAGAGTTCTTGGTGCATTTGTGGCGCCCTGTCTAAACCAACCATAGACGCACGCACTCAAAAGAGTCCTCTCACTCACCTGATGGTGAAAGCTGACATTGCTGCGTGTCCCACACCGTGTGTGTCCACCTTTCACACAGGATGCATTTAAACTGGTGAGAGGCAGCCTCCTCTAAAACTGCCAGGGTATCACTAGCACCTACAGCCTAATTCTGCCTACAGGTTATACCCACTGCATCTACCTCAATCACTTTCCTCCAGGAAATGTGCTGAAACCCCTCACATTTCCAGTCTTCTCATATTTTCGCCAGTGCAAAAACATCCTCTAGATTTCAACTGTTCTTCTCTTTTTATTTTTTACCAGCACGTTTTTACTGTGATGGTAGGTTAATTCACCTACAGGAATTTTTATAGTTTATTTTTTGTAAAGACATACAAACGCTCTAATTTATTACTAACAACCTCTTAGCATGAAATGGCTTTACTCTCATTTTGCTAGGCTAGGCTCACACATTAAATTCTACCCACCCAAATGTAGATAATACTTCTAAGATCCCAGATTTAGCTTGGAGATACACCATCCTAATCTGACAAAAGAAAATCTGAAAGGGCTTTTGAAATATTCCAAGTGAAATCTCCCCAAATAATATTAAGACAGCTCCACATTTCAAACCTCTCAAATGCCTTCAGCTTACAATCATGGTTCTTTGCTATAAAACTCCATACCCATTGAATGTCAGACTGGTCTTATTCACCTAGATTGCAAGTGCAAATTACTTACTCAGCTTCTTAGAGGCAGATAATAAATACAAGTATCAGGGAAAAAAGCTTAGCAGAATGTCCAAAAAGCACTAAAGAATGATTCCTCGTAAGGAACTTTGTGTTGTCAAATACACAGTTATAAGAGTGTTCTATGTATTACACACCCTCCAGATAAATCTATCTTACACTCATGTTTGTAATAAGATGCATCTTCATTTCCTTGAGCTGGGCCCAACTGCTACAAGCTTTCTGGTTTACTGGCATTACTTGTATTACTTTCCTGACTGGCAGGCTTGGAAGGAGCAATTTTCATACAAGAATTGCTGATATTACAAAGCAAAAAAAAAAACAAACAAACCAACAAAAACCATTTGGCACACTTAAACCTGTCACTTCAATTTATTAGATGCTGGAAAGCAAGGGAGTAGAAGAGGAATACAATTAGTTAATGTGAGCAGTGATCAAGCCCATTCTCTGTGCTTTTTTAGACAGAGGAGAGAACACAGCCTCCCAAAGCTCCTCTTACATCTATTCCAGACTCTGCCTACAGAGCTGGAATAATTATCCTGACTTGGGATCAACTAAGTGGCAGAAAGCCTGAAACAAAAGAAGTTTGTTAAACTTAACAGCGTTTGCATGCTCAATTAATTTATTCCCTAACCCCTTCTAGGAGAGCCCACATTACTGACATGAAACCAAGGCATGAAGAGAAAAGGACATTTGCTGCTCTACAGAAACTCTGAGGCACTAAAACCCCTGTCCCCTCCTTTTCTGTAACGCTGTTAATCCATTAATTTAAGGCAAATCTTCTCATTTCACCCCACTGCAGATGCACCTGCTGTATCAGGTGTATCTTTTTGTTTGCTCACCCAGTGGATTTGAACTGATCCTTCTTTGAGCTCCCCAGATGTGATCCAGCTGTGAGACAGAAACCTGTAGCAGTCTAGGAGTGCTGCTGAGCTGGTTAAGTCTGGTTGAGAACAATCCAAGTAACGAAGTTCTGGCCCAGGACTCTGCTGCACAGGTGGGCACACAGGCAGCAGCGGTGCCTGAGTGACAACTAGATGAGCACTTGCACAGGTGACAATCAATGTATAAAGAGGATTTTTTTCCATCCTAGCTGTCACTCTTGCACAAACAATAAACTCTCTATACTGGCATTAAAATAACCTGAGCTCTGTGCAAATTATGGTATGCTTGAAATTCAATCTCTTACAAAAGGGCTGTACCCTGAGCTGAAGAAAAGAAAAAAGAAACCTGAATACTCAGGTTATAATCTGTAAAATATAAGATGTAATATCCAGCAGCATCTCACTCCTGTTCTGGGAACAGAAGTTCCTGCAAGGAAAACCTGGATTCCTAAGCACTTTTACTTTATTTCAGAAAGTATTTTCTCAAGTAATTACATTTCAGCTAAAAGCAGAGGACCCAATTTTCACCTGGGAGTAGGTTTTCCTATGCCAATACCCATAGGCCCCAACATGAGCACGAGGGAAGAAATCTATAGGGAAGAACAAACCCAAACAAGTAACTAACCTTACATCAAGTACATTTTGTCTTTGTACAGGGACAGAAGCACTTGATTCAGTGGGAGTGCAGCACCTGCCCCCATCTAACGCCTATATTTAGTTCCCCTGTAGGTTGCTTCAGAATGCTTCCTCTGTAATACCAAATGCATATAAAGATGGAAACTTTGACCAAATGCTCCAAAGGTGATATTGCTGCAGTTGTGAGGTCTTTTTCCAAGGGAAAACAGAGCGTGAAAAGTCTGTGGATAGCCCTTCTAGACACACCTAGTAACAGAAATTTTCCAACCACATTTCTATCAAGTGCAGCCTAGATTTAACTTTGCAAAGTAAATGCCATTTTGCCTGTAGAATAACAATCCATTTATCATCTTGATAATTATTCATATTTGGTTGAAATTTCTTTTTAACAGAGAAAATCTATGCTTAACTTCGTTTTTTTGAGAGAATTCTCAAGGGACTGTTTTGTTCTTCGCTCCCAAGTGAATCATATTGCTACTGCAGATGATATAACAATTTTTTTAAAAATTATGTTTTGCTATAGAATTTTCCTTAGTTTAAAAGTTTTCTGAGTCTGCTCAAGTTGCGTTGAGCTATTTACGTCATCCACAAACCATAAAGCAACTGAAATAATTCAATGAACTAAAAATCCAGGAAGGGTCTTGATTTAGACAGTCTCAGCAAACTGAAGGTTAGGTGAGCATGCTGGAGGCAGCTTCTGCTCTCATTGCTCCCACACTGCTCTTCTTGTGCTCACAATTGGTTGTGGTCAGAGGCAGGATATCAGATCAGACAGATTTTTGGTCCAACTGTCATATCCATTCTTATTGATTGCAAAAAACCTGCAAAAAGGGCAGAGTTAAAGCTTTTTAAAATATTTTTGCAACAAACTTCTTGAACTTGTTAAAACCTAGGACTGGAGTATCTTTTCATACTTTCTGGATCCCAGTTCAGGAAAAAAAATAAAAGAGGAAAGAAATTCAGTTTTATTTACATATTTCATGCATCTATTTTTATAATCTTTTTTGAGCACAATGTTATGAACACTAAGTAACAAAGAAGTGTTTAAAGTAATTTGATTTTGAAAGAATCATGAAAAAATATACTCTGTGCAATTTAATACATCTTTTTTGCATCCAATATTTTGGTACATTTCTTTAATTATTGAGGTAGAAGACTCCTATACAGGTGTATTTTTTTGTGTTAACATTACAAGAAGATTTTAATTTGATCTGTATTGGATATTAGTCTTTGCGACATTACTGGCCAAGGACTTTGGGCTCATCATAAGTCTTTGAAGCTTTGTGATGGAAATGAACATGGCCCCAAAACTCTCCGCAGTATCAGAGCATTCCATACAGATTGTAAGGAGACCTACAAAACTGGATCCAAATCAGCCAACAATGAGCCTTTTATTATTCATGATGTGATTCAGATGACAGGGGAAGGCTAAAACCTAATCTTAAACCTCTCCTGAAAAATTTCATACTCTGAGGTATAGTCTCCCTTAAGACTCACCAGTTCTTCTCTTTGAAAAGCTGCACAGAGCTCATCCTTCTTTAAATTTTGCTAGCAGATTAGAGGGTAAATTACTTACCAACATGGTAAGTAATTTACCCTGGATGTTTCCCTCTTGACTTCCTTCATCAGGCAGGAGTGATTCAAGGTCAAGCTCTTACCTTTGTGCGGAAAGTTGCAACCAGCAGAGAACTGCAGCCTTCCTGGGAGCATGCTCCCATATTTCCACCTCTTCCCTCTGACTTGTGTGATGGAGTACTTGTACTACAATTGTTTTCCCCCAGATCAAACTCTAGACTCAGAAATGCTTAATTATTATCAACAATTTTATTTCAAGACCCCTTTGCAGCCATTTCTGTGAATTCTCTATCATTGATTCATCCTGTACCTCCTCATTAAACCCTTTTCAGTCCCTATTACTTCTCTTTCTTCATAGTCCTTTCCCTAAGATTTCCACTACTGACTTCTATTTAACCCTTTTACCACTACACACACACAAATAGAAAATATTTGCTGTCAGCACATTCTTCTTTCAACTATCCCCATATCCTCAGTCTATCTTATTTATAAGCTTTTAAGTCCAGTGACATCCATTTGTGAAGTCTAAAGCACCTCACCCTTTGCATGTCCTTCAACTCTCCTATAGAAAATGTGATTTATTATAATAGGATTATTACATTATCAGTTAAATATAGATGAGTTTATGCCTGCTGATGGCTGGCTAAGTATAAGAATTACAGTATTACATTTGTGCATTCTAGTTGAGGATCTGTTTCTCAAAAAATACAAAGGGGAGAAATTTGTGCACACCAATGGTTGCAGAAATAAATATTTTAAATATCAAGATTATTAGATATTCAAGATTATTTAGATATTCAAGATTATCTTTTGACTGCCAAGTGAATACCAATTCTTCTTTCTCTAGCAGTATTTTGATGCCAGAATTTAAGAAAAATTAGCTCATTTATTTAAATAAATCTTATCACACTGAATGACTTAAAAGCGCAGCACAATACTGCAGCTATTCTGTTCTGGGCACATCATCACACCATGATCTCAGTACTTCATCAAATCATTAATTGCCAATCTGTACTCAGAGGGTGTTTTTTTTCTCCCATTGCTCAGGAAAATAAAATACTCTGCAGCAGGGATGGTCTCACTCGGGGTCTCTAGTGTCTGTGCCTCAGCAGTACCTTAACTTTTGAGAAAAGAATTGTAAAAAACAGCAGGTTATCTGATCAGAGATCCGACATAGGAGTAACCTGTTTCAAGTCTCCTTTCACAGGCTTACCTTGCAAAGTGAGCTGTGTTACCTTCCAGGGTCACACAGGCAGCAGTGCCTCAGCCGGACGCTTCTCTTTGCGCACCCCTTTGTGGGCTGGTAGATTGCTCCTGAGCTCGTGAACTCACAGCTAATTGTTCACTTGTCTGCATTACACAAACTTTATCCTGCCCTGCTGGTAGGTCTTTATGAGGGATTTGAAGATGGAGAGGAAGGGAAGGAAAAGTACCTTCCAACTTTAAAAATAAAGTAAAATTTTCATTTCTCCCCAGTGAAAAAAAAAAAAAAATCACCCCAGATTTTTATTCTTAGTAATCATTAGAACTGTATGTTTAAAATCAGAAACTCCTTCAATTATGAAAAGACCCCAACAAGCACCAAATATACCCAAAAAGCCTAAGAGAAACTTAGCTCCATACTGAACCTACATACAAATGTGTAGCAAAACTGCACATCTGGACAGCATTTCCTCCATTTCCTTTTACCTTAGGTTTTGTTGGTGTATTTTCTCCCTATAGTTGAAAATACCACACAATTCACCTGTTTTCCATTTTTTGGAAAGATTTCCCTCCCACTTGTTTCAACCAAATAAACCAACAGCTCATTGTTCTTTTACACACCATAGGTATGATTGATTGAATTGCAAGGAATGGGAGAAAAACATCACAAGAAGGCAGAAAGTCATGGTGTCCTTCCAAGCAAATTTTCTGTTGTAGACAAAGCAGGCAGGTTCACTGAATGAGATTTAAGTTCCTCAGTCGCCACCTTACTCTTGGATATAGTCACCAAGTGAGAAACTCCATCGTGGTGGAATGCTGCAGAAAAGTCGTGTTTAACAAACTTTTTCAGTCCATCTAAAAAGTCTTGAACACCAGTAACACAGATTTGGCACAGAGAAAACTAAATAGAATGTGCAAGAAAGTTAAGCCACGAAGTGTTCAAAACACAGCTTGTGTGGGAAAACTTCAGTATTTTTTAATGTAAAGCTCCTACTTCATTGTCTTGTCATTTAACCAGTATGAGAATAAAAATGATGCAACTCATAGCTATAGCCTGCTCCAGCTATTATTCTCAAAAATAAACTAGTAACTGAGTAACTTCTTCAGATAACCAGCATTAAGTAGGAAGAGAAGTATCACTGCCCGTGGGATCAGCTGGCTAAGTCTAGTGCAGAAGCAGTGACCTGGGGCAGGGAAACAGCCAGAGCTCTGAACACAACTAACATTCCAAGCCTTGCAGAATGTACTGCTTACTGAAAGAAAGGATGAAACAGGGAACCTTTTACTGGAAAGCAAGGTAAGGCTTTAAACTGATGTAAGACCAAGAGCAAAATCCTAATGTGAAGTAAAAAGCAGAAGAGAGATGTGAGATAAATGAGGGGCAAAAAACCAAAACAAAAATCCCATAGCACACAGACCGATTCAGGAGTTTGAGTGGACTGGGTGAATGTACTTCATTTTAATTCTTTGTTCGAAAGATTCTTCCAGCATCGGAAAAGCTACACTGAAATGAGAATGAAGACCCATCTTCACAACACTCTCTTGGCTGTTTAACATCCTTTGTCTCATACAGCTGAGTTCTCTTCAGTATTCCAGCATTTCATCTACTTCCCAACTCTCCCAAAGTTGGAGACAAGCGTTCCTGTCTCCAACTTTGACTTTCAGTTTTCAAAAAAATCATCAATACTCACTAGCAACCCAAAGAGCAGATGATAGTTATTTATTAACATTTAAAATAAGCATAAATTTCAGTAACTAAAAAAATCCTCTGAATTGTTCTGCATGTGGTATTCTTGAAATTAAAGATCAATACAACTGAAAGACCAAGCATTATCATCAAATATGAAGTTGAATGGAATACAGATCAAGTTAATAGCAATTACATTACATTAACTTGAAGAAATTAAATACAGATTTACACATTTCTGATGAAGCACCACACTCACAAGACACAGTGAAGCATCTCATGAGAACTGAGCTGCAAATCAGTTAAGCAGCTGAAAACAAACTGGCAGCCAATTTAAGTTAAAAAAAAAATCATGGTAAGAATTTAGTAGCCATATTTTCCAGGTAACTATCATAAGAGGGACAGATTTAACATCCAAGGTATTCCAGTCACACATCACAAACATCTGAATTTTAACGAATTTAACAACTCTTTATTTCTGGAAGAAGAGATCCCAGTCCTCTCATCCCCTATTTCACAAAGCTGCCAATCCAAACTGATGCAAATTCTGGTAGAATTCTTGGGTAACACTGAACAGCAGCTGCATATATTAATGCTTGCAAAATAAAATTTCAGCCTTTTTTTTAACAGTAGATATACAATTACAGTAGATAATGAATGATCCACAACCTTTAATCTCACCCCTTTACTGAAATGTAATAGCTTAGCTCACACCAAAGCTAAACCTCCATTTAGCTTGCTCAAATACTTTGGAAATTTTTATTCCTGGACTCCGCATAAAGGGAGAATTTCTTTTTTTAACATCTGAGGTTCTTTCAGATGTTTGCAGAACAGGAAAGAAAGGATGCATAAATTCAGAGCTCAAGATGAAAGTGTAATGCTTCACATAAGAGGGCACAAATGAAGACAGCTTGTGCATTTGGAAGTCCATAAGCTCAACTTAAAACACAGTAATCGATCTAGAGTATCATGTTTCATTTTACATGAACATCCACTTCATTCTCAAGATGCACATGAACTTGTGCAGGCAGATGAAAAGTTATGCTATCCCAGAGTGGATGAAATTCAAAGCAACAATTTAAAAAAATTAAGTTTCTCAAGAGTTACAAACTAACTTTACAGGCAAAGGAAGTTAATTCAGTATTAAGATGACAAGTGCAAATGCACACAGGATATGCAAACAGCTTATAAACTCTCACTGTTAACACTTTGGTTATCACCAGCACTAAAATTCAGAACAACACTTAGAAGTGGACCTTTGTATTTTAATTACTGTGTCCTTAAATTCCAATGAAATACTGTCTGTTTCTGTTTCCACCTTCTAAATGAAAATGTTGCAGAATTAACTTTAAAAAATGGCATACACCACATAGGAGACTGAATTAATCCAGCTACAAAAGCAGTATTTCTCTATCTACATTGTGGCAAACAAGACAGACTGAGACAAGCTAAACTCAGTCAGAAGATTTCCTCTCTCCAGAGAAGGAAATAAGTGAAGTCAGGAACTTTTTTGTAGATTGTGAAAACAGCATCCAAAGCCAGGCTTCCCTTATGGGCATCCAAAGGAAACAGCTGACAGACATACCCAGTGGAGTTTTCACAGAAAGAGTAGGGAAGTGGAAAGGAATGCTTACTTAGACAGGAGCAAGAAATTCACTGTCTCTTGAGTGTTCAACTGAGAACAGACTTCTGGAGAAAGACACTTGAAGACCCACCCATCTGCACTCGGCTTGCAGTGCAGCAGAACAAGTTTATTGTGAAATACATACGTAAATTGATTGGAGAAGACATCCAACTGGCCACTGACTCCTATTTGTTGCATTTTCACTTGCAGGCAGGACAAAGTCAGAAAAGAACAGATAACACAAACATTATGCATCTCCTAATATTCATAAGCAGCAAATTTTATTATTAATATTTTGCTTAGAGAACCCTGGACACTGACAGTATCATCAATAAGAATGCTTCACGATTATTATGAGAAGAGGAATACTGTTGAAAGCCTGGAGCAGATACAAATTGAAATTTGTGAACTGAAAGGTTCATATTCATCATATTAAAATGCACTTTATTAAAATATGTAAAGTAGAACAGACAGTGTAGAACAGATGCTTTGCAGAAAGCCTGCCAGCTGTACACTAGTATTTGTATATGAGGCCAAACTAATTTACTTAGAATTCCTACGACCCATAGAGAAATTCTTTCCTCTCCCACACTGAACTACAGTGAATGTGTCAGGTGGAAAATAGAACAAATAAGGATGTGAACAGGTTGCTTCTGAGGAAACTTTCAAACATATTTAATAAGATCCAACGGTCAAATCCCTTGTTAAAGAATTCTCATCTAAGTCACCATACTGTAATAAAGCAAAAAAAACCCCACAAAATCAAAACCAAGGTTTTGCTACACCTAGATGGAAAAGAACTGCTCTCTTAACCTCTCTTAATTTATCAGTAAGTTATATGGATCTTCACCCAACAAAAGCATAAACAAGACACTGAAAATCTTTGTGTGTTCCCTTAACTAAATGGTAGGAAAAATTATTACAAATGGCTTTGGAAATCTATTCCTAAAGGGTGATTTGCATTTGAATGCCTAGAATTATTCATTTAAAAAACAGTGCTGGAGAAAATTCAAAGACTGTCTCCACTGGATTTTCACTGCACTAGAATCAGGTGATGTCCGTAAACACCCTTCTGGTGAAAGAGTCACCAGAAATTTTGAAAAATTAAGGTAACTGCTACTTACAGAATTCAAAACACTGTTGCTTCAACTCAGGTGCAGCTAGGAAAAATGCACTGACTTTTTTAGGAATTTTCTAGGATGACCCTGCTTGAGCAGGGAGGTTGGACCAGAATGACCCCACTGTGGTCCCTTCCAACCCGACCCATTCTGTGATTCTGTGAATATATTTCAAGTGTGCAAATTCTCCTATGAAATAGAAAACAACTTCAAAATAGAACTTGGACTAAACAACCAAAATATTTAAGATGCTTCCTCCTAAATATTACATTATTTGCACTTGACCTCAACATTATCTTTTGTTTGGTGCGATAGATTTGTCTGGATTAAGAATAAATTTGGCAAGGGGCCAAA
Source organism: Dicrurus megarhynchus (assembly GCA_013399195.1). Lineage (NCBI taxonomy): Eukaryota > Metazoa > Chordata > Aves > Passeriformes > Dicruridae > Dicrurus > Dicrurus megarhynchus. The sequence continues at coordinate 726,615 of VXAD01005100.1, read as the reverse complement.
ATTTTGCATCTAAATTTTGCAGACAGTGAACATTGAAACTGCTAGAGTACCCAAAAAGAAGAAAACAGAGAATGTAGAGAAGCAAGTACTTCATAAATTGAGCACAGAATAACAAAATACACGAAGAAGTGAAATTTGTCTAGTTGTGAATATTGACTTTTGCCCAATCCAAGTCCCTCAAAATAAAGCAGTGTCCTTGTTTTCCTTAAGCCAGCAATGTGCGTGTTTAACTGACAGAAATAATTTCTGTCAAATATCAAAAAAACTACATGAAAGATGCCAATATTACAAAGTCAAAAATGCTCAAAGCAAAACTCTTACAACTTTAGTTTGTCCCACTTGTGTTGGTAGGACAAGCTTTTCCACAGTAACTTTCTATGAGAATTGTCAGGCCTCCTCAGACTGGAAGAAGCAACCAAAATGGCAAATCCTCAGCATTTCCTCCCTCCTCCTCCTATCACTAAATGTGTGATAACATCATATCTCACTTCTACACTACCAAAATCTTACAGTGAAAGCAGAACTTGTTTTGGTTTTTTCCCCGTGGGGAGCCTTTCTCGCTTTTAAATATTCTGCTGCATCTCTGGTTCAGCAACCTCAGGTGTTCAGTTATAGTGCAGCTAAGGCTGTTCAGCATGGGGTACCCGCTTCTGAAAGAACAAATCTCGTTCCTTTCCCTCCCACCATCTCCCTTCCAAACACCTAACGTCACACAGAACCGGCCAACCGTTAAAGCAGCAGAAAATGGCTTGAACTGGCTCAGTTTGGATCACAGGAAAACAAAGGCTGGCACAAAGGAGGAGGCATCAGGAAGACAAAAGGGGTTCCACTGATTCCTCCATTAGCAAGTTAGAAAGCAACCATTGTAACACCTTCACCATATTGAAAAATCAGACCAAAAAAAGGCATTTCTACATTTATTTGAGATATTAAGCACCATTCCTTTTCTTTCTGGAGGAAAAGAACTTGTGCATAAGGAAGCTGAAGGCTAGAAGCTTCACATGTCCATTAACTAATACAGCACTCCACAGCTGATTTTACAATGTTATATACTATTTTTACAGTACTTTATATGCACATAAAATTCCTTTTAATTTCAGCTGCACATACTAAACTCTCAGCAGTCAGCAAATCGGTCGCAACATGACTAACACCATCAGCAATCAAACTCTTCTATTTGTAGATTTGCTAACAAACCCGAAACAGTGTAAGAACTGTCACAGCTCTCTAAATGTGATCACCACCTTCTCTCACAATCCTGTCTCATCTTCCCAGTTTTCAAAGCCTGCAACAGAGTGATGAACCCACTTGATACTAAACCTGATTCAATATAAGAGCAATGCTCATGCTATTAGAATAAAAGAGGCATGGGGTAAGGCAGGAAATACTAACAAAGCCTGCAAAAATATGAATACTGCAGTGAAAGCAAACTAGAGTTGCACATGCAATCAATTCCTGAATGCTTGACTCCAACATTAGCTTTCTGGTAACTGGAAACTTCGGGGCATTTTTGTAAGGTATTTTTGTAATAAAGAAGCAGAAACATGCTGATACCTTGACTTATCACAGAAGAACTACGTTCTTTGGACTCACAACACTGACCTTTGCCACTTCAGGCATTTAATGACAGTTGGAATAAATCAGCCCACAAAGGGAAACAAAAAGCTATAAAACCTGTTAGCAAGAAACAGATATGCATGGAAGCAGTAATTTTTGGTCTGAAGCCAAATTACATAGGGATTGGGCTTGAAACCTTTGTCTCCTAGTCTCCTCTTACAATATGCACTTTGCTTATCCCTCCCTTATCCCACTTGCTATCTGCTACACATCTAAGTGATATTGCTTCTTTACTCCAAAATACAGGAGTAGTTTCCCTTTTGAGCTTCCAGAAAACTGGCAGTAAAAATTAAGATTCATTTTTGCTACTCTGCAATCTCAAACAATATTTAAAATAATGAGCAAGAAGTATGCACTGAACTCTAGTGTTTACATGGTTGTAAGAATGCAAAGGGCTTAAGAAGAGAGAAAGCAAAAGTCAGCAAAACAGTCTGTATTCAAAACAAACCTCTGCTAGTTAAGCTCTAGAACTTTGACTGCCAAAATTTGTAAATGAAGGACTTGAAACACAATATAAACATCTGTGTTGGACAGTAAGACATGAAACATGTTCAAATAATATGTGCTACTGCTATTTTAAGATAGAAGATATCTGACTTCTACATTGCTGTTCTAAAAAGAGAAAGCTATCCCTGGAGTTTGGTACAGGTTGTTCAGTAATTTGTACAGGCAATACACCCGCTTAACAGTTTTTCAATATTCTCTTCCAGCAGACAGAACGTGTTGCTATACGAACTGAAACAGAAGATACACTCTTTAGAGGTTAAAAACTAGTATAGAACTGGCCCGTTTAATACATGTTCTAAAATTCTTGTTGCATGGTTCTAACAAAAATCATCTTAACACGGTTATGAATATGTCAACTCCGTGGACCAAAGTATTTTTCTCAAAATATTTTCAAATAGGGGGAAAAACACCTCGACGTTGGCACAATGAAACAAAAAAAATTTGAGAAACAGAGTATATGCTTGCTAAACAAGAATTATGTTTATTTAGCTAGTGAATCACCTAGAGGAGTAAATTTTCACTTTCATGATAGCAATCTGTCAGGCTTGCAAACACCCAGAAATAGGAATTAAAGATTATTTTAAATGTAGTTATAAAGGTCATAAAAAGTCTGATTTAGACTGAGGTACATTTACTCAAAACTGAGATTCATTGAGTGGTAGCAAACAAACAGTTCCTCAGACAAATGCACTTTTTTCAGTATACATGTTACAGAAAAAAAATAAAGAAATGTGCATTAACTGGTGGTGTCCACCAAGCTGCATATTAATATTCTCTTACACCAAACAGTTTGAAACAAGGGAAATGTCATTCTATTATAATTTCATGTTACGATTCATTTGGCTAAACTGCAGCTTAAAGTTGCTTTGCCATATTAAAAGATTACTACAATAATTTTCACATGAACATTTAGACTTGAGTTTTACTCCAGGACTAAATATGGCATGATTTGCTTTTAATCTGTTGAATAGCTAAAAACTGACAATTAAAAAAACTACAACAAAGAAAAAATTAAGTTGAAGCAATGTGAATCTCACATCATTGAACCACTTCTAATGGTTAAATGTTAGTATTTAACAAATTCAAAGAGTTAATGAATCCTTGCATTCGTTCGGTCTCCTGTGCCTTAGCTAGGATGCATAAATACAAAAGACAGCAGATACTGGTAAAAGCTTCAGGACAGAAAGTGCTTGACGAAGGTACAGTTCTCAAGTGTGTTTGGTGAGAGAGTATAAGGGCAGATGCACTGATGAGAACCATTACAAGAAGAGTCAATTTCGTGTTAAAGTGTTCAAAGATGTCACCTTAAGCAGAAAAAAGCTTTAATAACGTCTTCTTAGACATATTAGGCATTTCCAGAGTCTACATCATTAGTGTTGTATTCTAGCAGGACATCTCCATATAGTTATTGTTTGTTTCTATTTCTCTCCTGAAAAAAACAAAAACAAAAAAGGACAATCATGTTAATACACACAGATCAACATTATCTGCTTTCCTTTCATTACAGCATTTTCATTGCTTGCAATTTAGCTAAATCAGGCAACATGCTTTCAAGGACAAAGCTTCAATTATTTTCAGGAATATGAAATTACACAATTTCAGTCAACTTCCCACAGAGAAACACCGAAGTATATGTCAAACTAAAAGGCAAACATGTTCCAAAAAACAGCTATCAAAAAAAGTGCTTATAATGTCACTTTTAATTCACTTACAGTAAAATATATTGCACAAAGTGAACTGAGCAAGGAGACCAATGGACCTACAAACAAGGCAAGATGTACCCTAAATCTTCAGCTTAAGTTGTGAAGAAATGTTCTACTCTCCATCCATTATATCCCTGAAAAAATATGGTATTGCCAGGTATCCCCCTCAAAGCCCCATAAAATAAAATGTTCCAAAGTGCTTAAGATCAAAAGGTAAAGTAACTAGTTGGCCCAATACCTCACCTCCATACAAACGCTCAAGTGGAAAGAAAAAAAATTTTTTTTAAGAAGGCCAGCCATACCTTTTTTAGAAATTACTTTCAATAACAAAATGAAAAGTCAGTGAAATAGGAATGGCTATTAAGAAACCTCATTTCAGTGTGAGCCTGAGTTGCAGTGAAGACCACATTAACTACGCAGCCCTCAGAGCACTGTGAGATGCCACACTTGGCATTCAGGGCTGACATACTGATGGCACTGTAACAATCAGGGACTAACAAATTCGTACTCTGTACTACAAGTCTAACAGAATAAACTACATTTTCAGTGCTTTATCATCATCCTCCAATTTCTCTACTTTGTTCAAGATAAACATACACTTAGGCATTATGACTACCTCTAGCAAAAAAAATAAAAACTGGTCAACAAACTGTATCTTATTGCCTTCATAATGCATCTTCTAGACTGTATAAAGACACTGTGGTCTGAGTGTAAAAAACTAAGACCTTATCTTTAAGTAGCATTTTCCGTAACACCTTTCTTTATAAGTACAACAGCGCACAGGATGAATAGATGAATACCTGCATGGAAAAGAGGTAGACTCTCATCCCCATCAAAAGAGAATAAAAAAAGTATAAAAATACCTCTCCAGATTTTTATTATTATTGCATCATAGAGCATATTAAAAATGGAACAGTAACATAGCAGGGAAAACAAATAACCCAGGAGGCATTTGAACAATGATTTCTAAACCACTCTCTCCAATACCACACTGAAACTTTACTATGCTAGAAACTATTTAAGAAAATTGCAAATTAGCTTATGAACCCACATACAGTCTCCCAAAAAGACAGTCAAGTGAAAGAAGAAGGTATGTAACACTTATACTGGTTATTACTGGTGATCTAGTCCTTTCCAAGACAGATCTCCAAGTTGCTTCAAGACGAACACCAAAAAAGTAAAGCTCAGTCTTGGTCACAATGAGCAGCTCATGGTCCAGCAACTGTGTGTCTAACACTGGACATTTGCTAGGGTAGAACTTAAGTATATTTAAAGCGAGAATGATACTTTCACTATTCTGCAAGAAAAAATTTCTTCCTAGTTCAAAAATATATATCTAATATTTTCATAGTAAGATACTGCTTTTTAAATATAAGATTGATAGTATCAGTCATTAAAACAAGCTGATATCTTAACAATGCACTCTTGGCTGAAAACAGATGATGACTGGCCTCATGCCTCACTATGCATGTAAGGCATGCAAAAATAGCCTGCTCAGGCACATCTCAGATTATTCCTCTAATATTAGCAGACTTCAACTGCAAGAACTACACAAAGTGCTGAAGAACACTCCTGTGGTAGTAAGTAGGAGCCTATGAAACTGCAATATTAAAATATTGGTATTTTATATTTAACAATTTTAAATACAACCTGTATACACCTAAAATCATCAGTTCCTGTTCATTTGTAAGTATTACATACATAAGCACTGACTCAGGCTGTCTAGAAAGACTCTGCATTTCAAATTGCTGTACTATAAACTGACCAATGTCATGCTTCGTGAAGCCCTCAACTCAAAATGTATTTAAGTTCATAAAAATTCAAAGTAGAAAAGGAATGATGACCTGACTACCTGCTTCCACTTGATGAAATAAAGGTGTTGCAAATTTTACATCCGCTTTGAATTCTACAGAGAAAAAAAAGGCATCAAAACATCAGCACACCTTTCCTGTAGTCTCAGAATTACATATTATTACATTTAAATACTTCAAGCAGACATATAAGTATGACATTTTTCAATGCAAATGAACAGTACATTCTTCAAATACTGGTATCAGTGACATTTGGCACTCTGTACAGCAAAACAGAGAGAAAGAAGACCTGATTTACTCAAAACACAGACAGTGGTATTCCACTCAAAAACAAATCCCTCCCCAGCTCAAACTAAGATCACACTCCTGGACCACTGTCTTTTCCTACCTCAGAAAGTAGTTTCCTTCTCGTTTTTGGTGTTTTGGTTTTCATTTGGGTTTTTTGGGGTTTTTTTGTGGTTATAGACAAATTAATGGAAGACTTTACCTCCAGAAGTTTTCTACCACCAGAGTAGAAGTTTCCAGCATAACCATTTCTCTTACCCAATTAATTTCATTTCTTATATTCAGATGAGCAAAACTTTCGTCACATCTCTTGCAATGCTCTTGGATGAAAACTTTCTCCTGTATATTTAAGTTCCCTGCCAAAGGTCAATTTCACTTCAGAACTCACCATGGTCAGGTTACTCAGCTTTAGGGGCAGTTTATGAACAGGACATGGAAATTAAGTACCATTCAAATCAGGACAATGTGGGAACATATTGGTTGGTTAAAGTTACCTGTCAGCTGCAGACCATATGCCATGCAGATTTCATACATGCAAATAACTTTCTGCACAAACCACGTAAAGGTGAATCTAAAACCTGCTTAGGCCTTAGAAATGTGCATCAATCTAGTATGAACAAAATTTTGAAATTAACTTGGTCTGAACTGCGAGGCGGACTTCCAAATTTTAGCTGCCTGAATTCAGAGCATTAATTGAATGATCCCATGCTGAGAAGTAGCTGCAATGTAATTTATCCTCAGATATAATGAAATCTCTGTGCTACCAAAATTTCAAAATTCAAAGCAACAAAAACATTTCCTGATCTGATTTGAAAGAAACTACTGAGATGCACACAACCCTGACTTTGTGATTCCTTTGCCACAAAGGTGGTAAATGAAAAACCCTAGTTTTAAGTAGTTTACATGTAAATGCAAATGTACCTGAACAAGAACAAGAAGCCACAAACTGAAGCTCAAGGCCAGGGAAGGCAGATCTGAAAGAATAACTTTGGCTGATTTTTACAGCAAGTGCAAGCATTTCAAGGTGTCCATTTTGAATGCTATCCAGAGTTGCAAACTTACACAGGCCAATCGCAGAGTTCCCACACACCCTCACCTCCAGCATTATCAGCTATACTTGCAAAAAACGCCCCTAGAATTTTGCCAAACCTCTGCCTCTTACTGCAATGTTTAAAGCGTTCATGCCTGGAGCTGTCTGCTCTGCCCCTCTCCCAAGAGGCAGCATTCTCACAACAGCTTCAGAAGCTGCTTTACTGCAAACTGCGATTTAATCTTCAACTTAAAAGCCCTGCTCATCTGCAATGTAAGCTAACATGTCAGACTGCATTCTGTGAAGTGAGGCGCAGGCACTCATCTGCTCTGCCAACTGTGCTGCGTGGGCAGAAACACCTGGCAGAGGCAGAGCAGGCAGCTGTAGAGGTGGTGAAAAGAAGCCACAGCAAAGTTCATGAAATCTCATTTACTAATGGCATCAGCCATAATCTGCAATTTATTTCGCCCCAGTGTATCATTACAGCTAGGACAGCATAAGCATTGACCTTAATGCTTGAGAACCACAATGAAAAACAGATCACTGGAAAACTGAAAAATGCCAGAAATCATTTACTCTATTTATATCACTGGCTGTTAATGCAAACTAGATTACTGAAACTTTAAAGTTGTATGAAATACTGGTCCTTTTTAACTTCTCACTCTTGAACTCCCAAGAGGGACATCTCCTCAACACAGAAACTACCTTAGAAACAGATAAGTATATTTAACTACATTTCTCTGAGAAGCACTTCTGGGAATTCTGGGAAGAAGAGAGGGAAGGAACAAATGAGAAGGGTGTCTAGAAGTCTTACATTAACCTTGAAATTTTTCCTGTGCAGATGCCATCCCCTCCCTAAACACTGATTTTCTTCTATTTCTTAACCCAACATGAAAACCACAAGGCACAAATTAAAAATCAAAGTTAACATACAAAGCCAAATAAGGTTTTACAACTTCAGAGTAGCTCCTTCTCCCAGTGAGCTCTATGAATTAATACTCATCTGAGACCCTGCTACTGCAGATCAGTTGAACTACAGACAGTGTATAAGGTTCTCAAGCACATAAATATTAAGAAACTCTGCACAAGGCAGAAGACCTAGACTTCTAATTTATTTATTCTTCCTACTAGTTTTGATGGCGTTTTACTTATTTCAGTCACTGAAATATACTTGTAAATATATTTTCCTACTATAGGAAAAAATGTGAACAAATTACAGTAAAAAGGTAAATAAATTTAAATTTGAGCAAACATGCACTGGTAGTAGAACATGGACAGACCATATTATTTGTTTATGGTAATGATAAAGGCAGTAAGAACTTAATCCACATCTGAAACTCCACAGGGTACAACCATTCAGAAGGCAGAGGTGGAAAAAGAAACCCAACTACTTAAAGACACCATATGGTAACACACAACAAGGAAAGGCTCTGCAGAAACCAAGCTTCCAACTCCAGCCAGAAAAGCCCTTCCAGTCTTGTCTTCCCAGGCGGATACTTCCTGTGATGGATCAGCCAATTCCAACTACAAGTAGCAAGTGCTTTGCTTCAGTGCTGTACATCATTATACACTGAAATATCAGACTTTAATTATCTACAAGACAGCCATTTCAGCAAGTTCATTAAAAAGAAAAAAGAAAAACAAACAAAAAAACACCAAACAAAAACAAACAAAAAAAAACCCACCAAAAAAACCAAGCCTCCAGATCCTCATTATTATTTGTTAACAATGCTCAGAGTATAACATTGGCTTTTGAAGACTGGTAAGAGATAGCTTCTTACCAAATCTATAGAAATTACATTTAGCCATGACTTCTGTCCCAGCAAAAGCAGCAGAAAGATAACTCTGACAACCTGGGCTAGTTTTTTTCTCAGATGCTCATGGGCAACAAGAACACATAATTTAATTGCTCTGCTAAGGAATTTATAGTAGCCTTGGAAGGGAAATAACATTCACTGCAGGGCCTACAAAATACACTGAAGAAGAATTTCTCAGACAGTTTTTCTTTAAGCCTCACCACTCTTACTCTTTGAATAAATGTAACTCAAATTCCAATCTACTATGAGGAAAAATGAACTTAATTTATCTTGGTTTCCTATTTATACGAAAATGCAGTGAACATGGAAATTTACATTTACTTTTTACAACTGACTATAATCCCAAGAATAGAGAACAAAACCATAATTACTCATCAATATTAACTACACTACCAAACCTCTGAAAAATTCAGAAAGAACTGGGCTCAAAAACTTTATCATCTGCACAGTTTTGTAATGTTTCATTTCAGATAGATTAATATGAAGGTTTAAACAAATCAGTTTTGATATAAAACAAACAATCCTAGTTCAACTGAATCTACAGGAACAACTTTAATAAACATGCAAGATCTGTATGCTTTAAAGTGCCATTTTTTCCAGCAAACCACTTCCAGAAATCTTCACTGAGTTTCTGCTAGCTAGCCCATCTGCAGTATGAATCAATGAAGCAACGCTGTGAAGAGTCACACGGGTTGGGACTTCCTTGCAATATGCAGGCATATTTCTTCCCTGCAAACTGCAGGAAAAGCACCACTGTTCTAGACAATTTGCTCTTAATAGAGCACTGAAATCTGAGGAGATGTAGCAGGAAGCAGAAGGGTGCCTCATGAATTTTTACAGCTATTTGTGTATACTCAAGATTCTGCTTTTGCTCTGGAACAAGAGATTTGGAATTACTCTTTTGCTTTAAAAATCACAACTTAAAAGACACAGCATTTAGAAAAGGTACAACTGTCACAGATCCAGCTCAAATCAAGTTTGAAGTCTTGTCTTCAGTAGCTGCCTTGATATTTAAGAACATTAAAATATTAAGATCCCAAAAAATGACTGTTCTCTTATGCTTTGAAGTAAACCATTTGGTTGATATTCCCAGCTTTTCCAATAGGGGTCCCTATTTTACAGGAGAAATTGGCCTTTCAACTACCAGAGTAAGAGAAGTTGAATCCACTCTGTAAAAAGGACTTCTTAGGCTTGATTTTCAGGTAAGGATTTCAAACAAACAAACAAACAAACAAGATCCACACAAGTGTTGCTATGAACTAAGACTGCCTGTGAGTTTAATTACTTTCCGCCTCTTTTATTCAACACTCCAGTATTGCACTTTCCCTCTTGCATCATCACTAGAGAAATGCAGACAACATCACTGCTCAAACTCTTACATGGTCACTCTATAACAGACCACAATATAACATCTATCCCTATCCTCTAATGAATTCTAAACCGTACCTTGGAACCGAAACAATTGACTCTACCAAATGCACAGAAAACAGGCACATTTGAAATCCCTGAGCCTGTAACATAAGGACTTGATGGTCATTTTTAGGTTTTTCCAAAAGACTAAAGATGCAAAAGCAAATGAAGACATGGCAAATGAGCACACCATCATGAAAAGGAAATTCTGGATCAGTATGTCCAAAATTATTCCAGCTCCAAGTGTCTTCTCCCATGACCAGGTGTACATATTCATCTCATGACTATAAAGGGAGGGAAAAAAGTGGCTCCTGTTTCTACTTTCTCACTTTCAATTATGAAGATGACACTGTTGATAAAAATGAAGTTCAAGGAAATTGCAAAATAATGTTCCTTGAAACTTCATCAAAAGCATACAGGATATGAACATGTTTCTCAGAAGATATTAATTACATAACCTTCTTCTAGATAGTTTCATGTTTATTACATGAACTTCTTTTAGATGTAAATGCATAAACTTTTAAGAGTTGCTCACTACAAATATCATTTAACTGCATTAAAAAGTTTTGTCAATTACCTGTTTTCCTTAACTGAAAATCTGTCAATGTATCTATATCTGATATTGACAGTATACAGTTCACTCTTAATGATGTTTTCTCCCTTCAAGATATTTTTAAGAAATATCAAATCAAGCACAATGTCAGCAATGTCCTAGAAAGGAAAGGAGTGACACTGCTTAACACTGCACTGCAGCCTGATAATGACCCAATTATCAGAGAAACAAAAGTTACATTGGTATCAGAATGAAGGGAAAAAAAAATTACTCCTATTGAGAGTCAAGAAGTTCTAGCTATGTCAGCATTCCTATTACAAGATATATAACACAAGAGGAGAAAGCTAAAATTTAATATGCTAATTTATCTGCCATTTAAAGGCTTCCTGAAAAGTGAAAAAATTCCAAATGCAAATTAGATAAACACAGATATATACTAAATTCTTCTATCTTACCTCATGAATAAAAATCAATTACGTTTCTGGACTATTGCACTAAGGAAACCATCTAAAGCACTCTACAATTACATGAAACCATGACCTTTTTCCCCATTGTATGCTACAAAAGTAGAATTCTCCACCAAAAAGCACCAAAAGAAGTCCTAGGACAACAGGTAATAAGCCACCATCTGAGGGAAAGGAAGTTGTAATCTGTCAACAACTGCATTATTAATCAGAGTCACATTTTATTTTCATCCATATACTTACTAAATATCAGGTGCAAAGCTACTATTACAGATGTTTTACTTTATTTTCAATACCTTTTATTTTCTAAAATGTAATTGTGTCATCTTAAAAGGCATATTTTAAGATTTGTTTCTTTCATTTAGATTTTACAGCTTTCTGTTGAAAGACAATAAAACATCTTTTTAAATAATATGTATACCAATCAGAACATTTACACCACAAAGCACCAGTTAACTAAGGACAAATGGAATTCCAGATTATTTCAATATATGTCTGACAGAACTCATGAAAAGCATCACTCATTTCTTTGATTCTTTGGTAAAAGATCACAGCACTTGTCTGTTTAAAATAGGAGACTGAGCCGTAAGAGAAGGGGAATGATTACTGCACAACCCCAGCTGTAGATACCTTACCCACACCAGGGTTACATCTAACAGTGGTAGACACTACAGTTCTAAAATTTATGCTTAAAGAGACTATTCATTATCATTTTTAAGTAACCTTTATCAAATGGCAAAGTTACTGAAGCTTCACGTTTATCAGAGACTATTCCTTGCACTTTTAGAAGTATACAGCCATATTTTAATAAAACATACTGCTAGGCCATATTGGAAATGAATTATTGATTCCCCTGAGTTGTTAACTTGGAGCTGGAATAATTTTGGACATATATCTTGCAACCAATTATTTTAAGATAAGTTAGCTGTAATGATGAACAGTTATAAAGTAAATTAAATCCCCAAGTCATTTGCTGTTATGATATTTAGATCTCTGGCTGTATGAAAATTTGTAACCACTTGTGCAACAACAAAACATTAACTGAATTTCAAGGAACACGGAAGTGACTACTGCTGCCTGATGCATTTAATATTTTATTAAGAGCAATAAGCATATTTTTCATGACCAAAACACTGGAAACAAAGTGATTGCCACACCTGCCAAAGAAAACGAGCACAAACTTAATTCACACAGTTCTACTGGCAGTAGAAGGCGCACATATTTAAATATGGCTCCATGAACAGCTAGCTGCCACTAGGTAATAAAGAATTACTCAATTAACTATAAACCAGATCTTACAATACTAATTGGTGCATTTACAAACTTGAATCATAAGGGTTAATAATTGTATGTTTACAATTTAAAGACAGATGCTTGTACACTGTGTGATAAAAGAAAAAATGCAGAGATTTAAAATCAACATTCAATCATAAGAGAATCTCAAAGATAAACTCTCAGTAGATGTCATTAGCTTAATTTGGACTTGCTATATTTTAAGTCCGTGTTAATTTGCTTAAGGCATACCTCAAATCCATCTACAAAGAGAAAACCTCATGACTAACCTACACAGTTCTAAAGCAGTTTTTCGTAATTGGTCATAAAACCAATTTGTATGATGCTGTAAAAGAGCCAATGGCCACTATGCAAGTATCTTGACAAGTATGTTTTCTCTCAACAGTGTTGGGAAAGGTAGCTATTTACAAAGAAACACAGAGTTCAATACTTGAGTCATACAGATACTGTATGTTTCTCTAAGATATTGTTCAAATAGCAGTGTTACTTTATTACTCAAATACCCATCATCGCTGTTATCTAGCGCAAGACCTACTAAGTGCTGGACTTAGTATTTCAAATTTTAAGTTTAGCATACATAGAAACAGTTCCAATAATCTACATTACTCCTCTTCATTACATTTTGTGCCTTTTACCTACTACTGAGGGAACAAAACCGCAAATAAAACACAATCTTCCTGAGTTGCTAGGGCATGTCTGAATTATGACTTGTTCATGAGTTTTTCCAAAAAAGAAGATACTTTTGAAGCAAACCAGTTATTTGTGAAATATCTTGAATTTTTTAAAATTTGGAAAATACTGAAGTGTGAAGGCTACAGAGAAACATTATAATCTTAGGCCTCCTGAGACATTACAAAATCACAACAAATCATGGAATCAGAATACCTGGAAAAGGCCCATGAGGATCACTGGAGTTCAACTCCTGGATCTGTGCAGAACAGCCCAGGAGTCGCACCATGCGCCTGAGAGGATTGACCAAATACTTGTTGAACTCTGTCAGGCTTGGAGCTGTGACCACTTCCCTGGGGAGCCTGTTCCAGTGTCCAACCACTCTCTTTTCTTATCTCTGATCTACATCTTCCCTGAGACAGCTTCAGGCGATTCCCTCAAAACCTGTCACTGGTCACAAGAGTGAAAAAATCACTGCCTGCCTCTCCACTTCCCCTCGAGGATGCTGAAGACCACAATGAGGTCTCCCCTCAGTCTCCTCCAGGCTGAACAAACCAAGTGTCCACAGCTTCTTCTCACATAGCTTCCCCTCCAGACCCTTCACCATCTTTGTGGCCCTTCTGGATGCTCTCTAATAGCTTTGTCTTTCTTATATTGTGGCACTGAAAACTGCACGCAGGACTCGAGGGGAGGCTTCACCAGCACAGGACAGAGTGGGACAATCACCTCCCTTAACTGGCTGGTGATTCTGCACTTGATGAAGTTGTATCAAAGCCCAAAAACGTCAAAGTTTGCCCCTTACATTGAATATTAGTTAAGAAAGCAGTCTCTCACCCCATCATCAAGAAACCATGAAAGTAACAATACTCATTTAGGGCATAATCCTTTTTCTTTTTAGGAAAAAATAATCCAAAAGGCATTCCACACCCAACTGGGATACTCATCTAGTCTCCCAACAATAGAAAACTTCCAACATGACAATTTATTGCAGAGTCGTGCAACAGAACTACAACATCGATTTGGGGTATGCCCAACGCTGTTCACAAGAGATGCAACACACATGTGGAAAGATTAGGAATGTACAAGAAGGGTGAAACCACAACAGTACTAGAAACCTAAGAGAAGTAAGTGTTTCATCTGCTTCGCAGCCTCTTTATGTGTCAGCTTCAAGTGAACAAATTCTCAACTTCACATCTCAGGGCCCCTAGTTAGCATAAACCCTAAACTTTTGGGGGTCTTTATTCAGTGAGTGATGGGACATGATAAACAGAGATCATTAACATCAAATCGCACTGATGGGAACTCCCATTTTTGAATACTTGCATATCATCTAACTGATAAAAATAGCTCCTGAAATGTTTCTAACCATAAGACAAATCATACATTTACAGTTACTGGCAAGTCTGCAAAGAAAATAAATACAGGAAAAGTAAGTATTGTGGCCAGTGGTGAACACAAGCATTATGATCAGGGAGAGTACACAAGACGAAATAGACAAGCACTATAAAACTGCTTGAATTAAATGCTATTCCCTTGTCCGGTTTCCTGAAATGCCTTCAAAACTACAAGTTTCTCCACAGATTTATCACAGCTACTCTTCCTTGCAGAAATGAACTACACATTACTTTCTTTAGGAAATGCACTATCAGAAAGGTCCAAAAAATTATTTCTACACTATACAAGTCATCACTGTATCACTTGTGTTTCACAGTTGTACAAAAAATAAATTGAATCAAGGAGAAAACCTGCTTTTCATAGTAATCATGCAGTTAACATTTCATCAAAGCAGAATTTGAACTGAAATTTTAGGTTAAATAAAGTACGCTTCTTCTCAAATTTCTGGTCCTTTTTGTGACATCCAGAAACTGTAAAAATCTAAGCAAGAAGACTTCAGTTACGAATAATACACTCAATTCAGTTTTCATTTGCATTGAAGAACTAGAACATGTCAGATTTCTGCTTATTCAGGCCTACCTTAGTACTGTGATTAAACACATGACTGAACTAACAAACAAGTTACAAGAACTTAAATTTTTTCATTAAGAGCCAGTTATATCAAGTAGACACTTTGGGTAAAAAGTATCACTTTCTGGTTCAACACTTGCAGACAGAAATTCCAGATGAATGAAAAACAAGGTTTCCAAAAACAGAAAAAAAAAAAAAGAGAGCTACTGTAATGACACTGATTTCTTACCCTACGCATGGCTTCCTCCTCCTCTTGACGCTTCTCATAATGTGCAAAGTCATCAAAGATTGAGGTGGTATGCTTGAAAGTAGCAATTATTTTAAGCACTTGCTTGGCTTTTTCTAGGGGTACCTCTTGAGTGTCCCTCGAATTGGTAACCGGTTTGTTGTCATTGTTTTCCAAGCGAATATGTCGCAGTTGGTTATTGGGAACGTCTTTGACAAAGATCCATTTGACATCAAACTTCCCCTTCCACTTATCCTGAGACCAGACACCAGCATATGCATTGTAGTCCACAACAGACTTCATCTCAGCCACTCCACAAAAGTGTCCACTGCCATTCACACTGAAGAGTAAATAGAGTGGGCCTTTTCCATTCAGGGACCGGTAAGCAGCATCCAAGCGCTTATTACCGTGCTCAGTACTACACCAGATAGAGTACTTAATGGAGCGATGAATATCGTCCTCTGAATAACTTTTGATTATAAACACACGTCCATTCTTCAGATTCCAATCGAAGTCTTTGGGATTGTAGTTGTTTATGGCCTTTAGTTTCTCCAGCACTGGGTGCACTTCCACACCAGAAGGTGAGGAGCTGACAGATACAACACCTAAACCAAAGTTCTCACTACCAGCTCCATTGTTCTGGCTGAAGCCCACACCCCTATTACGAGGAGCTACCCAGCGGTTTTGCAGCTGTTGCTGCTGCAACTGGTGAGGCTGGGCCTGCTGCTGAGGTCCTTGTTGCTGTTGTGGTTGCTGTGGCTGAGGCTGCTGTTGAGGCAGTTGGCTTTGCACCAGTGGTGGTGGTTGAATTAATGGCTGAGGCTGCTGGATTATAGTCTGAGGAGGCAGTACTGGCTGAGCTGGGGGTGCTTTTACCACTGACCCTTTGTCATCCCAAGTTCCAATATTCATGTTGTGTTTTATAGGTGGCGGCGGTACAGCAGGGCCCCCAATGCCCACATTACCTTTAGGCTTGAGTTTCGGCTGAGGTTTAGCAGGTTTCCTTGCAATTGCAGCCCATGAGGTTGGTTTAGGTGCTGAACTGCTAACTGGGGGCACGCTGTTAGCTGCAATGCTTGTCATACCTGTACTGCTCAGTGCTGAACCTACAGTTTTTGTTACAGCAGCCGTCATATCTCCACCAATTTTCAGTCCAGTCATGCCTTGCTCAATGCTGCTAATCCCAGGCACCTTGCTCAGAGTATCACTGCCAAATCCAGCCTGTCCATCTGCTATGGCTCTCCCAAGAGAACTAGGTGGATAGCCATAGCTGCTGCTGTAAGCAGAGCTTTGCGTTGATTGTCCCTGAGATCCACTTGTCCCCCATGTAGAGAAGTCTGCATTCCCAGGAAAAAAATTAAATCCATGCTGCCCAAGAAATGGAGGGGTATTTCCTAATGCCCCAGGTTGACTAAATACACCATCAGGTATGTAATGGTGTTCACCATTGCTCATCTGTCCATAAGTTGTCAAATATGGCATTGGAGGGTCACCTGCAGTTGACCATGCTGCTTCACCTAAAGAGTATGGAAATCCAATGGATGGAGCATAATAGCTAGGCATATATGGGTCTGACATTGGTGGATAGCTGTTACTCTGCAAGAAAACAAAATTTAAAAAAATCAGCAATACTGACAATTATGCTCAGAGGAAAAAAAACCTGTAATACAATCCAAAATATATTTAAGGGTTATATGAATGTATTTGTAACTTCCACCATTTCTCAGAATGTGAACAATGAGTGAGGTATCTGTCGGATATGGCCATTTCTTCAAGAGAGCTTCTCAAAGCACTAAAGGACCCCATGTTTTTGGAACATTATCCTAATTTTTAGCTACTAAGCTAAGTTTAAAATGCCTCCATGCCAACAGTATCAAGAAAATAAGCTATGCTAAACAAGTCATAGCTGTACCTTCATAAATAAAGAAAACTAACTGCAACTATGACTTGAAGTTGTGGTATTCTTAGTTTTGTCAAGTTTCTCACTTCTAATTGGAGACTCCAACAGAGTATTACATTGAAATGGATGCAAGGATGCCTGTTTGTTTCGGGAGTAACAACAAAAAAAAAGGTAACGTATCCATGCTATTGGGAATGGGCATTAAATCAGTACTACACCAGATAAATTCCTGGGAAATCACTGAATTTACTTCTTGAGGTATTGGAAGGACTACCCCCATATGACTTCTGGTGTTGTTTTGCAGAAAAAACTGCACTTTATCAATCTCTAGATGATGCCTTCTTAATGTTGTATTACTGGAAAAAAAAAAAGCGAAGGCAAGCAAAATTCCTAGACTTTTCATAACTTACACTCTCTCTCAAGACCACTCCAACGTACAAACTTAACATAATTGATGCTAACTTTCAGCTACAGAGGCAATTCACAGCTCTGAAAGTCAAGTCATTAACTTCCTGGCAGAAGAGTTGTACCAAGCTGTAGTAATATTAAGCTTCCATCTATTATGCCATCAGCTGTGAGCTACTTCTACCACCTTTAAAGGAAATCATGTCCAAGCAGTTAATATATTCTCAGAGCCAAGAAAACTGTTGATATGGACTGCATCCAAAATGATGATTTTGTTTTAAATATAAGGGTTTGGGGTTTGTGTTTTGGGTTTAGAATTTGTTTTTTAGCTCAAGTTTCTTGTAACTGCATCTTTTTGAAGCAAGAGCAGAAGCACAAGAGCAAGAGACATCAAAGCATGCTTTTTAACTGAAGCTTTTCCAGAATTCTTAAGAATACTTCATCTGCCTAAGATATCATATGATGAAACAAAACATGATAAAAAGTTATATTTCAATGTATATTCAGGCAAGTCAGTAATGCTAAGAAATATCCAAAAATTAAGTCTGGAAATCAGCTGAACATCAAAGTTAACTTCAAGGTAGTAACCAATGTTCACTTACCTGATTTGTCTGACTACTTAGATATGGCTCAAAATCATCATCATTTACTGCATCCTTTTGATGAATCGAACCGTTTTGTACTGAAACTAAAAATAAATCTGTATTAGAATACTCTCTGGGAAATCTATGCTGCACTTTCAATCTAGGTAGCACTTCTTAATCATCTGTACATTGAAATATGTATTATTGTTAAGCACCACTTCAATTTAAACAAAATAGCTCATTCTACTCATCAAGTGGATCAGATCTCAGGAGAGGTCTGCAAAGATGGCAGCTAGAACAGCCTACTCCTGACTATTCTTTCCTGAGATCCACAGACAGATGAAGAACTACAGGCACACCTTATTTGCACAGGCAGTAAATCCAGCATTTCTGGAAGTACCAGACCAAGTGCAAATGTGCAGACTAACCCGATCTATAGACATATTCAATAGGTTCAGGGAAAGTTGCAACATACAGCTTTCTCCTGCCAGGAGGATAGGCAGTTACCCACCAAGACAACCATGAAGGACACCACTATTCAGCTATTTAATTCTGCATTTCCTACATAACTGTACTGCATTAGTGACATCTCTGAAGCTCTGACGTGACAAAGCAAGACAGAAATAAAATCTTAAGTCCCAAAGGTTGATTACAAGCCTTTCCCAACACATATGCCATTATATGCTGGAATCTCTTCCTACCTGCTCTTCTTGGTCTCCTATTACCTTTCATTTCATCTAAGGCATTACACCTACCTAGAATTTTCCAGCTGCCCAAATTACTTGAAATGTGGGCATCCTACCATCCCCCAGGCTACTATTCAAACAAAGCCACACTGCACAAATTTCTGCTAAGTTCCACTGTTTCCCATGGTACACAGCAGAACAGGGACTTAAACCAGCACTTGCAATTACACAACCTGAAGATCAGTTCTCAAAAAATAAATTACTGGTTCTCCAAATGCAACTTTTTTTTTCTTCTTTTACTTGTCAAATAGGTTCAGTGAGGGGAAAAAAGAAAGTTTCAGGGTGATCAGTTAGGTGCACTGAAAAACCATGACCGCAGAAGTTAAAACAAAACAGCAGATTTTCTGAAACTTACACTGAGTTAGGAGCCAACTCTATGGTTTCCCCCTTTCAGCAAAAGCTTCTGAAAAGCATATACAACTAAATATTCAACTCTGCTGAAATTAGTGTTTAAGAGTTGGGTTTTTTTCCTGCTTCATTGGGGGTTGGGAGGTTGCCACCCAAAATTCACATTGTAAGGCAAGTGAAGCTTGAATTTTTTTTCACATTTGACTTCAACATCCTTAAAACAAAACTGCCTTCAGTGAATGAAACTAGCTGAAAGAAATGACAAAGGAATAGATATAATCACAAGGAATAATCAAAATCCTGGAAAACTTATTAACTTCAAGCAGCAGTAAAAAGAGGTAAAAATTCATAATTTAACACAGAAGGTTTTTTCCAAAGCAATTATCTGGGAAGAAAGCAACTTGTGTTTTGAATACCTTCTTGAAGTTTTAAAAGAATACCTGACACTTCAGTTATTACAAACTTGCACACTGCATTTCTATGCTAGCTACAGTCAAGTATGACTAGCAATGCTGAGCAAAATGCAGTTTAAAACTGGATAGAACAATATTCCTAATTAAACACCACATCTAAATAAAACACTAGGTGTTGGGGGTTCTTTTCCCCCATAAATGAAGAGTTTCAGTTAAGGCCATGAATCATGCTGAATTTCCACACGATGGTAACATGTTAATGAGCTGGAACACTATATTCCTCTCTATATTTGGCCCAGTTGCACACAGGATGAACCTCAAAACATTTTGTCTATGCCATGTCCACTGCTTAGGCTTAACCAAATACTACAGACAGGACAACTCTCAAACACAATTCTATTAGAATGAAAAACATGGGCAGCAGCATACAAGTTTCTTAAAAGCATGCAACCACAAGAAAAGGAATAAACAGCTGTATGTCAAGACTAGTATCCCATCAAAATTAATCTCCTCATACTGACAGCTAATCTCCATAAAACGTGCATCTGCTGTGTTTATTGCTCCACAGGTATCTAAAGGTCACTAAAGATGGAATTATTTTTGGTCTGACATTACAACTAACAAATATTCTTGTAAATTTATTTTCTTTCTTATTCATTCTGTACTGAGATCTTAAGTCGGTGACACAAAAGATTTCTACACTGACATTTTTCCTAGTGAAATATATACATTTCCCACTGAAATAGCATCACTGGAAGCATATTTCTTTAGCTTTTCATTCTAACTTTACATAATGTGTTAATAGTGAAGAATGTAGCCCACACAGACATTTAACAACAGCAAATGAATGCTTCATTCCCAAAATCTCGTGTTAAGTGTTCCAACTGAACAGGGCAGTGATGAAGAATACTAATTGAAACTAATCTACGGATACTAAAAATATCTGTATCAATACAAAGCTAAAAATGCTGTATATTTCTGCAAACACTCTGAAAACATACAATGTAATTAGATATTGGGAAGAAGCAACTCATCAAATAGAGGAATTTAAAGCTAATATTCTTTTAACTGCTACTATCCTTGGAATAACCACTCACAAAAAATGATGGCCAAAGGCACAAGAATAACTTTTTAGTTAGAAGTCATCACACCCTAACATGAAGAATAAACACTAAAAAACACGAAACATTTCATTCTTGTTTTAAACATAATAATTACATTTAAGCCTCCTACAAAACAAAAAAAATTGTTATGCACACAAGTGTAAAAACAAGTCAGCACCTTCCTACAACGGATTTGATACACTGGCCCAATAAACAAGAGAGGGAAAAAAAAGGAGTTCCAGGAATGCCTTGTTTCTCCACACCCCTATAAGACATAATTTGACTGATGTCAGTTATGATGTTTTATGTCAACTATCCGGTAGCTGACAACTAGAATAAGAAAACTTTCATGACAGGATGATTTACTCATTCAAGTCTCTGAAATACCAACATGAATATCTGACACAACAGATAGTACTGTTCTACATACTAAAACTTCAGTCCCACAAATTGTGGTTGAAGGAAACAGCACAGTACACCAATTTATAATCAATTAGAATAAAGCATCCAAGGTATTTTACTAGATAATAAAAATCAGCTACCTACCAATATCATTTGCAGGTCTAATACATTTCATTTCAAGATGAAATACATATACACCCATTTTACTGCTCACCCATTCTCTCACATGCTCTACCAGATATGTGGACAGCTTCTGCCATCCTCTTTAACATTACAACTCTTATGCACAGAATCAGCTACAGATTAGTCTGTTAACTCAGTATCACATCTTCCCTCAAAGCTTCTCTAAGCTGAGACCTATCATGTCAACTGAAAGATTACTGTCTGCTAACATGTGGTATGTAAGGACTGCTGACACTGACTTAATTCGTCCTCTTGAAAAAGCCTCTAACCCAAAGACAACTACTTGTGCTACATTGTGCTACCATCTGCAATCTCCTAGACCTTTAATCTAATGCTAAGTCATAACTTAAGTTTCACTATACAGACATTACACCAAATAACTTAACAGAGATTACTTGTTCTATTTCACTATAGTTTTCGTTTAGGCCATATTCTCACCAAGAGAATACATTGTGACTATTCATTATTTAAATGGATGCACTCCATAAAAAAATCTAAGTTCAGAAATGCAAAAATCCCTTCCTTACATAGCAAACAGAGATGTGTTTTGATTCAAACATTCCACAGCAGTGACAAATTATAGAACACAAAAATATGCTAACATAAATAAACCAAAGTAAAGCTGACTAGTGCATTTTTACACACTGCAACATAGCACCCAAATAGAAATGCTTAATACTTCCAGTCCAATTCACATACATAGAGTACAGTTCAAAAATTACCTGTGATTCTCTAATAGATGCATCTCATTAACCTCGCTAAAACTGAGAAATGATAATTCAAAGATTGTGAAGTCACAAACTACTTGCTACAATGAGTCTGACTTTTCTTCTTATTTAAGGGTAACATGGAAGGTATAACCGCAAACTATTTCAAACACATGAAGTAGTTAAAAAGTGCACTTTGGGGGGAAAAAAAAGGGTAGAAGTATTAGAATATGAGAGAACAAGTATTCAAGAATGACTAAACTAATAACATCTAAGGAGGTAAACAAGTTTATTTTTCTCTGAATGCAGAGAAATTAAAAAGAACAGGCAAAATTCAGTGAGATCTGGCAACCATGTGCCACCTCACAAGCAATATATGTAACAAGAAGGAGATAATCTGCACGTAGACAGAATAATAGAATAAGTACTCTGTGGATAACATTAAATGACAGCTCACAGAGAACAATTAGATTAGTTCACATAATGAACTAAGGGGGGCAAAGAGTACCTGAGCTCAAAAAGTAAAATGTTTATCTGCATAAGTATAATAAGCATATTAACACCCAGAGGTAGCTGTGTGCATGCTATTCTATAGCTCAGTTTGCTTAGCAGCTAGGAGTTAAATGGGCACAAGTGTACTGTTCAGGAGGAAAGAAATTCCAAATAGAATATTAGTAAGAAAACAAATTCCAGACAAAATACTGCAAGATATCATCTGAAATGCTGTTTACAACTGACTTGCCAGGAATTTTAGAGAGAAGAATATTAAGTAGTTAGTAGTTCCTTGTTTCTGTGGGAAAGAAATCCCACTGAGTATGGTATTTAAAAACTAAGATGTTGACAGAAACATGAAAAAAGCAGAAGGCCTACAAACACTGACAGAAGATTCTGTACTGGTGCTAAAATGAAGCAAGACCATAAAAATTCTGAGAATAAGGAAGGTGATGTTTTCTGCTCACAGATATGAGTAACTAGTCACATGGCTGCTGTCTAGCAAACTAAGGAAGCTGTTCAAAAGATTCTTCCGGATGATTCTACTCACTACACAGAAAGGCCCAAGGTGTACTCTTAAAAAGAGATTATACAAGCATATCACAAAGGCAGCAAAAAAGAAATAACTATTTAATTGTCTGACTTCTGACATTAATCTTCCCCAAAATAAAACATTGTAAACTGATGTACTGCTGTTCCACAGTAAAAACGCTGGGAACTAACACTGTGGCACACAATTTCCTGTCATCCTGCTCTGAAATAAAAAAGACATCCTATAGCTACAACCTCTTGCTATGACCGTCAGACATTATCCTCCATAAAAGCAATATTACAGATTTATACAGAAATATGAGGTATTAACTTACCTTTATTTCCCTGTCCTTTAGGTCTCTGTATATAGGAAAGTGGGGGAGAGGGGAGGGAAGCAAAACAAGTTCAGTTAGAATCCTCTAATATTAACTTCAGTATAATTCTATTTATTTGCCAATTCTGCCCTTTTCAACTTAAATATCACTTTAAAATATTACTAAAGCCATGCTATTATAAAAATGTTGTAACATTACTTAAAGTAACATTATAAAATACTACAAAAACAAAACCTGATAGAATTTCACTAGAAACCATTGAAATCATCTAGGATTTAACAGCATGTGAAGCTTAAATGGTGCTGAAAAGCTGAAAAAGTGAATTTTGATTGGCCCTGAGCCTGAAAAAAACATAAGCAATAAACAAAAATAACACATAAAGTAAAAAAAAAAGTAGTTTAAGATTACTGCCAATACCCAAATTTCATTATGATATGTCATCTTTTAAATTGACTGACAGGTACTTAGCAGAGAATAACATACAATGCCTTGCTTTTTAGATGTACAAAGGAATATAAAGTGGTATCATATGGTGAACTTCAAGTTGTGAGTTCTTCACCTAGGCAATTACATTGAGAAAATGATACAGTCTGTACAAAGCTTTCACACAAGGAAATAATTCCTTAAGGAGGATTTTTTTTTAGGATTAGTCATTACAAAACACTGTAATCTGTCATGCACTAAGAATCAATGTAACAGTACAAGTTACAGTATCCTTAATTCCTCTATAGCAAGATAAAATAACTTAGAAAAACAAATGCTAGTCCATGAAAATCTAATTCACTTTCTCATATACTTTCAACTAAGCAGGAGTGGGCCTCCAGGCTCCATCACTCTCTTAACAATTTTTAGTCCTGAAGAGCTCAGTATTCAAAGCTTTGAAAGTTTAGGGGGTAACCACCTCCATGTTACTTTCATGTGCATTTGTCTCAGAGTTACCACAACACTGTTCAGTGCTGCTTCATCTAGAGGTGCACTGGTTAGTCATTGCCCTCTCCCAAATGGGAAAAATCTCTGTAACCTTTAAAACCCCAAGCACCTCATCTTTTGGGATGAATCTAATCCAGACACAAAGGCATGCAAAGACCAACAAGAGACATGGAACTAGAAAAAGTTGGGAAGAAGCAGCCTTCATGAAAGACAGAACAATGAAAAGCTAAGAGATCACTGAGCTAGAAATAAATGCTTTAAGGAAACTGGAGAGCATGCACAGAGACAAAAGAAACAAAACATTAAAGGCACAGAGAGAAAATAAACGGAGGCAAGAGACTGCAGGGCTAAAACTTTTTGGGAGTGGCAGAAGCCCACGGAGGAAGCAGAGATTAAGACAGAATAGCTTCCAGCTAGCGAGAAAGACCAGCAGAGGCCTAGCAAAGGTAAAAAAATAACAACTTCTAAGCTCCGTGAAGGACCAAGTTAAAGAAAGTGCTGCACACCGCAAGGAGAAAAACTGAGAACTATGGTAAGAAGCGGAGGCCGGGGGAAAAGAAGAAGCCAGACGCCCGAAAGGAGAAAAGGTGGGCGAGGAGAGCGAAAGGCAGGAAGAGAAAGGATGCGGTAACGAGGAGCCTGGGGGAGTTTGGGGTGCGCAAGGGAGGAGACAGCGCTGGGCGCCGCGGGGAGCCCGGCACTACGGCGCTCCCGGAGCAAAGAANGTGGTTATAAATAGGGGCGGCCGGGCCGGGAAAGGGGCCCGCCATCCCGGCTCCGACGGACTGCCGCTCCCCATGGCGGCGGGAAGGGAAGCAAGGAGGGAGCGAGGAGGCCGCGAACCGCGCCGCCCCGGCGGCGAGGGAAGGTGCAGGTGGCCGCCCTGCCGCCGCCCTCCCCCGCCGGGGGTAACGACGGGGCC
>VXAD01005100.1:679269-700839 GCA_013399195.1 Dicrurus megarhynchus | reverse complement strand
TCCGCTCCGCCTGGGCCTCGAGTGATTCCGCACGCCGGGGCCGCTCGCTCGCCTCCGCCGCCTCCTCCCCACCTCCGCCGCCGCCTGATTGTCGCCGCCGCCGCCTGGGCTCGCCGCCGCCGCCGCCGATCGGGTTCCCGCTGGAAGGAGCCGGCCGGCCGGACGCAGCGCCGCTTTCCCCCCCTTGCTCTGGGCTCCGCTTCCCCACAATGGCGGACGAGGCTCCGGCTCCCNCTCCTGGGTCGCAGAATCACTGAATGGGTCAGGTTGGAAGGGACTCCAGTGGGGCATCTGGTCCCAACTCCTTGCTCAAGCAGGGTCATCTCGNGCTGTTGATGCCTGCGGAGGGCTCGGGCAGCCTTCCCGCGGCCGCTCCTGTCGCCCGTCCTCTCCTGGGTCGNTCCTTGCTCAAGCAGGGTCATCTCGGAGCACACGGCACAGGATTGTATCCAGACAGTTCTGGAATATCTTTAGGGAGAGCAGTCTGTTCCAGTGCATGGTCACCCACACGGTAAAGAAGTTCCTCGTCATACTCACGCGGAACGTCTGTGCATCGGTTTCTGTCCATTGCCTCTTGTCCTGTTGCTTGGCATCGCCATCGTCTTGACACCCTCCCTTAAGATACTTACACATGTTATTGTAGTCCCCTCTCAGTCACCTCGAGGCTGAACAGGCCCAGCTCCCTCAGCCTTTTCTCATAAAAGGGATGCTCCAGACCCTTGAACCCACTCAGTAGCTCTCCTCTGGGCCTGCTCTAGGAATTCCATGTCTCTCTTGTACTATGGAGCCCAGAACTGGACACAGCACTGCAGGTGGGTCCTGCTGCTGGCACCTCCACAGCAGATTATAAGCAGGGTCCAGGGCGCTGCCCGGAGCCAGAGCCTGCAGCTCAGAGACGGGACTCGGAGCCTGGGCTGTCTGCAGGTGAGCACATGGATGACACTGCCTGCTCAAAAACCTTATCCTGCAAGCTCATCTCCACTCTGCTCTGCTCCTGCCCAGGTACCTGTGCTGTAGTACAGGTTTGGTGGGAGAACAAATGATGCTTTGTCAAATGCAGGTTTTTTTATCTGGCTGCTTTCAACTCCATTGTTAATGAATTACACCGTCCTTAATTGATAGGAAAAGTTCAGCAGTTGTATAGGGGCTTCCTGTAGCAGCCCTCAGTAAAATCTAAGACCACTTCAACAATGCCACAGGGGAGAATTAAGTATTTATAACCTTGAATCTGAGAAGTCAGCATTGTAGTTAATATGCCACTTAGAGTTTGGAGGTGAAAATGCCTTAAATCCAATACAATTGTGTAAACATAACTGTCAGGACTATGGGAAGGTGCATCCCTCATGACCCTGAGACCAAGTCCTTTTTAAAACTCGGTTCCTGTGTTTTTTCTTCTCAAATTAGTGTTCTTGTTCTGTTTTGTTGGTTTTTTTTTTTTTTTAACAATTGCACAAAGCGATCTTGGGGAAATAACAGTTCTGGATGAAGAGTAAATTTATAGTGGCAAATCATTTCTTAAATTTGTCAAAAAGTGAACATTATAGTGGAAGTTTGGGTAGGTAAAACTTGCAGAATGCTCATTTACTCTGTTGCAGGGCAGTCTGTAATTTTGACCACTACCCATGAAGGAACACCCTAGAGTACAGAGGGAAGCAACAAGGATGATGTAGGTCTGGATGTGGAAAATGGGTTCTAAAAGGAAAGATTGAAAGAAATGGCCTTGGTTGGGTTAGAAGGAGAAGAATGAGGGTAGCATATGATGGGAAGAAAGTAATCAAATACTTTTATGCATTTCAAACATTGAGGACAAGGAAAAATATTATGGATTTAAATTGCAGCTGGCAAGATTAAAGTTGCTCTTTTATGACACTTGGATGAACTAGTTGACATTTAGTAGGTCTGCAAATTTAACTTTGGATAAGATCCTTAAAACACTATCCAGAAGTAAGACTGCACTCCTGCCTCTAGCACAACACTTAAAAAGCAGGTGGAACCCTTCGATTCAGTCTTTCAAATCATATTTCTTTCTCCTTTTTACAATTTTCCTAATCCATAGGCAGGATTGAGGGGATTTTCACTTCTTACTGAAGTGTTATAATGTACATACAAAAAGATTGAATAGGCACAAGAAAAGTAGAAGTGAGTCAAACAGAGCACAGGCTCTGGAAGGAGTGCCCACATTAGACAGTCTCCTTACTGATAGGCTTAGGCATTCATTTCTGCCTTTGGTTTGTTGGGGGTTTTTGTTTGTTTGCTTTCCTGTCATCTTCTATCCTTATTTAATTTAGCCACAGTGAAATAACTTCAGCCTTGGAATGCATTTTGGTGTGATGATGATAATACTGCCGTGAGAAATGTGGGTTCTAATCTCTTCCCAGTGATGAGAGAATTCAGATCTCAGCATTTCTTAGGTCATGGGGACTACCAGCTATGGGTACATCCCACCATGTTACAAGCTGAATATGGCACTGAAAATTCCGGTTGCAATCTTAGAGACCTTAAATTTGACATCAGTAACACCCAATAAGAATCAGCCACTGAAGTCCATTAGGGAATCTGGTTCAGTGAAACAACAGCCTTTAAACCATCTGGTTCATAGCAACTTGCCAGTTCTCAAGATTTTATCCTGTGACCCAGCAAATGTGGCTTAATCCTGTATTTTTGGAAACATAAAATGATATAAAAATGCCAGTGTTTTAAATGGTCTTGGCTCTCCTGATTAGACAAGGCTGGAAAGAGAACAGCCAAAAACTTTGAAAACGGGCATCAGGAAAGGAGAACTGAAATTTATTACTTAAGATCTCATTGGTTTTGACCCAAAGCCATTTATTTTATGAGTTGTTTTTGAATAGTTGGGGTTTTAAATAGTGCTTTTTTTATAGAAGTATTGCCTTTGAGATAGCGCTGGCCCCTAGTGACTTAATAACATCTATTCAGTTAAATATGCAATGTAATAGGGGAATAAATAAAAGCACTAGGATTTTTTTATTCACTTTATAATGGTTGTTGTGATTTGTATGACAAAAATCCAATGTGCTGCAAATATTTCCAGTTTTTGATAATGTTGGTGTCTGTGCTTGCAAGTGGTTCTGCATTGTTCCTCCTTATCTATGCCATTAGGAATGTGGTAGAGTGAAAATTATCCTTAAAGAAAGTGCAAGTTCAGCAGGATTCCAGTCTGCATTGCAAGCTTAGGCTCAAATGAGCCATTTTGATGGGGAATAATGCAAGCCTCTGAGGACTTGCTGGAATGCTCTGTGGCAATTAGTTCTGTAATATTATAGTTCAAGTTCCGGCCTTATGTGGCTCTAGAGGCTTTGGAAATATATACGGTTCATTTTTCAAAGTGCTTTTAGGCCTCTTTTTTATCCCCTCTAATTTTCCATCATCCAGTAGTTATGTTAAGGAGTATTTTTTGTGATCTGAACTAGGATAGTTTGATTCCACCACCCTTTGCCATCAGATTATCATACTGAAGGTCTGCGTCATCCATGTGCATGACTTGCAGAGTTGGTGCCAATGGAGCCATTTCTAGGCCACTCTGCTGGCAGTTTTCTGATTGACTTAATTGGACAGGGAGTGCCAACCAACAGTAATATTCTCATCAGGACTCCGTTTCCTCGTGGTTCTTTGAAATGCATATCAAATGGACATGTGCTCATGACCCTGGAAAGGGCTTGGGACCCTCCTAGAAATGTAGCTCTAGACTGCAACAGTGTTCAGGAGCAGGACAGTTTTCTTTTGTTTAACCTTGAAATCAGTAGGGCCTTATCAAAGTCTTCCCTGTTACATTCAGCAAAACCTTTGGGATTTTCCCATTACTGCTTTTAGCATAGTTTTTGTGCCAACTTAAAAGCAAAGTTAAAGGATGACTGTGTTTACCCTTTTGAGATACCTTTTCGCCTTTCACTTCACTTGACAAAACCAGAAGAAGAATATATGTATTTTTAAAAGTTAGGAAAACTTTATGGTAACAATTTCTTTGAAAATTATTGAGATTTAATACACAAGTGCTCAGAAAAGTGCAGTGAAGTTTCTCTTCTTAACAATTAAGATGTAAAAAACCACCATGATTTTCTCATACATCTCCAGGGTTGTCACTGGACTGTAAAACAGGTGCTTTGTCAAGTCTTGGCTACACATAGATAGTGGCCCCAAGATTCTTAAAAACTAATACTAGACAACAGACAAATTGTAAATAGCCAGCTGCCTTTTGTTTCTCAGTGTAGCCAAACTGTAGCTCAAAAGAATTGAGAAAATATTTGTTAAATAAGTAGAAAATACATGTTACTAGTGTTCTTCTGTTCCTTGTCTCAAAAAATAAAAAAATTACATCAGTTCATTATGATCTAGTCTTGGCGATGACCATCTCCAAGCAGGAAGCTGGAGTGTGTGGCCTTCAGATATCCCCACTAACCAATAACTTTATTATTATCTGGGATTGAGAGACTCTGTGAATGATTCATGAGACAAAGTCAAAGCTCAGGTGTTGGTGACTGCTGATGAACATGCCTTCCAGAATGTCCCAGTTATTAGCACTCCTCCAGCTGCCCCTTTGCATTAGCTGGGGTCAAAAGATTGGGATGCCCAACTTCATCTGGCAGAAGGGATCATTGCATTAATGAAAGTCCTCATAACGTGGGTATAAAGGAGTGACAGACAGAGTTCAGCTGCAGATAAATAAATAATTCCCCTCTCTGTGTGTGAGATTCAATAGTTCTGAGCTATTAAATATAGGAATATATGAAGACTTTGTCATGTATCATTTATTCAGTAGTTATTAAACAACCACATGTTCTGCCCCCTGTGAGAAATTCATTTCTATGCTGAAGTCCAGGGCAGGTCCCAGATTCCATTGAACATTCTTTTACAAGATTTGAACAGTTCTGAATGTACAGTAGCATGAATGTACATAACAGGAAATTTCAAAATATGCATCAGGCATTCTGGAAAATACACTGATCGCAAAAGAGTGATAAAGTTATGCAGTATGCTAATGTTGTTGATGCACTTTTTGGGAATGAGGAAATACAAGTTTGCACTAAGGAAATAATTTGAAGTAAAACATTGTATGAAAGGACTGCAAAATTGTATGATAGACTGTCAATAATAGTAGAATAAAATTATAATTGATGGACAGTTAAACAGAATTTAATAGCTCAAAGCTAGCACTGTGACAAAGTAAAGCAGCTAAATTAGTGTATGCTGCCTTTAAAATAGAAATTACTGTGTTTAACCAACAATGATTTCACCTCCTAGATACTTTGATTTGATTTCCTTTGTTATGCAGTGTGTTATTTTTAGTGGGCTCCATTATCTGGGAGCATGAGGTAAGACAGAAGCTTTTCACACTGGCAAGCTCTTCTCCATAGAGATACTCATGTATGCTAAAGTATACTTGATACCAGTGTGTGCTAGATGTTTGCTTAAGGGAGCATGTAGCTCTATCACAGTAGGCTGTGTCTACAGCAATGATTAGTTACTGATGGATCCTCTCTTGTTAGTTTTTAGGAAAGAGTCTTAAAAATTACATATATATGCCCTTTATTTCTTATGTCCGCTCTGTGAAACCTTCCTGTCCATCAGTCTATTTATTTATTTAATTTTCACTCATATTTTGTATAAAATGAATGTCTCTTGCTGCCATTGCTCCTAATCACATAGAGCAATCTATCTTTTGGTGTAAAAATTGCTCATCATTATTGCCTGCTTGAACCTGGGCTCTGCCATCATCCTGACTACAGCCCAAGGGCTACAGAAGACTCCAAGGAGACAGTTTATATAGCTGGGTTACCTCTGCTCTGCATCATAGCACTATTTGGACTGCACTTTTCCCAATCCATTAGCAAACAGCCCATAGCCTGTCTCCACCTGTCTCAAGATATTCCATATGCCAGATCAGAAAAAGCATGGAACTATTGTACAGACACTGCTAGATACCCCTCTGTTTGTTGAAGTATTTTTGGATGCCCTGTAGTAAGAAATGCTTCTTTAGTTCCATTTAGCCTGTGACATTTTTACTCCAGCACAGCTGCTTATGTGTTTCACTCCTGTCTCAAGATTTGGCTTTGATGAGCTGTAGGTAGCATACACAAAGCTAGTGTTTCAGGAGCCTCACATGCTAGCCTGCTTGCCTGAGAATATGCACAGAGTGCTATTCTCTAATTTTAGATTAACTTTATAATTTTCCTGATATTTAAGATAAATTGTCAGGAACTGGATTCCGTAATTATTTCAAAGACAGACTGTGTGATTTCCACCTCAGACATTCGATTCAAGAATAATCTTTGTAGTTAAAACAAAGTCTACTGTATCAAAGAGACAAGGTGTGCATTTGCTGAGACAGCCACCTGTTCCATAAATTTGCTTTGGCACTTATTTTGGAAAAAAAAGTATTAAATAGATTATGAAAAGGGTGCACAATTCAACCATCTTATTTGTGATCTTCTGTTTGCCATGGTGGAAAATACCTGTAAACTCTTCTGAAGTCCTATTCTGCATGTGACTGCAGCGTTTTGACTCCTGCACTCTTGATTATTCATTAGATGAAATGAAATGTTTTTACTGCCTGGCTCTTCATGTCACAGCAGGGTCCTATTTATTTTTTCCCCTAAAATTTTACTCTTTTTTTTTTTTCAGAAATGGCAGAAACTTGGGTCTTTTTCACAGGATTCTGTGGTTTTTATTTTTGCTCAAGAAGTCCTGCAACTTTCGTCTTTGGTAAAATGAGTGGTTTGGCTCTGCTGCCAGCATCTATACCACATCCCATCCCATTAATCTGATTTCTAAACTTGGGAAATTTTCATCAATTTTATAACCTTTCAGAACTTTCTAAAATCCTTCTACCAGCAATGTTTGCATGTTTTCCTAGATGCTTTTTGCTATGTAGTTTGCTTAGTGGTTAGATTTAAAAGCCATACAGCATAGTGCTGTAGATGTTACCTGCTAACCAGAAGAGGAGGAACTGGAAGGTTATCTCCAGTGCTAGCTCCAAGCTCGCTTGCTCTGACAGAGCCTTAGAGAATTAAAGTAATCCCTCTCTCCAAACCCTGCTGTCTATAAAGGTATGTCTATGCAAGATGAGTTCTCTTAATGTTCTTAGAAGGAGACCTATGAATCAGAACATTTGATATTTTGTGTTGGCACCACTCTAAAATAATATAAATTTGGAAAAGGAAGAATTTTTGTTTTCTTCGAAATATGTAACCCCTACACCTACTTTGTCAGCACAGCCACTCAGCATCCCTGGGATAAAGGAATTTATATATTTAGGCACAAAATAAATATCTTTTATTTATATTTTAATATCCAGATATTTACAAAAGAATACCATGAACAAATAGGTACCAAAGTGTGGTTCCCCCATTAGTATATATAGGAAGAGTGCATCTTAAATTCTGTTTTAGAGCAGAGATATCTTGTCGTGTACCACATACAGACCAAACCAACTTAGGCAATTTCAGAATAAAGCTAAAATTGTGTTAATTGGTACATAGTACCAATGTGCTGTAGTCCCATACTGTTGTACTGTAGTACCACAATTCATCATTTTCATTCAGTCAACCAATAGTAACTACATTTCCTTATTAATGACAAATGTCTGTTCTTTATCTCTACTTGTAGCTCTGTGTTACTTACAAGAATGGATTTATTTCCTGTCATGCTTTCCTGTAAAATAGCAAGTTAAATCTAGATTCTGAGTTCAGTGTAAAATGTATAAAAAATACTTTTAATATACAAAAGTTAGAACTAAGACCCTTTTTTTCCTAAATATAGATTACTTGAATGAATAATATAAAATTCAGCTGACATAGATGATGGAACCCATAACCCATTGACTATTGTGAATCCATTTTTACTTTATCAGCCCCATCGAAGAGAGATATACAATCCTTTCTATATTTCATTCCAGACATAGCTGGAAGCTGGCCATTTTTTTAAAGCTTTTCATTAGCTTATGTAACCAAATGTCTGATCAGCTGCTGGATCAGCACCATTAATTCTAGTCCACTCAGAAGTGTCTCCAAGGAAGAGAGCTCAGGATTATTTTATTCTAAGCAGTGGTTTTTGCTTTCAGTTACTTCACTAATTTCTGTTTGCAGTGGTTTTGATCTTTCACATCAGTACCTGCATCACATAAACACTCATGCTGATTCTGGCATGACAGTGCTTTCTCTTATTGTGACACTTCACAGTATTCTTTCTATTTTAGTTGGCTAGTCATGGCCCTTTCTATTCCCTAATCTTATTTGCAAGGTCTGGAATTAAGCCCCCTAATTAGACAAGGCGCTCAAGGTTTGGTCCCAGTCCTGTGTCATGGCAAACTTATTTTACTTTAGCCTGATCGCCCATCACTTTAAGGATCCCAGTATTTTATTATTTTCAATCAAATCTCAGTTTCTCTCAACAATAATTCTGAAGTCTTGCCGAAAAATGCTCTTCATAGGTAATATATCATGTGTGAATTATGTACATTAAGATGCACTGCTCAGATCAAATACAGAATTTAAAATAAGTAACTGTCCTCTATACTTAAATTAAATCAACAAAAAGAATAAAAATATTAACAAACAGTGTATTGATTAATGTTATGTTATTTTTATTTTTATTTTTTATTTTTATTTTTGGGAATTCCTCAGACAGGACACCTATCAAGCAATCTCTATCAAGGTCCCTAAGCTTAATACACTGCATTTTAAAAATTATATGCTTACATAATTACGTGGCCACATTTGGCTGTCCTGTGAACAAGATTACAAATACCTTCTTTCTTCGGTTAGTTATTTTCCAGTATTAAAATTATGACTACTCAGGCTTTCTCACTTGTTTTCATTTAGAAGAAGAAGAAGTTTATTTTTCTTTACTCAGGAAGTTCTGAAAATTAAAGGACATATCCGTCTTAATGTTCTGGGCATAATGAGTTGGGAAGAGAATGTCCTACACTGAGGCTAAGTAAGAGCCAAATTTTGTGCATACTAAGCAGTACTTTTTCACCTGTATTAACTTAGTGTTTTTCAGAGCTGTTGTGACCTGCAATTAACAAGCAATCAAATAGCAAATTTTAAAGAGGGGAGAATGACAGCTGCCATTCCTACCTTCAAAAGGAAAAATATTTTGCTACTTGCTTTTGTTTTGGTAGCTTTTAATAGATCCACTAGGCGGTGCTTGAAATACAGGGGCAACTGGAAATCACTGTGACTGAGAAATATTAAATTATAATTCCTTAGTCAACACTCCAACAGGAGTATTTTTGGCAACAGGAATAAGATTGCTATCCAAATGCTTGGATTCCTCCTTTTCCAGAACTGAGTTTTCTGTTTCAGAAGTAAAACTAGATATTCACCATTATGGAGATGTACTGCTCTCCGTTATAAATTTCAGTGGTTCTTCACCTTTGG
This sequence comes from Dicrurus megarhynchus, assembly GCA_013399195.1. Classification (NCBI taxonomy): domain Eukaryota; kingdom Metazoa; phylum Chordata; class Aves; order Passeriformes; family Dicruridae; genus Dicrurus; species Dicrurus megarhynchus. Next base: position 691,441 of record VXAD01005100.1, on the reverse strand, counting down.
TACCCTCAGAATAGATTGTTTTCCATTAGTATTTTTGGCATTTGAAGAAAAAGTTTATGTCCAGACTCAAAGTGATTTGGATGAGTAGTTCTTTAGATACATTAAATGAAGACAAATCTTGGCACTGCCTGAGTGCTTTATCACTTCCAAAAGAAGTTTAACTTCCAGTAAGGAATGCAGGAAGACTGTTGTGATGTTACAGCACATGGCCCGGGGAAGGGGCAGGAAGGCCCCTATGGCCAGTTATGGAGGTATGAATTATGGACACTATTCCAATTTCCTTGTGGAGACCAAGGCTTGTTTTCTCAAGTTATTCTTTAACCATGTGCTATGCAATAACTTGTCCTAATGTAAACCAGCTTCTTTGGAGCTGTAAAAAAAACACAGCTACCCCAGACTTCTTGGTCAGCTATGCACCAGTCAGTTGCCCAATAATTCTCCTACCTTTCAATCTGACAATAAAAGCTTCTGGACATACTTATTTGTTCCTAACACTACTTCTCTATTAAAGAGGGTGTTAGTCCTGTCAAACTGCTGTCCAGTGCCTCAGTTGGAACTCTGGATCCCCTCCAGCTTCCAGGAGAAGCTGTGACACCTGTAGCCTTCAGGCCATTCCAGTTTCCTCTCCTTCTCCCTTTAAGGTGAAATTCTGGTGAGCCAGGCCTCCCTTGGAATGTGGTTTTGAGGGAAATGCCTTTCAAAAGGCATTTCTCTGTTTGTTGCAGACTCCAGAAGAACAAACTCTTTTAACTTGTATGGTGAGGGGAGGATAGATGGAGGAGAGGGAGGAAGCACATTGAACTTGTGCCTATCCTTTTTCCTTGCCTATGCCCCTCAGGCAGGTGGCTGAGGACACTCACACCGCCCGTTCAAATCTTGCCCAAGGAGTAGGCTGGCAAAGGTGAGACCATGAGAGGGATCTGATTGCTGGGGTTTATTTAGGAGGGCTTCAGGTGTGGGGTGAGGGAGCTGAAGAACTGAAGTGGGAGAGCCCAGTGGGAAAGTCAAGATAAGACTGAGGGTGGGGCAGGAATTGGAGGTGCTGAACTAAGAGCTATTGATGATTAGGAAAATCAAATTAACCACAGCTGGAATAGTTTAAGAGACATAGGACAAACTTAGAGTTAGCCAAGCTTCTGTTATTCATAGAAAATTTGTTTAAAATTACTATATGAAGGAAAAGCATGTGTGAATTGCCAGTGGAAGAGATTCTAGTGAGGCTGTTATTAAGGTCTCTAAAGGGTGCACATGTGAACCTGGAGAATTCAGATTTAATTATTGGTAAGTGCACTGCAGTGAGATTTCATTTGTCATTTAGTTGTAGCAAAAAGCCTGTTTTGCTCATGGCCAAAATGCAAAGGCCCTTTTCTCTACAAGGGTGGGAAGCAGGGTAAGGTATACAAACTTGGGTGATGTACATGGGAAACTAACCTTTCACCTTTTTATGTCTACATCATATCAAGTATTTTTCATGTTTAAAATGTAGTCTATGAAGAAACAGCCTAAAGATATTGATCTTAGAGAAGATTAAGGATTTGGGTCACCAGAAAGCTGTAGAAAAGAAATTAATCAGAAACTCAGCATTTTGTGAAAAGATAATTTATAGGACATGAAAAAAATAGGCTTAATTACCTGCAGTGCATCTTGGAATAATGCTGATATCCATAATCTGAAATATGCAAGTTAGAAAATGTTAGTGCAGCCCTTCAATAATATGAAGTTGATTGTTCAAAAGCTTCCTCCTTCTCTTTTTCTTTGTTATTGTAGATCTGAAATAGATATACAAGTTTTATAAAGACACTATTTTCTTTCTTCAGTTTGTTGTTGCTGTTAATGTTTAACACCAGATTTAGTTTTGTACCTGAGTGCCTTCCTTTCTCAATATGCCAAACTGCCAAAAATCAAAGTCTTTCTTTTAAACCAGAAGTCACATTTGGGTAGATCAGATTGTAGATTTAATTCTTTATTTAGCTTATTTATTCATTAAGTTTGTGGTGAGTTTTAACAACCTAGTTCTGATTTTACTGCTTCTGTTTCATTTTCCTGTGAGAGGCTTATAAAATCTTTGTTCATGGCAACGTGAGTCTGCTGCATAGTCAGGGCCAGAACTGTAGGTGGTCATCTCAGCAGAGAGCCAGGAAAGAAGCCCTTGGTTCTGTGAGTCCTCAAAGTAGGGAGGGAGCTACTCCTTGTGCCAGTCTCAGGATAGACCATCTTCAAATCCAGATGCAGAAGTAACATACTCTGATGTCTGTGCTTTCATATTGCACTTACTGTTATGAGCTGTACTGCTATTTGAAGAGAGAGCAATCAGGTTCAAGAGCTGAAAACAGATCACTTTGGCAAGACCTCAGCTAGGAACAGGAAAGAGTTAATTTCTATTTCATTGACATAATGTTATCTAACTTTTCACTTTTTTGAACAAGTGATTTGGTCATAATTTCTTGTACAAAGAACTAAAAGCAATTAACTAAGTTTCAGGATCAAAATAAGACTATACGGCTTTTTTAGTATTTAATACTAAGGTAGGACAAATGATCATTTTCTTCAGTTGGTCTGTAAATTTTCCAATGCAATCTAACTGGAAAAGTGTTTAGGTTAAGTAAGGATTTTTTTTCCCATGCCGTGTTCTGAAATTGCTATTAGTTTTAAACCAGGTCACATTCATTTTTGGTGTAAATCCACATAACTGAGTGGTGTCAGTGTTTTAGAAACATTTTTTGGGGTGTTCTGTAAGACAGAAAATGGTAAGTTTACAAGGAAGTCAGTCTGAGGACAGAACTGCAAAAATATGCCTTGATTGAAAGCCAGGCCACACAGCCTTTGTAAGGTGCTTTGCTTTGCTTTTTAAAAGCTAGAAAAATAGCAGGTAAAGATGCCCTAAAAGCATAGTTTCTGTACTTTTTCACCAGGGTCTCTCACAGAATGAAGATGATTAAAGAGGATGAATAATCAAGGTGTTTGCAATGAATTAAACATTGAATATGTAAGGAAAACAAACAAGCAAACAAAAAGCGGGAGTGAATGACTGTTGCTCCAGATAGAAGGAAGTTGGTAACAGGCCATGCCAGGGATATGCATTAAGACCATATTACTTTTGTTTAGAAGCAAATCTTTTTACCCACTATGTCTGAAAATAGGTTAATATGAGATGGAAATAACTGTTAGAAATAGAAACCTTACTGCTTTGCTACGGGACAGAGATGACTAGTAACAGTTCTGAGATAGACTACAGTGTGTGATCTGTTTTGTGCTTGTATTGCTATCAGATATATATCAAATACAGTTTATTTCTATGCAATTGGTCATGCTTTTGTAGGGTTGTCACATCCACTTCTCACTTCCAAAACATTTATCTGGCAACTAATATACTCATATAGCTTCCAGCCTTCCTCTGATGGATGATTAGCCAACAGCCTCACCCTCAGAGCCTAACCCTTGTCTGCCTCCTCCTTGCTGCTGTGGCAGATGTCATTTCTCTGCCTGTCATTTTGGCTATACCTGAACATCAGGCTTCTCTCTGTCTTCATCCCTAGATCATACCTCTTTCTTTTTTTTTTTTTTTATAATTCACTCTCTATAATGTGTCCAGGATAGAATTCTCTTTGTCTACTCATAAATTGAATTTCTCATTCATGTTATGGTTATCTCATTTATTGAGACCTTGTTCTGGTTTTTCAAATTCAGTCTTGCCCTGCTCACACCTACCCACATGGCTGGTGTAAAGACTGCTTTTTGTACACATCTGAAAGTGTTAGCTCTCTGTGTATTTCTGTATACTCCAATTTCTCTGTTACACAAAACCTAAGATGCTTATCCTCAAATCAAAGCAGTTTTTACTGTTGCCATTTAACCTATGGCACCAGCTTTTCTTTAACAGTGAGTTGGAAATAGGTGCAGGCCAGCTTCTGCCTCACTGTTGGGAAAAGTTCTTCAACAGGAGTCTCCTGCTTTCAGCCCTTCCTTGAAGCTCTTGTCTAGGCCATTTCTAGGCTTCTCTAGAACTAGGCCGCAGACATGCAATAATTTAGGCTTCTTATTTTGACCAGTACGGTTCCACTGTTTTCTTGTCCTCTGTCTAATTCTTTTTGTGCCTTTAGTATATGTCGGTGTAGGCTGCCCAAGGCCAGGGACCAACTTGTTCTGCATCTGCACAGGACCTAAGAGAGTAGAGCAACATCAACCATAGTAGTGGTACCATCAATGCATGTTATTCATCTTGCATGGTTTTTTTGGAATTACAGATGTCTTTTGGGGTTAACCACATCATGGAACTACCTTTTAAGTCCTTCTATGCTCATGCCTTTTATTGAATTTTACTGATATGACACCAGGTTCCTCTGCCTGGACAGCTGACAGGACATCACAGGGAAGACTTATTTCATTGCCTAGGGATAGGTCTGTCCTCTGGCTACCTTCATGCACTAAGAGAAAGGAGAATATTGACAGAAGATAGAAATGGCTCACATTGACAGAAGACAGAAATGGCTCGTGTATGCTTCCTTCAGTGGTGCTGCTATAGAGATTACAAATATGATTAATATCAGCAATATAGAAAGCATTCTTTTCTAGTCAAATTTACTAAAGAAACAGTAAAGAAAATCGAGAATAAAAATACCTAATTCATTTATTAACTCATCTGAGTCAGTTAATACCCAGTGATTGCCCTCCTGGATTAAAGTTTATATCTCAATGAAGGACTCAAATATTGTTTCACTTGGCAGACAAGGGTCGAAGTAAACAGGATTTCCCTGAAGGTAGCAAGAAATAATGATGCAATGTGGTTATTTATTAGCTTTGGTTTTACTGTCAGGGAGATGGGCAAATAATACCCTAATGCTTAGAATTTAAATGGGTCAAACTATTTGCACTGCTTAGACTCTGCCCAACTTCTTTATACGTTCCTAAAGATAAGCTTCTTGATAGGCATAGTTTTGAGAAGTCCTTTATCCTCCTTTGATACTTTGTGCAAGTTTAAGCACTTTTGAAAATCAAGCCATTCATATAGGTTTTGTGATAAAACTACTCAGAATCATTTCTTTGTAGAAGATATTCCTCATTTAAACTCAAAGCTTTCACAGAGAATTACCAATCTGCTTGCACAGGGATCTGCCAATTTGGATTGAATTTTTTTTCCTGAAATGTCCAATGTTGACAGTCTAGTCACTGCAAGTACAGTATCTAAATATCCATCTGACATTTTAAATTCAAATCCAAATATTTTGACACAGAATGCTCTCATAGGTTTTGGGGTTTACAGTATAAAACAAAAGCAAATTTTGTAATCTTGGAATGCAGTAAATGGATGGTTGTCCTCTGGACAGATTTATTTACATTTGTTATAAATAACTTGTTATTTGAAAAACATACAGAAAAGTCCTTGTTCTCAGTTTAAAGAAATAGCATTTTAAAGCTAATTAGTCTTTCTCTTAAAAAGCAATTTTCCTATGAAAAAAAATGCTGAGAGTGAAATATTGGTCCCACTGATGAAATCTGCTTTCCATTTGACTAGAAGAAATTAATTTTGATAGTGAGGCATGCCAGTCTAAGTTTTACAATGCCCAGCAGACAAAGGTATCACATCTCTACTTCTAGTCACTCTGCTTACTTTCATCTTCAATCCTTCCTGCAAATAGCTATCAGCCAGAATTTGCTCACAGGTCCTGACAGTGTCAGTGCATCTTATCTACCACGACATATGGCTCTTTGCTGCACACCCTGCATGTAGAAGTAATGCAAACCAAATTAGGGCTGCCTTGATTGTGCCTTCGCAACATTTCACTGGTGGTCTTGTCTGACACACCATATGTTTTAACTGGCTATAGAAAATGGGAGATCTCTTATCCAATATTTATTTTATTTGTTTTTTTCACTGTGAGAACTTGTACCAACATTGTTTCGATGTTGACTCTTTGTCAGCAATCTAAAGCTTTGTTTTCCCAGTGACATTTTTACCAGGGTGTGAATTAGGACACCAGTTGGGACTGTACATTTTTACAGGTGTTCAGACATCATCATTGCTTTTATGTAAGCTTTATAAAATGGTAGACTCTTCAAAATCAGTGGCAAAACTACTATAATCTACCATTTTAAATACAGCAAGTGGGATTAAGGCTAATCAATTGATACAGCAAATCCTATCAAAGTCATTTAGGTTAGACTTTAAAATGTTACTTAGGTTCCTAATTCTCCTTTAATCTGAGTTAAGATGAGGTGCATAAATAAATTTACCTCTCTGGGTCTAGGAGCTTTTGAAAATCCCACCCACCAACATACAATCTACAGTTTTGCGTATTATTTAATTTATTCTCAAGGAAATAAATGTGATCACATTTCCTGCCCCTCTCTCTGTCTGTCAGTCAGCCTCTGACCTGTCTCTATCTCTCATAACTTTTGAACCCGAGAGCTAATGTTGACTACAGACAGAAAGGCGAGGGCCCAAAGGTATCAAGTCCTTACAAAGTATAATGCTTGGAGAAAGGCGATCTGCAGTATGAGTTCCACTGTCCTCACCTCTCTCCTATCTGCGCAGGCTCGTAGGTCAGCCCGTGTGTTTGGCACAGGCAGCACAGCACCACTGTCCCTGTCAGGCAGAGGATCTTACCTCGGCCCCAGGAATAACCCCCACAGAGAAGGCAGCAGACCTCCACCATCTGCCAAGGATGGTGAGGGAACTTAAAACATCGGTCCACTGGAAACTAGGCCACATTGATTTCATCATCTAAAACCCATCACTTGCTATCTTGCAATAGCCAACAAAGTACAGTCACTTCTCAACACAGCTTCTGGAAAAGCTCTCTTGAAAACTACAGATTTCCTCTGAGATGACATCAAAAGAATTTATTTAAAAGTAGTTGTTCTCTGGACCTCCACAACTTTGCTGTCTTGCAAAGGGCAAAAGATGTTGACACATCCCAGTGACAGCAGCCGTACTGAAGAGCTGACATTGGTGCCTACCCTGCAGAAAGTTCTCCAGTCTATACTGACTCTATGATATGCCACTGGCTGCAGATGCACTATAATTCAGTCTTAGTTCCCACTGGATAGTATTTCTTATTGCCCAGGTTTACCTCATCTTGATCCCAGGTGATCAGCAAAGAGGATGGGGTACCATGTCAGGAAGAATGGAAATCTATCCACGGGCTGTGGGTCTAACTTGATTTCTCACACTTGGGCTGTTTTGTAAATAAAATATTGATGCCCAGGCCTGTGAAGCTTTATGTGATCAAGGCAGTGGACAGTGCTTTTACATGTTAATAAAAGTACATTTGGAAATTCAGTAGCGATGATTTGCCTTCAGCTGGAAACAGAGAAGCCGGTGTTAAATGAAATTAAGTTGTCAAAGGCTCATCTTAAAGTTTTCTGTGTATTAAGTCAATGCAAATGGAGGCAGCATAGACCAGCTTTTAATCCAGTATGTGAAAGGAAAATTATGATAGCAGAGTAGGAGGAAGAGATGAGACTTAAGGAACCTACACAAGCCTTTGCTCCCCTTACATACAGGGATGATGCATATTCTCACAGCCGTGTGACAGGACTGGGTCTACTGAATCCTTATTGCTTTCATAACATGCTCAGACTTTGAGAGGATGTCCATAAACCTGCTGGTGAATAAACATCTCTTCTGCAAGCAGTTTGATGCAGATGATTCATAGTCTTGCTACAGCAAGACAGCAGGATCAAAGTTTTCATCACTCAATCAGTCCTTGAGTGACACTGCTGGTTCCTGGTCATGAATGTTTTTCATTATCTCGTCACACACTGAGGACTGTAGTGTCTTACAGAACAGAGTAAACTAGGTTTAATTTAAGTAGAAGCTTGGGCTGTGCTTATATTATATTATATTATATTATATTATATTTTTAAAAAAAAAAATATTTTTACACCAAGATGGTTTTGCAAATAGTCTATTGTGGTGTAAAATGAAAGACAAGTTCTCTGCCATGTACCTACCATCAACTGTCTGCTGAGATTGCTGAATTATATTACAGAGTAAGACTTTCAAAGGCTGTTACTAAGTCTCTGAGTCACCAACACACCTTGCCACACAGTATGTCATAAGCTTTTGGTCCAGTAAAATAGAAAAAGGTTTGACATAGTTCCAAGCAATGCTATCTGCACCAGTGAGTAGACAGACAGCAGGAGGAGAGATCATGGAGAAATTCAGACAAAAAGTCAGAAAGTATACACTGCAACCAGACCTGCTACACTTTAGGGTTTCAGTGAAAGGCTGACACCTTCAGCACTACTATGCTGAGGTATTCCTACAGAATGGATTCAGAGAAGGGTGACAACGATTTACACTCCTTTTTGCTGTACAAAATGGTCACTCTTCAGATACAGTCATGAGCTCTCCATTCAATTTTGCTTAGCTTGAAAGATTTCTTTCTTTAACAATAATATTCCAGTTCCAAAGAACTTTACATGAACAGATTCCTATGACAAGCTTGGAGTCCTACTGATATGACTGTCTGCTCTGGATTTCACTGAAAGTTTGCATTTGTACAGGAGTTTGCTTGTACAGGACTGTTGGTTTGGGAGGATTTGGGATTTTTTAACCTATACGTAATAAATACCAGAGTGATAGATAATATTTATTTTCATGTGCATGCAATGTCATGTCTCTCTAGTTAATGTTACTGTCATTCTTACCAAATGCCTATTCACCCTGGAACATATGATAATCTTGAAGAATAAGTACTTGTATTCTGTTGGGAAAGTAGGGTTATTTTGTTTTAGCTGGTATGCATTTGTTTGACTAGATAGGCAAGAGGAAAGAGCAAGCTGTTTGGTACCATAAATCAACTCTCCCAATAACTGACTTGATTTCCTGACTCACAAGTCTGCATTTACATGTTTTAAATATGTGAATTCTTAGTAAAAAAATCAAAGACCTGAAAATTAAACATTCCATGATGACTTTCTCTGCACAAGTTTAAGCAAATTAACTGGAACTTAATTTATCGAGATGCTGACCTCCTGCAATCATCAGTGGCTGGAATTAAGTGTTCAGCATTTATGCAAGTTAAACTCTTAATCTTGATCCTAATTAAAATTGTGTATTAATGTTAACTACATGTGCATGAGAGACAAGGTCCTTCTATATATCCATATCATTCACAGAAAAACCATACAACTACTACTGTAGGGTTGAAACTCAAAAACCTCTTACAGTTTTTTTGGTGCCTTGTAAAAGAAACAAGCACAAGTGCATGTGTATGTTACAGTCAATCTAAGATAGTTGCCTCCACACCTCTTGTCACAGACCTGTTAAAGTATTATGTGGGTTTTACTCACATGTAAATATTCTCCTGAAGGACTGAAAATTCCAGCTATCTGCTAAAAGTCTGTTTGTCACAGGAATATGCCAAAGGAAACATCAAAGAGCTGTTGCCACAATTTCAAGTCTTTTTTAGGAGAGTAATCATCCTGGTCCAAGGACACAAACAAGGCAAAGTTTACAAACAGGCATAATTTATTTAGACAGAGTTTTCAGACCCTTGAGCTCTTTTCCAGATGTAATTAAACAAAACAAAAACCTTACTTACAAGCTTCATCTTGCAACAGGTCTTAATTGCTCTGGTGAAGGGTCAAGTATACAACATGTTGGCTGCTCTGAAGGAAGCCTTGATGATATCATATCTTCATTGTCAGAGAAAGGAGGTCTCATTAGTCTTACAAATACAATCTCACTCACAGAATTTTTAATAAAAACCTCAGATTTACAGATATTTTTCTAACTCAGTCCTGAGGGAAATCACTGAAACTGCTAGTATAACTAACTTTGTTCAAAAATGAAACCAAAATACAAATTTTGTAGAAAAGTAGTTAGAAGCTATGGGTTGCTCAGCTGAGCAGTCTAATGAAAAGTATCTGTATTTTCTTGCCCTTTTTGTTTTCACAGATGAAGCACTAAGTTGGAAGAATTCTGAGATGGCAGAAGGAAGTGCTCAAAAATTATGAATTGGAGTTTAACATCACTATATGAACTTTCTGTGATATCCCTTTGCTTGTCCTACCACCCATGGTTGGATTACACAGTTGCATGCAAATCCTTCCCGTGGAAAATCTGTCCAGAAACAAAAGGGGTGTTTTTTTTCAAACCGGTTGTTAGTGTCCCCTCCACATTCTGTTCTCTCTGTTTCTTTCTGTATTTCCAGCTTGCTTTTTCTTGATCTAGGATAAGTCCACACTTTCTCACACCTCCTTGCCCACATGTCCACATCTATATACTCTTGACTGCACACCCACCTGTTTCCCAGTTTTTATCCTTTCCTTCAATACTTTCTCCCTGCAAGCTTGTATTCCCTGTTCAGTCCCTCAAGTTTCTGATTTATTATCTTTTTTTGGCAAAAAAACCCACCCCTCCCACTCTTTACCTATCTGCATTTAGCTAGGCACATTTTTTTTTTAGATTTGTAAAGCTGAGGGGGATACCTGTAGACATTTAAGCAGTGTATAAGAGTCCAAGACCATGGTTAGATATGACCAAAATGTTGATCAAGAAGTATTAACTGTAGAAAGCCAGAAAAGGGGAAAGTAATCTGGAACAAAGTTTTGTAAATCTTTTTACTAGGCCTAAGTATGCCTTATCAATTGTATATTAAATGAAATAAGGCTTTTAACCTAAGTAGGCCAGAGAGATCTCAAAAGAAACCTAATCCGAGGAAAGGGTTATACGAAAAATACTAACAGCAAAGAACTCTTTACCTTTCATAATCAAAGTCACTGCTGGGCAGCAAAGTTGGACTAAGGTTGAATTCAATTTCACTGCCCTTTCTCCTGGCAGAGTGAATATATTTTCGTTACTGCATATCCATGTTAAGGATGAGGTGCTCCAAGGCAGTTTTGCACCTGCAGTGATCCCCACTTCACACTTCATTTCCAAGCTGCAATGAAGTTGCAGCTTTTTGCGATTTAGTATCTAAAGATGGATTATTTTTGCCAAAAGGGGATGCCACCACCCTTAGCACGTCCCAGGGGTGACCCTTCTGCGGTGGGTGCCGCGGGTACAGCATCGGGGGGTCTCCCTGCCCGGTGGGACCGGCCCTCGCCCTCCAGAGGGAGCAGGCACAGCTCACTTTTGGGGCTGGAAGCGAAAAACAGGAGATGGGCTTAAAGCACAAAATCCTCAAAAGCGATCAAGTCCATGAAAGGGAAAAAGCAACCCCAAACGCGGCAGGGCCGCAGCCGGGCGGGCCGAGGACGCGCACACCTGCCTGCTCCCTTGCCGCGGGCCGGGAGGGTGCTCACGGGTTAAGCCCCGCCGGGGGCGGGGGCAGCCCGGCCGGGCTCCGCCGCGACGCCGCTCTCAATGGGAGCGGGCAGGCGGCGGGGCTGAGCTCGGCCGTGCCGCGGGGATGTCGCAGGGTCCGCCGGGCGCGGGCCACCTCAATGACCTGCCCGACCACTCTCCGCGGGTGCGCAGCGCCGTGTCCGAGCTGCGGCGGCGGGCGGAGGCAGAGCCCGGCCAGCGCTGGCCGCAGCCGCTCTCCGATGCCTTCCTGGTGCGGTTCCTGCGCGCCCGAGACTTCCACCTGGACCTGGCCTGGAGGGTGAGGAGGGGGCGGCGGCGGCAGGTCCCGGTGCCCGGGCAGCCCCCGCGGCGGCCGTGAGCCAGCCCCGGCCGGGACGGGGAGCAGCCGGGCTCGGGCTGCCGCTGCGGGGACGGGCTGTGGGGTGGGTCGGTGCCCTGCGCTGCCTGGGTCGGCCAAGGCCGAGCGGGGAGTTTCAGGGTGTAACTAATTGCTTGTCACGCGTGTCTTCGGCGTGGCCCCGAATCAATGTGCGGCGTCGCGGCTGGCTCAGTGCGGTAGCGATGTGGTAACATAAAGGCTGTGGTAAGTGTGGTACAGTCACTCGCCTATACAGTAAGTGTGGTAAGGTCACAGCTCCGATTAGGAAACAGTATCCTTTAAAGGACACTCTTGTCGTGATTATCATGCTCCGGTTACTAGTAGCCGTACTAGTTTCACTACAAACTTATGAGTACTCTAAAACTGTGAGTAAAAACTTCTTTTTGCTTGCAGTTTAGTCATTCACAGCTCTCCTTGCAGGCTTTGGTAAGTTGTGGTACTTTCCTGGCTCTTTGTACGCCTTTTTGCCACAGAGCACGCATATTTTTAATATCCAAAGGCACAGATTGTTATCAGTTTGTTTTGGTTTTTTTTTT
>VXAD01005100.1:284767-679240 GCA_013399195.1 Dicrurus megarhynchus | reverse complement strand
TTTTTTTTTTTTAGAAAGATTGACAACCATTAAACCTTTGGAACAGAAAGTATTTCCAAATCCTTCCAGGGCAAGGGCGTTGATTCCCATGTGCCAAATGAAATCTGTGTTTCCATGGAATTTCATGCTGGTTACAAAGCATTGCCCAACACACCTCACCTATTAGTTTCTGACTTCTCTGGACTGTAGGTTTTTCAAGTTTAGTCACCATAAGGGAAGATTGTTTGCATAGGGATGTATTGCAGGATCAAGGTAGCTAAAAAAAGAATCTGAGAAATTGAATTAGGCCCTTAATCATGAATAGCTTTAGAAATTGTATTTTTGTTCTTTTCATTTCTCTCATGAGATTTGCATCATAGCTTTAAACCTTTCCTCCTCAGCAGAAGAACCAAGGAGTCAAGTCAGATTCCTTTGGGTTTTATGGATCTTACTTTTACTTGAAGATCGCGAGATTGTTTATATCAAAGCTGTGCACTAACAATTGTAGGACCACGCCTTTTTTTTCTTTCCCAACAAAAACCATTTTATTTTCCTGTGTTTCTTGGTTCCAAAATGCAGGGCTTAATGAGGACAGTATGGACTCCTGAATATCCACTCCTAATTGCACTGCAATTGGTTGTTACTGGTAATCCTGTAGACAGGACAGTGGCACTCCTGAATTTGGCCCATACATTTCTGCACTTTGATGTGGTTAATTGTGAGGTGTGTTGTAGGTAGGACTAATGTTTGAGAGTGTGGAATCTAGGCTAGATTTAGAGATGGAAGTCTATGAAGTAGCAAATTGCTTATGCTCCCCTTGAGAATCAGCCCTCTAGACTGTGGACCTGCTTTGAAAAAGTTAAGTCTTTTTAAAGCCTCTTTAGATTTTCTAGGTCTCCACAGACTGCTAAGTTTCTGAATTTCAAACCTTCCTTTGAATTAAGAGATTCTGATGTTCAAAACCTACCTGTGTTAAATGTTTCTGTCTAGAATTTCAGTTCCCCAAGTGCTATAGCCACTTGTACTTCTACATCTTCTACATACCAGCTGACACCATTTCCTAGAATACTTCTCTTACAGTATGGGAAGAATAGCAGAAGCAGCTATCTTTTTTTTCCTTTTTTTTTTTTTTTCCCTGCAAAGGAATGTGTTTATTGCAATTGGTATATCAAGGCCAAAGAGAATTATTGTGCAAAAATCTGTCATGGTCACAAGTTGTATATTCATCTAACTCATGTGTGACTTCATGCAGAGGTTATGTTAGTACTTCATCCTAGACAGAGCCCTCCTGCCATGAGTCCAGACAGTGGCTTTTCCCTCTTGTCCTGGTTTGATGTTGCCTCTTGGTTTGGTGTTCAGGCTGATACAGACTCTCTTAGCCCACTGGGCTGCTGTGTACTACTGCATAGTATTTGTAGAGCCGCTGAGGGATAAGCAAAGTTCATGGCTCTGTCAATGCTTTTAAGCAACTTGCTAGACCTTTTTATTGATGCATTTCTGGTTAATAATTGACACAGATTTATCTGATGTCAGTTATCAACATTTGGAAATGCTTCAGAAAAGAATAATCAGGTAGATTGTTTCAAGACATTCCATTTCTAAATCTTTATTGGTGACTCATAACAGCAGTCTTTTACATTTTTCCAATGGCAATTCCAGACTTGCTTTTAACTACTGATACACTGATATCTCTCATGCTAGAAGAAAATCCAGCACTGGAACAGGTAGCTGGAATTGAAGGACTTGAAGAAGAGATAAAACCGTCTTAATTTCTTAAAGACAATGATTATTCAGTTAAGCTCAAGAACAGACTATTCTCACAGAATCACTGAATATACTGAGTTGGAAGGGACCCTCAAGGATCATCAAAGTCCAACTCGTGGCCGTGCACAGACACCCCAAGAGTCACACTATGTGCCTGAGAGCATTGTGCAAATGCCTTTTGAGCTCTGTCAGGCTGGTGATGTGATCACTTCTCTGGGGAGCCCATTCCAGTGCCCAACCAGCCTCTGGCTGAAGAACCTTTTTCTAATATCCAACCTAAACCTCCCCTGACACAACTTCAGGCCATTCCCTTGTGTTCTGTCACTGGTCACCACAGAGAAGAGAACAGTGTCTGCCCCTTTTTGAATGTACCAGCTACGTGTGTATGTTTGATTTCACTGTTACCATCAAAAACACTGTCACTTGGATTCACTAGTGATATGTGAAATCTGGAGAACTAGCATCTCCTTTTTGACATAAATGTTTTTTCCGAGTGTGTTTTATTATGCCTTACATCCCATAACTCTTGTATAGGACTGACTCTCAGTGACTTTGGAATACTTTACCTGAAATAAATTATACTCTGGGGAACAGAATGACAATGTTTGACACTGAAGCTCTATGCAAAGGGTTTTCATAGCATCCCTTCTGTGGCACTGAAAACTCTCTAAATATCTAGGATCCTTTTAGGAGTTCTGGTTGATACCAAGGTATATATAGCCAGACTTTGGTTTTGCTCTGCATTTGACTTATGGAGGAATGAGGTTTTCCTAGTGTATCATACTGCAAGTAAGTTGTGCCGACCCTTATCCTGGTCTTTGCACATTTAAGAGAAACTGCTGTTAGAACCCCAGGTTCAGCGCATTTGCCCAGAAACTCAGTCAGAGGCCGCAAGCTGCTGTGCAGAGGTTGTTTATTCTAATGTTATCTATAGCTGCAGTGTCCTGAAAAGCCACAGGTCCACCTGGCAGCCGAAATACCCTGGTTCTGCCCCCTGGATGGGCGTCCCGTAATTTATATACCCTGTTACAAACCCAACCAGAGGATGGTACGCGTCTTTTTTTATAACTTTATACCAATTAATTCTAAGCTGTTCTAGAAATGCAATTTCCTGTCTTATCTCTATTCTACCAATGAATCTGTGCTCCCGTCACCAAGAATACGGTGGACAGTGGAGAAGAAGAAGGAGAAGGCGACCACACCCTTTAGACTCCATCTTAACCCCCCTGTACATATTTTTACCCCCATGTACATATCTTCTAACATTCTATATACTATATTTCACCCTGTGCAACTTAACTATCAATGCTTATATTAAACTCTTGTGGCCTGTAATTCATCTCTCAGAGTTGGCAAAGTTCTCCAAGGACAAAGATCAAAGGCAGTGCCCTCCGGGGCACTCAGCCCGGCTCCTGGACCCCCATTTCTGGGTGTCCAATCCCCTAAATTAGATAGAGGTATGTCGTGGGTTCCGACAGTAAGTTGCTTAGGATGACTATGCTGTACAGGGTGGGTTGTTTTCTGTAGTGCCAATCACACTGCTGAGTCTCAGACATTATCTCTGAGGATCTTCACATCATTCAAACATAAATGCTAAGTTAAAATCAGTTACTTGGCTGCTTTTCTTCAGTCAATACCAAGGAATCCCTTGAAAAGGATGGAAGAGCCCTTATTAGCTCTGAGCTGACTCTTGAGGAAACACAAATCAGTCAGCCAGGCTTCTCTTTGTGCTAAGCCAGCACATGCCAGTCTTTTTCCAGTGACAAAGAGGTAGTGCATGTGGAACTGGGAAAGTTTTGTGTCTCTATAAAATATTTTAAATTCTTTGTCTGTGTATACTGTGTGTTTAAATTCTGGTACATATGTATACACGTAGATAAAAAGAAGTATAAAACACATATGCACAAAGGTTTATATTCTGAAGTTTGAGCTGTGGTTTCTCCTGCAAAGAATGCCAGTAGAAAACATTTTTTTCCCAAGCATTATGTGCATTGGTACAACAGCTGACATGATAGAGGCCTAGTTCTGCCTATCATCCATGTTATTAAATAAATAGTTATTAATCAAGAAAAATATCATTCATTTATGTATACAGATGCATTAGTTTCTCTAACAAGCACAATGTTTTCCAGTTCTTTTGCTTCTAAGTAAAGTACTAAGTTCACTTTGGTTTGTAGGACATGAATCTTGGTTTAATTGGTAACTTTGTAATGTTCAGAAATCTGGAACTATCCCCAACAGACATCAGGAAAAAAACCTCTTAATAAATGCCTAACTCCAGACACTGGAGTTCTTCATCCAGTTTCCCCCCCTTTATCAAGTTATCTTGCATCTATTTTCAGATGCCGAGCAGATGCTAAGTAGGTTATTCAGTTTGTAAACACAGATAATTATACATTGAGATGTTTTTCTTGTGTTGAAAGTGTGTGAGCTGTTTTTTATACTGGGTAATGAATGCATCTGTTTTTCCTGATATTAGGTTGTTTCACCTATATCCAAAGTGTTTGTTGTATGCATTTGTTTTTCCTTGCTGGGGAAAAAAGAAAATCATACTTTAAAAAAAATTCCCATGAATTTCTGTGCTTAAACAGTGTGAAACTGGAAAACCTGTAAGTACCCACTGCTAGTTTTCAAACGCCTTTACATGTTTAAGGATTACTCTTTTAAGTGGCTGTGTAAGACTTGACTATGTGCAGCTGTAAGAAAGGGATTGCTTACATAAATAAAAATTTACAGAATATCTGCCAAAACTAGCTGTAGATGCTGTGGAAGATTCTCTAACGCTAACCTTTACTTCAGATCTAAATAATTTCAGGTAATTAGAATAGGTTTGCAAAATCTAAGAACTCCTCAGCACTTTGTGATTTTCTTGCCAAGGGAAGTATGTTTTAGGTTTAGCCACTTTATATATTTGAAAGATGCCCCACTTGCTCATGTCATGGAAAGTGTCAGAAGTATTCCAACTATATATTTACTCCTTAATGGGTGTGCTAGTAGATAAACTATGCCTTCTGTAAGGATCTTGAGTGTATCACAAGCTGCAAACACCATTCTGTTTCTTCCAAGGTCCAAGAACTTAAATCCTTGTTGTTGCCAACTTGGAAAATGTAAATATCGTGAAATTGAGAAAGTAACTATACTGACTAGATAGGATTATTTAGGGTATTGAATGAATGTGTCATTTTTATTCTCATCTTAGTTTTGGGAGGGAATTCTTCAAAGAGGTTTTTAAAATATATACGTTCATTGAGTTGTAGTATCAGAGATTTTAGAAGAACAGTGAGAAATGACGAAGCTACAGATGTTTGCATAGCTCTTTTCAGGGTGTTTTTGTATTCTGCTGCTGTTTCAGAGTCTGTTTTGGAAAGACCAAGTCAAAAACATGTTGCCATTGCTGTCTGGCAGAAAGCAGTTGGGATTGCTCAAGCAGTGCCCTTTGTAGACAGTCAAGTACTGACAGAGTGAGATAATCAGAGTACTTCAACAGGCCTATCTTTGCAATTATAGTGAACTCCTGTTCCACAAGTAACTTACTTTCCCTACTTCTTCTCTCTTTCCCTCACCTTGTTTGTTTGTTAGTTTGTTAGTTTTAAAATTAGCTTAGGCTAGAACTGATTTAATGCAGTCAAAAGGCTGCAAATAAAATTCTTCTAATGGTTAAATGTTTCTTTCTATGGTGATGGTTTTGGATGAGGCTTTTTATCCACTTTTTTTCACTGCCACATCAAGTGGGATTCTAGCATGGTATATGAACTTTTTTATTTTTTGGATCTAAATACATATTTATAGGCTGTACTTCCGTAAAAATATAGCTAATTTCTGATCAGTATACCATGTATTTTTATGTAAATTCTGCTGATAAACAATATTGTTTTATAAATAGTTTTCTCATGACAATTCGAGAGACCTTCAAAATCCTTCAAGACCTTAATCTGAGCAGAAAAGCATTAAGCTGAAGAAAAATTAAGTTTTATGTAAAATGATACAAGAAGCTTGAAAGTAGAGGGACAGGTAAGAGATAAGACTAATTATCTGACATGAGCATACTGTGAGCTACAGGAGGATGAGTCTCAGGCCTCCATCTAAGAGTCTGTAGGTAAGAATCAGCATAGCTGATGCTCTGATTTTCCAAGGGATGAATTCAATTTTACTGAAGTTCCTTCTGATCATTCTTCCAATGAAAAAGCTCAAGAAAATTATACTTGCACAGACAAAAGAAATTTGTAATTTTTTTTAAGGTTATATGCTATTAGTTGGACTTGACAGCTCTTTTAACTTTAGTATTTCTGTTGTGACATATGGAGTAATTGATAAAGGAAAAAAGTTAATTTATGTTAATACAAATTATAGAAAATAAAAGACTTTCGGTTGATGCTTTCAGTGTGGTGAACACATTTAATTTGTGAAACTGTGCTGAGGATCAGGTTAGGTTTTCCTGGTTTTGAAATATAGAAACAATTTTAAAAGCTAGGCTGTTCATGCTCCCTTTAAGAGTTAAAGCTACATTTCAGTTTGTTGTGAAAGAAGGTTCTGAAAAATTCTGATTCTCTTAGCTACTTTTGAAGGTCCTGGGTTAGAACTCTAAGTCATAGCCATTGAGGAAATTAAAACAAATTGTGAATTACTTGTAATAGCTATCTCTCTACTTTCCAAACATAGTGCTAGAGAACTTAGCAGAGGTGATACGGCAGAGCCAAAATTTAGTTCATGAGCTGAGAGGAAGCATTTTAGAAGACAGTCCTGCAGAGCTTCCTATTTATGCAAAATGTCTTAAATAAATTTTAGTTTCAGGGCATAGCTCATTTTCCCCACAACCACTTAACTAATATTAAAGGAGAAACAGTAATATTAGACTTGGAAATTAGAACTACTGCATCACCAACTTAATTTTTCACGATCTATCTCTAAGGTGACCTTTCACAGTGCTGCCTGTAATTCCTCAACACAGATGTTACCTCACAAAGGAACACCTTTAATTGCCTCTTCCTTAGCATTAATCCATCGCCTTTCAACACACAGCTCTTCCTGTGCCTTAGAAATACTGGTTATGGTGCTGCCTCCCAGCCTTAGGAACCAGGGTGACCATGTCCCTGACAACAGACAGGATCTCTGCTTTAGCCAAACAGGTTCTCATTATTTCCACTCTGTGGGAGGGAAATTGACAAATGTGTAATGGACCCACTACTTGGTTATATTATCTTGTTTCAGAGGGGTAGAAGGAACTTCAAAAATGTTTTTGGATATGCTGATGAGCATACCTGTTTCAAATAGTAAACTGGAATTATTTATGACTGTGTAAAAAGTAGGGAGGAAGGGAGAGGGTATGTTAGTGGAGGGTATGTGAATGAAGGAGAATGTTCCTCCATAAAATTTTGCATGTCTAAATTAAAAAAAATCCTGAATGAGTCTGATGCGGTAGCAAAATGAACAATCCTAAAGGTATCCTGAGTGGAAAAAATGAGGTTTAGATGCATTTCACATAGAAACTACAGCCTTATTGTACATTCCGTTTTCATTTTTGACACAAAATGGCAACTGCAGTCCATTAATGATTTGACTGGGTTCTAAATTCATCATGGCAATTTACTCACTTACTTGATCCAGTATAGCAACCTTCTGTTTCTAGGAGTGGTTTGGTTAAAATATACAATTAAATTATAGCTAATTTAATGAATTAAACCAGACTGTAACCACATGTGGAAAACATATTTTTAACTGTGTCCTTCCTACAATAGCTGATGCTTACCTGACGTCCACGTTAATTTTTTTTCCAGTTATTGAAGAATTATCAGAAGTGGAGAATTGAATGCCCAGAAATAAGTGCAGATTTACAACCATCTTCTGTTCTTGGTCTTTTGCAAGCTGGCTATCATGGAGTCCTAAGATCAAGAGATCCACATGGAAGCAAAGTTCTAATATACAGAATTGGTGAGTGACAGAATTGCTTGTAACTGTTTCACACCTGATTCTGACACTGAAGTTTTAAGGTTTTGTTTGTTTGCTTTGTTTTGTTTTGTGGTTTGTTTATTCTTTAATTATCACAATATCAGTAGCAAACCAAAAATATTTTATGAGTACAACTGCAGGGGTTGATAAAATTAGATCATATCAGAATGTCTTAACTAGAAAGGTAAAACATGTTCCTTGCTAGAAATACATTTACATTCATTTAAAGGTGAGTTTACTGAGCAGTAACAGTTACATAATTTTACTTATAAACTAGTGTGGCTAAAGCTGTATAATCCCTTATGAAGAACCTAATTTTCTTTTTAGTGAAATTCTTGTTGCATCGAAAGAATCTTAAAGATTAAAACTTGTAAGATTATGTGGGTGTTTGGCTCTGAGTGTCCCAACAATCATCTGATTTCACTTAAATTTTCAAAGCCATGGGCTAAGACTATGGTACTGATGCAGATGCAGCACAGAGCGGGGAAAACACAAAAAACTGTGTACACCTAGTCATGTATCAACATTCAGTTTAGGCTTGGATGAGCAGTTCACCAGGTTTTCACTGTTTACTAACAACACTTGGAAAATGTTTGACGTACGTCCCAAAAATCTTTTCAAAAAATATGTAGTTAAATGAACACCATATCTCTTTATGCTTGTTTTGGACAGAGACATTATTTTTGCCAGCTTTCAAAGAACTGTCTTATCATCAGCTGGTCTAGTAGACCATTGTGCCCTCTAAAGCTTTCATCTAAGGTTAAGACTCATCCCATGCAATTTTTTGCTCAGGCCTCAGAAAAAAAATTAAGTGAGATTCACTGAATCGTGAGAGAATTACGGTGCTGAAAAAAGTTATAATAATTGATTGGATTGATGATCTGCAGCTTCTGCTATCATGACTGTTACTGAATTAAGCTGTTCCTGTCAAAACGTTGTACTGGGCCTACAGCTATAGGTAGAACATGCTACATTATGTGGTACCATCTACTAAAAGAGCATCAAAGATGAGTGAGAGAGCAGGCACACGAAATGGCAAAACAGTTTGTTTCAGGAACTTTGTTATTGATGGTTAATTCTTGTTCCTGAGAAGCCGTAGGAAGCAAAAGTGCAGGTATATGGGGTATTCTTATGGTAATGCAGGGTAATCTCTCTTCAGGACAATGGGATCCCAGTTTATTTACAGCATATGATGTGTTTCGTGTAAGCCTCATCACATCTGAACTCATTGTAAAGGAGATTGAGACTCAGCAGAATGGAGTCAAAGCCATCTTTGACCTTCAAGGGTGGAGATTTGCTCATGCTTTTCAAATCAGTCCAGCAGTGGCCAAGAAAATTGCTGCTGTTCTCACAGTAAGTATGACATAATGCTTTATGCAGCTTCATTGCTATGACTTCCAATTTTTCACCTCTTCCAAGCTATAAGTAAATTTTGTAAATTTTCCTTCTGTAAACATTCTCAGACTATGCAACTTAGAAGAACAAAATCCTAAATCTGTTACAAGTCACAGGTTGTGCTTGATTTTACATAAAGTTTATTCTTCTATAGCAGTAAATGCCCTCTAACTTCTGGTATTTTATAAGAACTTCACCAACACAACAATTTCATGACTGGAAGAGCAGATGAAGCCCAGTTTTGGAAGGATCTGTGTTTGCTATCCTGTTTCATCTCTTCTCTTCCATTCTTTTGTGCATTAACTCAATATTTAAAGCATTTATTCCTGGCTCAGAGAATATTAAAAATAGCATGCACTATGAATAGTTAAGAGCAAGACACTCCTAACTTGTTACCAGTATGGATGATGCTTATGTGATCTTTCATGTGCTAACAACAGAATGTACAGCATTTATGTTCTGCTTGGGTTTTTTCTCCCAACATGAGCATTGTTTTGTGCAAATCACTGCTATCTCACCTCCTATTTTTCACAAAACTTCTCAGGACTTTACTGTCTTTAAGGCTTATTCCTTTGTGCCAAATTCAGTTGAACTTTGCCACTGAATATCAGAGAAAAAAAAATAAAGAAAAAAGGGGCAGAGAATTGACAGGCAAGCTACAGTGTAGTCCTATAATCCTATTTTCCTTCAGAAGTTAGGTTGAAAGTCAGTAATAATAAAACTGTTAGCCTGTGATATGGAAACGAGCCAGGGAGATAATCTCTTGCTCTGATTTGGTAAGGTTCATATCTGAGATTTAATCAAAGCTTAGTCGTTGAATTAATATCATCAGAACTTCAGATGTTCTTCCTTTTTGGTATCTACTGTAAAACTTTAGTGAAACCAATAGGTATTCCCAACTTCGCACATTTAGAATAAGAAGCCTTGGTGTTATACAGTCTTGGGCCAGATCTCATGAAAGCAGGACTACTGAGAGGGTTTCAGTTGATTTCTGAGGTAGTAAACAAATTGCTGGTAATTTTTTTAACCTTGAAATAGAGAAGAAAGGAAGCAGAATAGGATTTGCAAGTACATCTAAAGGCTTCAATCCGTTATCTCAAAGCAGGAAATTCTTTGAATATGATATTTCTATCTTGACCTATTCCTGATTTTTTCAATGTTTTTCAAACTTCTAAATGTTTATTCTAGCCATGAAAAAAAAAATTAAAAATTGTGTGTTTCCAGTGTTCTTTTCTAAGATGAGAAAGAATTTTAACTCTTTTTTTTTTTTTTCCTGATTCCTTTCATCACTTTTAACTGGGTTTGTAAATCTTATCCAGAGATAATGTTAGTGTTGTTCAATATCATAGATCCATAGAATCATAGAATATGTTAAGTTGGAAGGGACTCATCAGAATCATTGAGACCAACTTCTGGCCCTATGCAGGACGCCCCAAGAGTCACACCATGTACCCAAGAGCATTGTCCAAATGCTTCCTGAACTCTGTCAGGCTGGTGCTGTGACCACTTACCTGGGGAGCCTGTTCCAGTGCCCAACCACCTTTGGGTGAAGAACTTTTTTTTCATATCCAACCTAAACCTCCTCTGACACAACTTCAGGCCATTTCCTTGGGTCCTGTCCCTGGTCAGGAGAGTGAGGAGATTGGTACCTTCCCCTCTTCTTCCCCTTCTGAGGATCTTGAAGACCTCAATGATGTCTCCCCTCAGTCTCCTCCAGGCTGAACAAACCAAGTGACCTCAGCCACTCCTCATAAGATTTGCCCTTCAGATTCTCCAGCATTCTCATGGCCCTCCTTTGGATGCTCTCTAATAGCTTAATGTCTTTTTTATATTGTGGTGCCCAAAAATGCCCCCAGGACTCAAGGTGAGGCTGCTCCAGGGCAGAGCAGAGTGGGAAAATCCTCTCCCTAGCCCCATGCACCCCAGGGCATGCTTAATGCACTCCAGAATATGCTTGTAAGTAAAAGCTGAGAAACTTTAGTTTTAACCCTGTGTTTTACTCAAGAAATGCATCTTGCAAACTCCTATCCTGTATCAAGAAACAGAAGTTAATAGAAAGGAAGTATGTACTAAGGAATGGAAAGCATAGTACAAATAATAAGTGACATTATCTTGAAAAATCTGTTATCCCAGGCAGAAAATTGTTTTTTGAAAATCATGATAGTAGAATTTAAGTATATGATAACCCATAATAACATTAAGTAAACATACAAGCTGATAATTTTAAGGTCTTTATTGTACATTAAAATCTCAAAGGAGTGGCACTAAAGAAATGTGTTGGGTTTGGGGTTTTTCTCCTTACTGAACTAGTGAGGAGATATGTTTGTGAGAAGTACCACTTTTATAAGCAGAAAACATCTGGTTCAGAGGTAGTATCAGGTGGGATATGAATGGAAGCTTTACTTTCCCCGTTGCATAAAGCTTGCTTTGATCACTGCCACATTTTCTTTTAAATTTCAAAGATCTGGAACTTTTAAATGAATACAAGTAGAATCTAAGTTATTTTATATTATAAAGGCTGTATAGCAGATATTTTAATTTTATTAAAACAGTAATCTTCTTGTAAAGCTGAACTTCTAGTTTGGTCAAATTCCTAGTAATTTCAAGGCTTGTCTCTGAATAAAAAAATATAATTTATTTAACTTAAAGTTAGAATCTTGCATGATTTATATATATTTACATATTATCCTTCAGGCTATTGCCAATAATAGCACACAGCTAGATAGGTTTTTTGTAAATTAGTAGCAGAATCTTTGTTGTGAAAAATTGTGCTTTAGAAAATGGCTGAGAACAAAGTTTGTGTACAACACAAATAATGTGCAATTTAGTGATTCTTTTCTTTTTTGTTTTTCTGTTTGTTTGTTTTTAATATTCAATCTCACCTCATACTGAGTTTTAAAAAAGGTGAGATTTTTCTTTCTAATGGGAGGAAGAAGATATGCTTTTTCTAAATGTTGTTCTTAATTTACACTGCTATAGCACTACAAAATGCAAGAATTGGCAAAGTCAGAAGGAATACTTTCACCTATGGACTAGACAGTTTTCACAGGCTTGTCCTTAGTAATAGATGTGTTTCAATAATATTTTCTTTTTCTTATTCTGTTTTTCGTGTATGCTGACAGGATTCCTTTCCACTGAAAGTTCGAGGTATCCACTTGATTAATGAGCCTTTATTCTTCCACCCAGTCTTCGCTCTAATTAAGCCTTTTCTCACTGAAAAAATAAAGCAACGGGTGAGTGCACACAAATATTTCTTTCTGCCACAGAACCCTTTTATGACAATCCGTAGCACTTCCCTTAGGCTCTCTTACTCCTGAGTACTGAAGAGCATAAACCATTTTTGTTTGTTAGTGCCATACAGACCTCCAGAATCTAACTGTAAAGCATTTGCAGTCAATAATAACATGAGAGTTGCAAGCGGTGCTGTTACCACTACTCTAAAGATAAAAAACACTGTGACACAAAGAGGTTAAATAATTTGCTTGAGGTCGCATAAGAGTTCTTCTGCAGAACTAGAAAGAAATAGATCCTGGATTTCCCAGTACTCTGCCTATAAATGGCAGAGAAAAATGATCACTGACCAGTGTTTTATGCTCCAAGTTGTGCAGAATTAGTAGAAAACAACTGTTTAGCTCTGACAAACCTCCAGAGGCATTTATGCATCAAAAATTGGTCAGACATAACTTCGAAATTTTTTTCCAAACAGCTCCTTAGTTGTTTTAAATAGTTTTGCTGTTATAAATCTGCAAATAAATTTGCATTTGGATGCCAGTGCATGCCAAGGACTACTGTTTATTGCAGCATAGGAAAAATATTGGGGTTTTCAGCTGGCACAAAAGTGAAGTGTTAACAGCCGGACTAAGGTACAAAATAAGCAGCCCTGCCTATTGTTATTCCCATTCTGAAGCCTCCTTTACTCAGCAGATGGATCTTGGGCATTTGCAATAGCCACTGCACTCCAGGACAGTAGATCCTATAAAAGTATCAGACTGGAAGTAATGAACAAGGCTTTAAAATAGCTACAATAAAGCAAGAGGAGAAGAACCAAACCCACAGTATTGCAAGGGTTAAAGTGGAGAAGTAGTCCAGGATCTAATTTCAGTTGGAACTGAAACATGAGGACTGATATATAGATTCTGTTGAGTATCTTCCTTGACACCTGTCTGAACCTAAATACATACTACATAATCTCATTTTTAAATACGTGTGGCAGGACCAGATAGTAATGGCCAGGAGCCAGCCACGGCTCTTTTCTTGGAAATGACTGAAGGGCAAGTACAAGATATCATGACAAAACAAATCACCAGTCTTCCCATGTTTTAGCTCAGTTTAGCAGTTTGGATGTAGTGTGTACTCTCATCAGTGTTGCTAAACCAGTCCGGAACAAGTGTGTAGTTAGTTTTGGCTCCTGTGCTTACAGCTACATAAAATGCCGTTCTCAGGTTGTAGTCCATCCTTCACCAGCCTTCAGATACTGAGCAGGACTGGGTTTGAGCACCTAGGGGAAACTCACTTGATAGTTCCTTCTTTTAAGGAACTCATTATGAGCAAATACACTTAGTTAAACCTAGCTAGTGGGTCCAGCTCTTGCGCTGAGATGCTTTGCTGCCTATTCTCACTCAGTAGTCTAGCATTCATACCCAAGTAAATGCTTTTAATATTTTGGTTTAGGTGTATATGCATGGAAATAACTACTTGCAGAGTCTGACCGAACACTTCCCCATCAGCATTCTCCCACAGGAATATGGGGGGGAGGAAGTCTCCATTGAAGAGCTGGCCAAGGAATGGACTGAATTCATAATGGCATCTGCAGAGTATCTTCAGAGCATTTCTCTGGTTGCCTGGGAATAACCTTAATACAGTATTTTATCAATTCTTGAACACTGGAAATAAGTTTAAGGTGAAAACTTCCATTGTGAATGAAACCAGCATGTCTTTGCAGGGCACTGAATGTTATATTGGCTGCACTTTTATACTAACTGGACTCTATCAGTTTTTATGTCTGAAGAGATGAATGAATTTTACATATTTGTAGCGTTGTTTGTAATTGAGTAACTTGTATGCCAGAAAGCTGAAGAGTGCATTGGATATCAGATTGATACTGCTGCTGTTAAGTCTTTGGAGACAACTCATCTGTAATAATGCGGTCCAGAACCTTACACTTAGCTCTTGTATCTTTGGCTTGTCAAGACAATAGGATACAAAAGAAAGAACAGACTGTGAATAGGGTAGAGTAGTTTGTCGCAGAAATAAGACTGCAGGGCTAATTTACAAGGATTGAAGAGGTTGCTTTTTGGATTAATTCTCAGGGAAAAATGCTGTTTTGTTAGTTTGCGTCAAATTGAAAATTAGTCAGCAACAGTGAGACATTTGTGTTACTCTTTGTGCTGCTTGTGCAGCTTCTGTTTTTGTGCTAATTAACAGAGTAATCTTCAAGTTTTATAGAGAAAACACCATGTACATATTCTTCAAAGGACAGTGTGAATCCGGGGGAGGAACTGGTGAGAGAGTCAAAATAACCTTGAAAATTCTTATTTTCTTTCTTCAAAGTGGTACTGTCTATGGACAACTGTAAGAAACTCATATTACTATAAACTTTAACCCCTAGTGTAGAGGACTACAGAGGTCAAAATCTTTAAGCTTTTTGCATTATCTGTTTGTTTCAGAGGGCGAAGTAGGTTATCCTCCGTGGATCTGAACTTTAGAAATATCTGTTGTCTGTTTTAAGGGTGCTTGGAGGTTACTTTGGACCTCAGCATAGGAAATGCTTGGTATCTTCATTTTATTTTCAGAACAGTAATTGACAACTTGCCAGTCTATTTGCTGTTGGGCACTGGAAGAAATTATTTTTAATTTCCATTGAGACTGCTCTTCATTACTATAGGGGTAATAAAAAAAAAATCTCCATACTTACTGAAAACAGGTTTTTGTTTTGTTTTGAAGGGGCATTATTGATATATGAACACTGCGTGTGTAACAGCTACCACTCACAGTACATGGCAGTATCATCCTGCAATCCCCTGTATTTAGTAATCTCAACCATTATTTTACTTTTCTCAGCTTTTTCCTAAAATCTTTGTTAGCACACCAACTGCCAGAGTTCCTTTACCCAGTTCTTAACTCTGTTTTGTTTTTGCATAAGCACTATATATTTAAGCATTCCATATGAATTTTCATATAAATAAATCCATAACAAATGCTTTTATTGCAGTTAGCTAGAAATGACAACTTCAGTTATTTAGTATTCTTTAGGACGTTGGGATGGTGTATGGGCTTAGGGGAGAGAAATTAAACTATCCTATTATATTAGAAATGCCTTACTTTAGATTATGATTAATAAGGCATTATTGCAAGAGTTATTGGAAACTGTTAGCAAGAGGAACATCTATGAAAGACCCATTGGAGTACTTGTTGTTTGTAGTTTCTCCTGCTGTGGTAAGATCAATGCCAAAAATTCTTTCAACACTGACAAAATACTCTTAAATTTTTTTCTTCCAATTCCCGAATTTCCTCAAGTGCATTTTTCATTTTTCTCTTTCAGAATATTTTTGATATGGGGCTTAAATTTAAATAAACCCTTTTCAGATATATGATTCTATGAAAATGTATTTCACATATGTTTCTTTTTCTCAGATTGAACTATTTTGTGATACAAAAGCTCCTTAAATAGAGGAGTTCAATGAACTGCAAATTCTTCTTTATAAGAAAATAGACTTAGTAGTCAGGTATCTGGCAATTGTTCAAGTGTGTAACTCAAGTTCCAAGTCATTTACCAGCTGGAGAACCGAACTTATTGTCTTAATATTACAGCCCTTCAATTTTAATCTGTTAATGTAAACTGCACAAAGGAATTAACCGTGTTTCAGTGAACAAGAAAATTTAAACTTTTCCTATGAAACCAATCTCTGGTCGCTGCTGGTTTATGTAGCAAAAACCTCATTTGATTGCATGTGTATATGTATATGCACATGCATATGTAGCTGGGCTTTTTTAAAATGTTTATTTGGACTTCCCCAGCTCTATGAATCTAAAGTCCTAAATGTCTTCAAAAATACCCTGAATCTGTTATTAAGTGGTAGCATGTTTGTGTAACACAACAGTTAGAGCACGGAGTGCAGTTATTTTTTCCTGAACTGTTAATTATTTTTTAATGTTTACATATTATATAGGAGGCGGGAACTCTTAATTGCAACTGCTGCTAATAATACGGACACAAGATAATTTACATAATGAATGGTGGAGATATTGGTATGATGCATGGTGGCATTGCAGCTTTGAGCAGCAGTCAACAAAACAAAGATCCCTAAGTGCATTATTCTTTAAAATCGGGAGCGCCTCTAAAAAATATAATGTTCCTATTAAACGGTGCAAATATAATTGACTACTGACTGTAAGCACGACGTAATGCACAATGTTTTTTAAATTTTTCTCCTTTTCTTTTTTTTAATGTATTAATACCGTTTTAATTAATAAACCCTTTCTGGTTGAACCGGCCTCGTCTGTCACCGTTCGGCGACACCAGCGTCCCTCTGGCANCGAGCCGGGCCGGCAGCCGTGCCCGGAGGCGAGGCCAGCTGCGCTGGCAGCCGAGCCGTGCTCCGAGCCGTGCTGAGCCGGGAGGCGTTAGCCGTGCCCGGCCGCGGCCATGGGGCGCCTGCCAGGGCTCTGTCCCACCGCGGCCGCCGCGCTCCTCCTGGTGCTGCTGCGCTGCGGCTCCGCCGCCTCCCTGGCGCGGCGCGACCTCCCGGCGGAGCGCAATGACAGACCCATCATCGGTAAGGGGCCGCGGCGCCTCGCACCCTGCCTTGGCCGTGCCGGGGGAGGGAAGTGTCTCCCGGAGCGTAGGTTTGCCTAGAGCTGTTGTAAGCAGCGTTACGCTATGCGTCCTTTCTCTAAACATCGAGCTTGTTTGAGAGAAGTTACAGTGCTGAGCAGTCATGGCAGGGAAGCCGGGTCTTAGTCAGGTAATGTGTGTTTATGTGGTACCTTGTGACGGAGCACCGTAATTGATGCCCCGTTGTCTCGGTGCCTGCAGTTCCTCGAGGCAGTAAATGTATCGCTGCAAGCTGGTGTATGGGAAATGGGAGCTTAATTAATTAATTAATGANGAATCTAAAGTCCTAAATGTCTTCAAAAATACCCTGAATCTGTTATTAAGTGGTAGCATGTTTGTGTAACACAACAGTTAGAGCACGGAGTGCAGTTATTTTTTCCTGAACTGTTAATTATTTTTTAATGTTTACATATTATATAGGAGGTGGGAACTCTTAATTGCAACTGCTGCTAATAATACGGACACAAGATAATTTACATAATGAATGGTGGAGATATTGGTATGATGCATGGTGGCATTGCAGCTTTGAGCAGCAGTCAACAAAATAAAGATCCCTAAGTGCATTATTCTTTAAAATCGGGAGCGCCTCTAAAAAATATAATGTTCCTATTAAACGGTGCAAATATAATTGACTACTGACTGTAAGCACGACGTAATGCACAATGTTTTTTAAATTTTTCTCCTTTTCTTTTTTTTAATGTATTAATACCGTTTTAATTAATAAACCCTTTCTGGTTGAACCGGCCTCGTCTGTCACCGTTCGGCGACACCAGCGTCCCTCTGGCAGAGAAGGAAGAGGCCGCGGGCGGTAGCGGGGGGTGTGCTCCGGCCGGGCTCAGCCCGCGGGCGGGGCAGCGCGCCGGGACTGCATTTCCCANAGAAGTTACAGTGCTGAGCAGTCATGGCAGGGAAGCCGGGTCTTAGTCAGGTAATGTGTGTTTATGTGGTACCTTGTGACGGAGCACCGTAATTGATGCCCCGTTGTCTCGGTGCCTGCAGTTCCTCGAGGCAGTAAATGTATCGCTGCAAGCTGGTGTATGGGAAATGGGAGCTTAATTAATTAATTAATGAGAGCACAAGTCTTAGGAGGAGCAGCTGAGGAGCTGGGGTGGTTTGGGCTGGAGAACAGAAGGCTCAGGGGTGACTCATTGTTCTTTACAATTGCTTGAAAGGAGGTTGTAGCCAGGTTGGGGTCGCTCTCTTCTTGGCAACTAGCAATAGTACAAAAGAGTCTTAAGCTACCAAGGTGAAGTTTAGCTTAGACATTAGGAAGAATTTCCTCATTGAAAGGGTGATTACATACTGTAATGGACTGCCCAGGGAAGGGCAGTGGTGGAGTCACCGTCCTTGGAGGTGTTTAAGCAAAGACTGGACATGGCACTTGTTTCATGGTCTAGTTGAGGTGGTGGTGTTCAGTCATAGGTTGGATTTGATGATCTCAGAGGTCTTTTCCAACCTAATTGATTCAGTGATTTTGTGATTTTTCTTTCAGTGTGTAGCATTTCCCATTTGTATAGTGCTAATTTTCTTCCTTGGGCCCTTCAGGGATATTGTCACAGGAATGTCACTTTGATGAGTACCAGAGATTTGGAAGATCTTATATTGCAGCTTCATATGTGAAGTTTGTGGAATCTGCCGGTGCTCGAGCTGTGCCAATAAGGTACATTTTTTATATTCTTAGGAGTGGATAATAGTTGCACTATGTAAGGTTTGTACCATTTTAGAGGCACAGAAAGCAGTTGTACTGCTTTTCTGATTCTTTATTGCTCCTCAAAAACCATTTGAAGATGCCACAATTTTCAGAGAGTTTCAGAAATCGGAATAAAAGCAGAGTGGAACATGTACTTTTTAATACTTCTTCTTACGTTAGAAAATAGTCTTTCTTTGAAAAATACTAATTTTTTTACCAGTAAAATTGCCTTCTATAGTTTGCATGCATGGTTTTTGAAGTTAGCTATGTTCAGTCTACTGTGTAGCGCCCCACAAAAACACATAAGTACCTAGATACATAGATAGCTATATCTTTTTTTCACATTTTGTAGCCCTGGAATTCAAGGAATCAAGGAAGGCTGTCAGTAGTCCTTTCAGAAACCAAATTCCAGTTCTGTTCAAACAATGGGTCACTAATTCCTTGTATTTTCGTTGTTTGGTAAAAAGTAGCAAAATAAGAGCTGACAGTACTTTATACCAATACTTAGCTATAAGATATTAACAGCATTGAAACCAGATGATAAAGTTATGAATTTCAGTACTTAAAAACAGTACTAATACAGCTGCAGAGAAATAAAATAGGATGTATCTGCATAGTCCAATAAGAGCACCACTTAAGTGCCTGAATTAGAAGCCAGCATTCCTCACATAGCTGCTGGAGCTTTCAGAATGTTTGTTGACCAGAAGCTTCACCAATGAATGGATGCTTCTAATTCGGGCAATTAAGTTACTTGCAGCAAAGCTGAACACTTTCACTTACACTCAGCATATCAGTTCTGCAGAAGTGTAGCCATCTGTGCTGGTTTTGGCTGGGGTAGAGTTACTTTTCTTCCCAGTAGCTGGTGTGGGGGTGTGTTTTGGATTTGTGCTGAACACAGGGTTGATAATATAGAGATGTTTTTGTTATTGCTGAGCAGGGCTTACAACAGAGCCAAGGCCTTTTCTGCTTTCCATACTGCCACGCTGGCGAGGAGGCTGGGGGTGCATGGGTGTGACCCACTGTTTGCAGCTCTGCCCTTCTTGGAGTCAGTTGGGAACCGGAGTTGCCGGTCTGCAGGAAATAATAACCATGCCATTCATGTAAACGGTAAATTTTTCAGGTGTCTGCAAAAGGGTCTCAGAGTACCTCGTCAGGAGCTGTACCTGACAGGGCCCTGTTTTCAATCTTGTGGATTGAGCTATTTCAAGTGAAATGTTTCATTTGATTTGTGTCTATTTTACTCTATTTAAAGCATGCCTTCTGCATGTTTTCTGTGTCAGACATTTCTGTTCAGTTGAGATGATGTTTTTGTGGTTAAATATATGCATTTCTTATGTATTCTGTAATTATTTTTTGGTGTTTCAGATTAAATCTAACAGATGAAGAATATGATAAAATATTCCACTCTATTAACGGGTAAGTTTTGAGCACTTTCTGTTGAAAGACATGATAGTTCTGTTTTTGAGCTCTGCTGTGTTTCCAAGAACATTGTCTTCCTGCTCTCTCGAGAGGTTGTGCTGGGCACTGCAGACATGAAAATATGTTCTAAGACACAGAATGCATTGTTTCATCCAGTATTGGTGTGCTGCCTTTCCTTCCTTGAGGAACACGTCAGCTGATCTGCAACAGTGCCAAGGCTCATCTTGGCATTCCCTTGTACTTGTCTGCAGGCAGGGAGAGGTGGCATTATAGTTGTGAGCAATTTAGCAAGTGAGATACTCAACTTCCTCTTTGTTAATTTTTCTGTCTTCCTCATTTGAGCTGTCACCTTCATTTTGATCTTTAATAGCACTTGCTTGGTATTTCACACCTGTTTCTACCCTTTCTTCCCTCTTTCAGTCCTTTCCATATCTCCTCTATTATAAAAGTTTCTGATTTCCAGTGTCTTCTACTCTTTTCTCCACATGTGCTCTCTCTCTTGCTACTTGAATGGTCTGTCTTGCCTGTTGTGATTCTGTGGCTTAGGTCTTTGTTAGACAAACTTCCTGGCTTTTCAGGGGATCTATGGCAACTGCCATCCCTGTGTTCTTCTTACATTTCAAATGTGGGATAATGTGATCTTGCCTAACAGTTTTTATTGTGGACTAAGCAAAGTCAAAACCTTTTGTATGTTTTTAGCCGTGTGCTAGAAGTGCACTTTAGAAGAGTAAAATCACCTGATGCTACGCTTCATAGCTGATGTTGTGTGAGGCCAGAGCATGTGATTAGGCTACTTGCAGTCATGAGATGAGCATCTTAAACCATGAATACATTTGTTAAGTTTATGCATATGCTAGAATGTTAATCTGCTTGTGTAGACCTTGCATATTTAGACGTTTGGCTGTCTGGGGAGTGCATTGTCCTCCTATGTACATCAAGATGCCCTGGACACTAAGACGTGGGTCTTTGCAGTCTTGTGCTATAAGCGAGTATAAGACAGTGGTGCTTTCTTTGCTGTGTGCTCTTGGAGACAAAATGAATCATTTCATTCCTTTCTCATGGCTACCAGCTTCTCTTTGGTTGCCAGAAGGACTTCCACCAGTGGGCCCTCTCATTGTTTCTACCTCACCACCTATGTCAATCCAGAAGAGTGTTTGGAAAGTAGATCCATTCCCTTTGTCCTTCTGTCCTTGCAGTCAGAAGTCAGTTGAGTTTGTGTTATGTAGGTGAGTAAGGATGGTCTAATTTTCCTCTTGTGGCCCTCCACTGTCACCTGTTGGCTTCCACAATAAAACTGTGTTTAAATAACCAAGTGTTTAAATAACAAAAAAAATCTCTGGAGGGAATTACTTTTATTCTGTGGAAATTCAGAATAAGAAGGAGATACATTGATTTTTCATATTGTTCTTTGAAGCTGGAAATTATTTACTATTAAATGCTACCTTCTTAAAATCATGAAATTTGCTATAGTAGAGACATAATTTTATGAATGTACTCCTGAGGTAGCCACTGAAATGCCCAGTGGAAATCATCTAACCAGCTCTAACCAGTTAGAGATACTGGAATACACGTCGTTGCATTTCAATCTGCTTATCACAATGTCAAGCCATTATCATTGCTACTTAATGGGTTATTTCCTTTTTGCATTAGCGAAAATGACGATCATTTTTCCTAATTAGTATAGTCCAGGTTTTGGTTTGAACAGGTGGAGAGAATTTTCTACCACTTCCGGGTAAAGATCACCTTACTTGTCTAATTAGATCTCTGAAGAAATCTATAATCTGGCCTGTTTGGAAAATACCTTCAGCTGTATTAATTTTCAATGTTGACACTGGGAAATAAAGTTTTTTGTATTTTTGTGAATACTGCTTTTCCACCAAATACTTGATGGCTTTTACATGATCCTGTGCATTATTCACTTGAAAAAAAACCTGGTCTTTAAGGGTTTAAATGCACATTTGCTCTGCAAATGCTTGAGATCATTTGAGATGTTAGTTGTTTCTAACTGCTTGTTAGTATCTCACGGATACAGATTGCCATTCCCAGAGCACAGAAATACAGAGGAAATCCTACATCTGTTTTGGTAAAAAATCAACAGCTAATGGATGTGACTTGAGTAAATCTGGTTGAGGTTCTGCAGCAGTGGGTTAGGGAATGCTCACACATCCAGTTCTGTTGGTTCTGCGGGCACTGTTCCAGTTACAGCCAGAAGAGGCTTCCTTTATTTCATGTTACTGTTTCTGATGGTACTTGATTATTTTCCATGTCATCATGTATCCATGTAAATTCTCTGCTAGACTGTACTGAATCTTTTTCTTCTGTGGTGTTTGTCTGGGTTTGGGGAGCTGCACAGGGAATTGCCATTCCTGATTGTATTTTGTGGCAGAAAAAGCTTGTGCACTATTTCTTTGAAATTGTCCCCGAGATTGCTTTGTCTTCCTTAGCTCTGTGGGATCCTGTGTGACCAAAGGTTATGGTCAAATGTACTTTTCTTCCTTTTTTGACAGGAACTTTTTGATCTGTGTTGTCTCCAATAAGAAGGTCGCTGTGCCAGGGCCACAATACTACTTTTCTCAAACTGAACAGGATGAATTGAGATTTGGGCTGGAATTTTAAAGTGCTAGTGAGAGCCAGCTGAGAGTCAGGATAGGAACTCAGAGAGTCATGGCTTTCAACCCTTTTGTATACCAGCTGAAATCTGTGTGTTTTATGTATTTTTTGTTCACTTTCTTCTTCCATATGTTGTGTTAGGCTTGATCTATACTTTGTGATAGAGTAACTGTTCTTCAATAGAAGAACACTAAGATTAAATTAAAGACTGAAACACGTAAACTCACCTGTCTGCATGTGCTCTAGCTGTTCAAACTCACATAATTAATGGAATGCTAGTCACTACAGCCAGTGGAGCTGGCAGGGCTGTCCAACCTACCCACCAGTCAGGTGGCTGCTCCTGAAAACCTGTTTGAATCTCCAGTGTCTTTCCTGACTAGATCCGTGCTGTCCATAATGGGATGCCTGTCTATAGATTTCTAAAACCTAGACCTGAATCATACCCTTAAAACTGCTATCAGACATTTCTCTGTGTACATTGTCCAAGTTTTGGGTTGATCACTGTTGCTAATCATATTCTTGGATGTTGCCTTTCAGGGTACTTTTTCCAGGAGGTGGTGTGGATCTTAGGACTTCAGAATATTCAAGGGTCGCTAAGATATTTTACCACAAGGCCTTGGAGGTAATTACTAAGGAGTAGTTGCTTCTTGTTATTATCACTGTTTAGAGATCAAAACCACCAGGTTCATATTTTTCATCGTTTTGCACTGTCATTCAGTGTGTCAACTCTAGGCCTGAAAATAGGTAGCTTATTTCTTGCTTCTGCATAAAGCTTCTGCATTAATAGCTTAAGATTCAGGCTTGTGACACCTACTCCTGTTATATGTTGCGTTATGGTCTTAAACTCCAAAGTTCTCCAGGTGAGAACAGTATTGTTTATTCACTGAGGCTTTATGGGTCTGTGTGAACTGGGCAGTCAGGAACTGCTCTTCCACCTTTGCTGCTGACTTTCCAACAGCAGGCAAGGAAAGTGCAGGCAGTGGCATTCACAGGACCAGTCAGCTACTGTCATTCAGTAATAGAGCTCCCTTTACTCCTCAGTCTCTGTGGCACCAATGTTTTATTCTTTTGTCTGTCTTTTTTTGTGGTGAGTCTTGCAAAGACTGTCTCACTTTTATGTGGGGCAATTTGATTTGTCTCTTTGGAGCTGCTCACTGTGTGAACTGCAGCCTGTGTCTTGGTATTCAGCACTGGGGCAAGGGTTTCTTGTGGTTTGTTGTACGATTATGAAATTATGTTGACATTTCACAATGATGAACTGAATTGCCTATGTCACCTTATGATCAGAAAGACAGGTGATATGTGTACCACCAGTGAGTGAAAGGCAGAAAATAATACTCAGTTCATCCTAGGTAACCCTTTCTATTAAGGCAGGGTTTTTTTCTTTGCTTTGCTGTTTGTGATAATTTTGTGTTTTGAGTTTCATCTTTCAAATCTTAATAGTGCTATAAAATATTGCTAGCTTTACTCATATAACGTAAACTACAATAGTCAAGATTATCTTTACAAGTACAGAATGACTGAATTTTCTCTTTTTCTAAACCATAGGAGGGGTCCTTTTCATTTGCAAGTGTTCACAATGAGAAATTACTTTGATCTGGCTCTGCTTTATTTTGAATAGAGGGTGTGAAATGCTAATCCCCATTCAAGTCAGTAGAATTTTACTAGTTAGGCAAAAATCTAAATGAAATACTGTTTTCCAGCTCTTAAATTAGTTTTTAAAAGGTGATGTCTTGAGTGTTGTTTAATACATGCTTAGCCTCCAGGCTCTAATTTATTTTAAAAAAGGGAGAAGGGGCACAGAATCTTTGTTTCAATTGTAAGTGGCTTTAAACTGTAGTTTATTTTTTGCATTCAGTAGTTTTAGTCCTCACTTGCAACTCCACTGTCTGTCATGTAAGTCCCGTGCTTCATTGTACATGATGGGTGGTCATGAAGACTCTGCAGCCCTATCAGCCTTCTTTCTTTACATCTTCCTTGCTTTGCTCTGAGGAGTAGTAGTTCTGTGGGCTTTTATTACCATACTCTCAGTGATGCAGTAGGGGAACATTTTTATTCTGAGCCTGTCATTTCAGCTTTCTCAGAAATGGCTTTGAGCAGCAGCTCTTCGGGGGTTGTGTGTGTGTGTTGTAGTATGCATAACTTAAAAATGTTTAGAAACAAGTTAGGAAAAAAACAGGTTCCACAAAAACAGGAGTTCTGAAACGTCCCAGTCTCCAACATGTGCTTATGATCAGGTACAAACCATTTAAAAATGCAGATTTACAATGCATGTATGCACCATGCTTAGTTAGGTCACAAGAAGCTAGTTGTGTTTTTGGTTTTTTGCTTTCTTTTTCTCCTTTTTGCTTTTTTTTAATATTGTTTTCACACTGATCTGCCAGTTTTCATTCTTTTGGAAATGACTGCCACTTTTTAATGTTGCTTAAATGCACATTTTGTCTTTTTGGAACACAGGTCTGAACCTGCTAGTTAAACAATCATTTAAGTATGTCATGTAAGACGGTAGCTGTGCTAGTAGGAGGATTCATGTTTTCTTAATACAGTTGTGTGGGCACAGACATTGCAAAGGTCCCTTGCTATGTGATCATAGTGTGCTTCATAGAAAAGTATGAGTTATAATAGGTAGGCTTTCCCTCAAAATGGTGACAGACTCTTCTGTGTCCCTTCTAATGATTGCTTTTTTTAATTGAAATGTTGCCGTTTTGTGGTTTCTGTTTAGGCTGCTCTCAACATTACTTGTAGAACAGAACAGTCAAGTCAGTATCCACATTAGGCTCAGTTTGCTGCTTCAATACACATATGTATATCCTTTAGTCTTCATATTCTAGGAGAAACTAAGGGAGTCTGTGCTTATTTCAATTGCAATTGAACTGTTACAATTCCTGTGGTAGCAATTCACACTACTGTAGTAGTTATACTTCTCACCTACAGAAAAGAAAGTGAAGAGAGTAGGAAGTTCTTGTCAGTCTCTTTTCTGTAAATTTTCATTACTGTTCCCTTATGTTGTTGCTTTTATTTTGTAGGCTAATGATAAAGGAGATTATTTCCCAATATGGGGAACATGTCTTGGACACGAAGAGCTTACCTATCTCACGAGTGGTGAAATTTTACTTGTTCATACCAAGACAAATGGTTTTTCACTTCCTCTGAACTTTACCTCAGGTGAAAAATTTATTTCATCTCGTGTCTGAGTCTTGCTAAGGGGTGTTGTGTTTTGTTAATGAGAAATATTATGGGGTGAATGTTTGTGAGGTTTCTGATGATTATCTTTTGCTAAATTCTTTGTTATTAAGTTGTCTTGACTGTTTTTGTAAAGTCAGTGCAACTGTCACTTCTAAAGCAGAGAAGTGAGCACAAGCCATTTGAAACCAAGAACAGTCAGCAAAAACCACAGTTGTGGCTCTTTGACTCATTTGAAAATTCGGACCTACAAAATAATGCCTGCTTAGGGTCCTTTTTGTTACCAAGTTGAACAAAATTCACAGGTTCAAAACCTATCAGACTTGGAGAGCAGGTGATTTTAAATTTTTCAAATCACATCTTTTCTAATGATGAATAGTAGCATTACTGTCCCATTTGAACAGTATTGAAATCAGAGAGATCTCTTGAGATACAGCTGTGGCACTCAGCAGCACTGGTAAAATGTGGCCTCTGTTGGTATTTTACCCTTTGTGAGCAATACATCTGCAGACCATGTACCATTCACAAATTCTGTCACTTGTGCTCATTGTGAGTGGAAGGGCCACTGAAATGAATGTCAAAGAATGATGCTTATTTTAGTGAGAACTTAGGTAGCAAAGCTGGATCTTCTCTGGAAAAGAGGATCAGACAGTGGTAACAGCATATTGGAAATCCGTTGTAGTTAATTCACTGATGTTTCTTGCAGGATATTCTAAAATAATAAAGATTTACTGCCAAAAAAGTTTAATGCAGCATTTTATTAATTGTCTTCTGTCAATATAAGTCCATCTGAGACCAGTTTGGGTAATGGAAAATATAATTTTTTTTTTTTTTCTTTGTAATAGCTGCAAAAGACAGTAAAATGTTCAGGAATTTCCCTGATGATGTATTACACGCGCTTGCTACTGAGCCATTGACGTCAAACTTTCATATGTGGAGCCTCTCCTTGGAGGTATTTGATCATTTTATTTTCTGCATACAAACTTTTTTTTTTTGGTTAAAACTAGAAATAAATAAGCAAATAACACCTTTTCCCTCTTCCCCCTCTCCTTATCACAGAATTTCACAAATAATGAAGGGCTTCGTACTTTCTATAGAGTTCTGACCACTAACACTGATGATGAACTGGAATTTATATCTACCATGGAAGGTAAGGAAATTAATTTGCTTTGGAAACTGACTGTTACAAGGTAGTTCTTTAGAGGTGTTGTGGCACTGATGTGAATTCGTATTGCAAGTTGTTAGAATAGCAGGGTGAGCATCAGCCCTGTCAGTGCTCTGGCTGTGAGGAGCATTTCTCTTTGCAGGGGTATTTTATCTTTTGAGTGCTGTGAGCCTCATTACTCCTCCCCCCCGCTGTTCCCCTTCCAGATAAGCTGTTACACTTTAGCACTGGCATGTTTGAGCCCTGTGGTGTGAACTGCACAGCACTTGTGCTGCAGCAGTTGAATCCCCCCTGTGCAGTGCAGCGTGCCTCTGTCAGACCTTGCTTCCCAGCTGTCTGCTTAGGCTTGCGTTTGCCTGGTGCTCTCTGTGTGTTTGCTGTATGGGAAGAACAATCCAGGCTGCTGAGGGAGCAGCAATATCCCTCATTACCTTAGCGGCAATGCTGGTAATTGCCCTCCTCCAAGAGCCTTTTGCATGACTTGTGTTGTCTGTTTCACACTGGGCTTGCTCAGCTCAGGAAAAAAGTTAGCTCTCCAGGGAGTGTTTTATCTTATTCAGTGCACCACTAGCAGCCCTACTGTAAGGCCCAGCTGTCACCAATGGGATTCTTCTATGTGGCATCCTGGCTGTCCTCCAAAAGAGAAGAATAGCACTTTGATCAGCAAACCTGATTAGGCTAATGACGCGGTTTATCACAGAGCAGTCATCAGCTGCTGTGCCGCTGTTCCCTGGAAGAGAA
This sequence comes from Dicrurus megarhynchus, assembly GCA_013399195.1. Classification (NCBI taxonomy): domain Eukaryota; kingdom Metazoa; phylum Chordata; class Aves; order Passeriformes; family Dicruridae; genus Dicrurus; species Dicrurus megarhynchus. Next base: position 651,514 of record VXAD01005100.1, on the reverse strand, counting down.
CTAAGGACTGACTCCTCCAAAATGTATCAGGCCTGGCTGGAGCAGATGGGAGCTGCCCCTGCATCGACTGGGCCTTCAAGGAGATACTAAGACTTGGATCTCTCCCATGGAACTGGCATCCTGTATGGCTGTGAACGCTGAGTGATGCTGGCAGCAGATAGGAAGCTTTGAGACTGAAACACTTGAAACATTACTTTTTAGTGTGTATATACATTAATTCTGAAATGAATAATCAAAAAAATGATGTACAAATATTTTCTTGCATGGAATGAGGCCCTTCTTTTACAATACTATTTATTTTCCTTCAGTTCTACTGTGACTTTTAACAGTGTTTCAACTTGCTGTTTACGCTTTTGTGAAACTGTTGATGAGTGAGGTATATTTGTAGCTTATCCTTTGAGTTTATTTTGCGGTAAGATTAAGCACATAATTCTTAAGGCATACACCTTTACATGCCTTGTGTTTTGTTGTAGCATACAAATATCCAATTTATGGCGTGCAATGGCATCCAGAGAAAAATCCTTTTGAGTGGAAGGATTCTCCAGGCATTCCACATTCGCCATCTGCTGTAAGAGCAGCATATTATATGGCTGATTTCTTTGTTAATGAAGGTAAGAAGTTTATTATCTATAAATGTTGGGGGTTAGAGTGAAGCACTACTGAAAAACTTTGAAGACGATGGACTTGTTTTTCAGCTGTCAAAGTTCAGTCCCTCATAGTGCTTTCTGAGAAGATTACTCTGTAAGCTTTATAGGCTTATAAAACACCAAAGGATACTAGAAATAGAATGGCTTAGTGAAAGTAACATCAAAAGGCCAAGCATTCCACAAACTTTTTTCACTAGGCTTTCTCTAAAACATTGTTCTGTGACTTTCTACCATTTCAAAATATCCCTGTAACATTTTGGCCTGTCTTGCACAAAGACAATAAAACAAAAAAAGTACTCCATTCATAATTCCAGGGGCTTCTTCAGTTCCAAACTGGCTTACAGTCATTCAATGTGTTCCCAATTTTGCTTGCAAAATGCATACACCAGGGGTTATAAATATGGCTTGAGCTGTATGGATGTGTCAGAGGGGTGCAATATGGTGCCCTACAGTTGTATACTATAGACAGCACAAGAAGTTTTTGAATTTTACAGAGCTGCTAATTTTTTTTTTTGTTTGTACCCTAGGAATCTGGAAGTAACTAATGCATAACATTTTGATAGTTTATGACACTACTGGTCTAATTGCTATAAATAAGCAGGATGTAAATAGAGGAGTATTTGAAGGAATCAGACTTTATTCCTTTATTTATCCCTACTAAACATTCTGGTGGACTGTTTTATTAAATTGTCTTACTTCCTTGATTGGGCCTATGAAGAACATATAATGATTAAGCTGGTTGAGTTTGGTCTCTAGACTTGATCTCTAATCAAAAGAGTCAACTTAATGAAGAAAGTAGACAGTGATGTAAAGAAGTGCAATTTGTGCTGCTCAGTGAGACTGTAGAAGTAAAAGTTGCATTTCATATGAATCGAGGTGCTTTTTTGCATAAAGTAGTCCTACTCCTCTTTGTGAAAATGTAGCAAAACCTTTTTGATAGGGAACTTACAGCCAGGCAGAACTGGGCCTCTGAGCAGCCTGGTCTGGTGGAATGTGTCCCTGTGATTCTATGAGATGGTGGACTATGAGAAAAATTAAGGGGAAAATAGGAGACAATACATTGTGAGTCTGGTTTTAGTTTTGTAGTCTAATACTAGAATGCAGTGTGTTTTCTTGCTTTGTTTGCTACTTTCTCTAGTATCTGTCTGCAGACTGTATTCCCAACAGAAGTAAGCTTGCTCAGGCCATTATACAAGTTGAGTGGGACAAAAGTGCCAAATCTGCTTGTAAATGCTGTTGAGACACACTGCACGTGAGTTCTGTTACATATGTGTACACGGAGCTTGTGCAGAGTGCCACACAGATGTGTCACCAGCTTTTGGATCTACTGACCTACAGTTCCGGTAGAGCAAACTTTCTTCAGCCCGCTGTGTCTGCCCCCTTCTCATCTACCAAATCCTAAGTTATTCTTCACTGCGTCCCCGGTCTTTTGGGGAGTTACTGAAGGATAAGCTGCTCCTCCTGAGTACATATCATAATTTTGCAATGAGTAATTGACATTTTTAGCTAATGTAAGGCAGAATATCTTCCCTAACTTTGAGAATAAACTGCAAGATGAAAAACGTAAACTGTTTTCAGCTGGTAAAAATATACTCATGTGTGATCACTTAGTAACTAAGCTGTTCTGCTGAAATACCATTTTTGTATCCATCCATCTATCATTAATTTTAACTTGTGTAGAGTTGCCAGCATGATAAACCAGAGGAGGATTCAATTTTATTGTCCTCACCAGCACAGTCCATGCAGCTTTCAGTAGGCTGATACTCTGATGCATTTCTTTCAGAGTTAAAAGTACTGGTATTCCTGGTAGATACTGCCAGTATCTCATGGATAACTATTTCATACAGTCTTGGCTTTAAATTCTCCCTCTCCAGTAATAAAATATGCTGTAACCAGCTTTCTGAAGATGTATCTTCACAGTTCTTCTCATACAAGCTACTGTAATTCCATTTGTTGTTGTGCTACACAAAATAACTTACTTCACCAAGATAAATATTGTCGAGGAGAATAACATTAAAATGATCTGTACTTTTACGATATTTTACAGCCCGGAAGAGCCTGCACCATTTCTCCAGTGAAGATGAGGAAGCAAAGGAATTGATCTATAATTACAATCCAGTTTATACAGGAACATTTTCTGCATTTCAGCAAACCTATTTTTTTGATTGAGTATCTTGTCAAAGGTGCAGTGTTGTTATTTATAAATTGAATTATTTGCCAGCATTGTGTAATTAAGCTGATACAGTGACAGAAAGATGGAACAGTTTTCCTTTACAATGATTTATTCTGTGTATCTTCTGCACCATTGAAACATTAATATATAAATGTATGTTCAATAACATAATAATCATCTTGGATCACACTTTAAGGCAAGCTACAGAAAAATGTATTTTTCTTCCAGGAAAGAGGACTTGATTATGCTTATAAACTTTGAAGTAATCGCCTTTGGTACAAGGTAAAGCTTTCATATATTTTAAAATACGAGACTTATCTTTGTAAAATGTTGTGGACTATGATAGCACTAGACACTTAGATACATTGTGTAGTAAAATCCTGTCCTTTTCAAACAATTTAGCAGATGAGACCCTTGGGTTTGTCATAGATACGTGTATGCAACCAAGTTCTTGACAGGGACTCCTTTGTCATTTCAAAAATTGACCAAAATAGTAAGGCATGATAGCAAAAAGATACTTTTGCCTAAGAAGCACGTTATATCCCATTTGTGAAACTGTTTCTCTTGTACATTCAGCATTATTTGGAGTCCTTATACCTTGTGAGGCCTTCATAAATATGAGGATGCAGTGTAAAGTCAGTATCGCAAATATCACATAAAATAAGTAAGTTTGGAGGTGCTGATTCCACTTTCAGTTCTTTTTGATTCAGTTTATATATCCTCCAAGAATTTGTCTGGGAGTAACTAGAGTCAGCAGCCAGATATGAGATGCAGACACTCATTCCTTGTATTTAGAAGAATGTAAACCTAATTTTTTCTCCCAAGTGTCTGACTTTTCCTGTAGGTGGATACAATTTTCACTTGAAGTCAAGAGGTAGTTTGCCATTAACTTAGTAAACAAGGTAGGCTCTTCCTGTCTTGTTTGATAGTTCAGTGCAGCTAGAATTTAAACAGCAGATGAATGTATATGAGAAACCTGTTAAAGGTGGCATAATGTGATTATAGCAGTTGCATGCAATACAGTGATACCATTTTTTTCTCTGCTTTGCTTCAGATGTGGTGAAAGTTTTGTTCAGTGGTTTTGTGTGTTGTCCAAAAAGGAACTAAGATTAGACAATCAGATATAATTCTTCTCTCTAGCATAGCTTCCAAACTCTTGTTGACATTAATAAGGATTTGGAATTTATGAAGAATTCAGGTTTATAAACTTCAGCTCTGTTTTGTAGAACCTCATACTCTCAGGTACCATATCTGAATAAGTCTGGTAAGTTTCTCAGGTTTTTCAAGTAAAACACTCTGTAGCTTGTTCTTTATCGTGAAGCAACTGCATAAGAGAATGTGAAATGCATCACTTAGAAAAAACTATGAGGAAACATTAACTGTGACTAGCAGAAAAACACTTCCAGGTAATTACAAGCTTAAACATGTGATATTTTTACATTTGTCGCATCAGCCAACTTAGTAAATGGTTATCTTTTTAATATAGATAACTTTATTAACTGACTCCTGAATAGAACCAAGTGTAAAAAGAGGGTTGTGCTCTACAGCTGCATGTAAATATAGCAGCTATGATACTTAGAAACCAAGTCCAGTCTTCTACTTGTTGTTCAGGCTGAGTTCTTTGGAATAGCACTAAGAATTTGCCTAAGTAAGGTGGGCAGGTTTTAGCCTTAAACCAGAGATCAATCTTGCAAGTGAAATGTCTGCAATGGTAGTAATTGGTTCCTAAATGCGTAACTATAAAGAGTATTGTGTGTAATATGATGAGGGAAGTTTATATATTATGAATTTGTATGTGTCTTTATATCCTTTATGTTGTAAAGCCTTACTTGATGATATGCATGATTTTTCTATGATACATGAAATAAACTTTCATTCAAGCAGATTTGTATTTTTGTCATCTTTTAGATACCGCAGATGAAGCACTGGCCACAGTCATTGTCTTCTTGTTTCCATCTGTGATAGTCATGAGGAGGGCACTGTACAGGTTACAACCTGTGTCTGCTTTGGTCATGCCAACAAGTCGGGGTCAGGATGAGTGAGATCCCTGGCCTGGCACAGATGTGCACAGAGCACAGGTACCCATGCTGAGGGCCTGAGCTTATGCACTTAAGTGTGGCTGCTGAGACAAGGGGCAGGAGCTTTCAAGAAGGCTGCCCAGAGCTCCTTCTCACAGAGCCTTTCCACAGCTCCTTCTCACAGAGCAGGGCTCACCCCAGAGGCAGTGCCAGAGCTCGCTCGCGCACGGGCAGCCAAACCTCCATGAAAGTGGGAAGGGGCTGCAGCACTAATGGGGCTCTCGGGGCTCTGAAAGCTGTAAGCAAAGAAACTTCTGTCTATTCCTTATAATACCTGATATCTTCCACATGTTCTCCAGCCAGAAGCAAGCTATAGGAACCCAAAATTGTCTAGCAGTCACCTAACAGTGAGTTTAAAAGTGTGTTTTAAAGAAGGCCTCCTCTCTGCTCTGTGTTGTACAATATGGTTTTTCTTTGCACAGACAGAACTCCTAATACAGTTTTCAGAATTAATGCTAGAGAGAGAAGAGCCTGTGACCATACTCACAGCTTGCTGAGTCTGGTGTATGAGCCCAACCAGCTTGCTTGTTGCTGTGTGGGAAGAACATCCACTGATCAGCAAGGTAACCCTGTGTATCTTGCAGACTACATTAAATCATCTCTAAGAAGGAAAAGTTTGAAGTGGTTTCCTCCTTGGAGTATTCTGCTCTTCCCACTAGATGGCTTCCGAGAACCAGGATTTTCTGCAATTTTGTAATCGGGTGTGGTGGTGTCTCTAAAGTTGAGTAAGATATTTACTGTACCATGGTATGTAGTTATGTACCAGGGTATTTGGGATGTGGGGGAAGAAGAAGGGAGGAGACAGTAGGGCTGGAATCTTACTGTCACAACTGGGCATATTGGCAGGACTGCAGAAGAGAGTCTATGAGCACTGAATTAATTCAGCTGGGATTAAATCTCGTTTCCAGTGAATATTTAAACCATTCAGGCATTAGCTGGAGGTGGCTAGAATTACATCTGTCTTTTCAGGTGGTTGTTCCACCCCTTTAGCTATAGAATCTATCTTGGTTCCATTTTTTAATAAATATGAAACTAGCAGAACAGGACAGACAGCTTAGATGGGAAGAACTGAGAACTTGATCTCAGAAAACCTTTGCCTGGGAGGCAGGAAAGACCAGTTTGAATTCCTTCAGGTAAGGAAGAAATTACAGGGAAGAAACATCCTGAGTAAGTGCAGTAAATACGGAGTTAAAGAGCAAGAGGAAGAGCTTAACCCACAAGCTTCGTTGTGGGGAAAAACCAACCACAAAACAACTCACCCAAACCCCCACCACGTTTGGGCTGACAAGCTATACAAAATTCCCTGGCAAAGTAGTGAATCCAAAGCAGAGATTACTGTCCAAGCACTTCTGTGCTGAATAGCTTATTTTTAGGTTAATTTTTAACCTTTTCCCCTTTAGCATCAGTGCCATCTTATTAATTGCTGTGGATGCTGCTCAGCAAAACAATATTGAAAGCTGGACGTACTGGGAAGATTTCTATAGAAATTAGTGACCTGCTAGTAACATGATGGTTCTTTCCTTGGAACAGTGAGGAAAGTGTGGGCACAGTTTGAACAACCAGGAAGAACAATAAGGAATAATTTCTTAGTTGTGTATCATCCCCGCATTGCCCTTATGAGTCAGGAGCCCTGAGAGAGAAATAGCCATGTGTGTAATCAGGTGGCTGAAGTCTGCATGCTAGTGCTCACTCAGGAATGTTTGAGTTTGAGGTGGGAAGGTGTACACAAGATTTCAGTCACTTTAATCACAGTAAATAATGTTTTATCAGGGGTTGTGAGGGGTTTTTTGTTTTGGTTTTTTTTTACTTCTGCGGAGTTCCCATTTATGTATCTGGTGATGGTGTTACCAGAAAAGCTCTGGGAATTGGCTAGAGTCCAAGTCCCATTAAGGTTTCTAAATGCCTTTTCAAATTATTATGGTTTGAGTACTTACATGGAAGACAGATTGACAGATACTGGGAGGTGATTGATTACCTTCCCTTGTTAGCCTTGTGGCTTTCCCCAGGGCAGGCCTCTTCTCTAATCCACTGCTTATTTATAGGGCAAATAGTGCCCAGGGCCACCTGTGATAAGGACACTGTTCCAGCTTTCATCACTTCCTCATTATATCTGTTTCATAATGTAAGCAGTATGTTTTAAGAGCCAGCTTTCTCTGTCAGTTCTTACATAACCAAAACTTTTCCAAAACCCTTTCATGCAACAAAAGTCTAGACCATTTAAAAATAGCTGTCAGTATTTGGAGGAGCACTTGAACAAAGCATTTGCTCCAGACTTAAGAAAAAAAACCCTCAGATCCTCTGATTTTCAGAAATGTAGTGAACAAACATCCCTCGCAACTGAGCTTTCTGTAAATGAAAAGCAAGAAGCAGAAAAGCAAAAAGGTTGAAAGGAGTAAATTCTAGCAGTTGTTTCTACTGAGCATCAGAACCATTGGGTTGAATACTGTGGGCTGGTTTTGGCTGGGGTAGAGTTAATTCTCTTCACATAGTTTGGATGGGACTGTGGTTTGGGTTTGTGCTGAACACAGGGTTGATAATTCAGGGATGTTTTAGTCACTGCAGAGTAGTGCTCACACAACCTCCAGGCATTTTTGCGTCTCACCCCACCCACCAGCACGTGGGCTGAGGGTGCACAAGGACTCAGGAGGGGACACAGCCAGGACAGCTGACCCCAACTGACCACAGGGATATTCCATAACATATGGCACCGTGCTCAGCATGTAGATGTGGGAGAAGAAGGAAGGAAGGAGATGACATTAGGAGTGATGGCATTTGCCCTCCCAAGTGACTGTTAGACATGATGGAGCCTGACTTTTCCAGAGATGGCTGAATACCTGCCTGCTCCTGGGAAAGGGTGAATGAGTTCTTAGGGTTGCTTTGCTAACATGTGCAGATTTTGCTTTACCTGTTAAACTGTCTTTATCTCAACCTGTGAGTTTTCTCAGTTTTACTCTTCTGATTCTCTCCACCACCCGTCTGTGGGAGGAGTGAGTGGCTGTGTGGATCTTTGTTGCCAGCTGGGGTTGAATCACAGCAGCTTGTGACTCTGTAGCTCCCAAGCTTCCTCTGATGATCTCTTTCACTCTGTGTATACAAGTTCAAGAGCTGACGTTATATGTGTGTACTTTCTTGCAATTTTGCTGAAGAATAGATCAGCAAGACCAGAAAGACTAAAATAGCAATTTTCTAGCTAGAAGCACATTAGGAAATTAGTTTCTCCCTGTGACTTCTTGAGGCACCAATATAAACTGGTTGTAATGACCTTAATTCAACCGCAGAAGTGGAAGTTTGAACTTCGTATCCCTGTACTTGACCAGGATTTACTCAGCAGCTCTTGCACTAATAACTCCTAAGGACCTACTTTTTCAAAAGACAAAGGGACATATTATTGTAACTAATTACTCTATTATTATTGTATTGTATTAATTACTAATAATATTGTATTAATTACTAATTGTTAATATATTATTAGGTTTCATTAATAATAATGTTGTTAGTGTTATAGAGGAGACACAAAGTAAAGTGAAGACAATTTCTGAGATTTTTCCAAAGAGGCCATGTCAGAATGGGAGTACTCCAAAGTTTTTGGCCAAACCCATTCTCACTCTGGCTGGAGTTAGTCCTTTCCATCCTTTTAGGCTTCTAAATTCATCGCTAGCATTTAAACTGTTGTACCACCGATGGAGGCCATTTGCAGGATCTAGAAGCAGATCTAACCATGTCTTGGACTTCCTGAGGAAAAGAGACAAACCTGAGGGACCTATTATCTGCTTTGCTTTAATGTGAGTATTTGTACTGATTATTTCTCATTAATAGTTGCAAGAAGCATGTCAATCTACCACTTCAACAAAAAGTACCAGTAATTCTCTTGTTTCTGGAGTTAGAACCAAAACAGTTTTCTATGTTCTTTATGCCACTAAGCTGAACACAAGAAACCTTTCCTCTTACTAGGAACAGAAGCTAGTTCACCGTTCATCCCTAGGCTCTTAAATTTTACTTAGGTTTCTCATCAAACTCAGGATGAGTTTGTTCCTGTCCCTGTAGTTTTCCCACTTTGGTTCTTGTAGACTGTGCTACCTCATGGTCCTTAGGGAGTTTAATTACTGTACCAGAACTTCGAGCCAGCAACTACTACTTCTTCCGGTAACAGCTGCCATAGTCTTCCCAAATTACTGACTGTTCTGCTTCAGATGCATGCAAGTGAGAGAACTGGCTCCATGAACACTCGAGATGTTTGAACAATCCCAGTAGCTCCCGGGCCAGTGTGTGTCAGCTGAAGCTGAAGCTCAAGCCATCCCAGCCCATAATAACATAAATGTCTTTCATGTCCTTTTATTCTTAACTATCAAGACCCTTTCCCTCCCCTAGCTGCATTTGCAAGGTTTCCCTAAGAAATCTGTTCAGAATCCATCAGCAGTTTCCTCTTTGTTTTCTACACCAGCAGATTCAGGCACATGAAAGGAATTAATCTGGATTACTCTCCAACTGTTCTAACAAAAAGTGAAACTTGAGGTGAGAATATAATGCAGCTTTTAAGCCATGCTTAAAAGTGAGTGGGGAAAGTTATGGTATAGATGAAATATGTATCTTTATACATTAATTTTATTTCATGAGTATTTGAATTGCATCACATCAGTGGGGGAATACCAGTCTAGACAATACCATCTGTTTGAACAACAGGGCTTGCTGGGCACCTTTTGCTTCCCCAAATTTCTCAGCTGAGCATTTTATTGCCGAGTCCAGGCTATTTTATACTATACTATCCTTTTGGCAGCTATTCCTACAATGTCTCAGCATAGATGGTGATGGTCACACTATGACTTTGGTGCTTAACCCAGTGATGTCTCCCTCTGAGGCTTGGCTGCTTGAACTGCATGGGCCAAGAATACAAGTCATGTGCCAGGTGAGATTTGACAAGTCAGGGTTTCCCAAAACACACCAAATCTGTCATATCTCACTCATGTTTAGACAAATTAGGAGAGTTTCGATTTCCCAAGAGCAGAGCAAGCCCGAGGCTCATACCCTGCACTGTCACACTGGTGAGTGCAGACACGTGCACAAACTGTGACATGTATTTGTGCTGTTCAAAAGGACTTAAAGTGAGATTCAGAAAGGTTACAAGCTGCCAAATAACGTTTTTAATTTCATTCTTTATAAGAGAGAAAATGAACACCTATGTAACACAATGAAATGACTTCTGTGTAGAAATTATACCCAAGGAGGGTGGTGGTGACCATGATAAACCTCCTGGGCACCAGCTGAAACTGAATGCTCATCCATGCAGTGGCATTGCTAACAAAGCCTGTGTATATTTTGAATTCCCAACCTATTTGGTTTCTGGATGACATGAAGCAGATGTCTCCTGGGATCAGTTGTCCCCAGGTTGAGGAGTGGGAGCGTGTTTATACAGTGCCATTGGGGCTAGGTTTTACTGTGGGAAGCAAAAAAATCCTGTTAAAAAAACCAAAACAAAACCAAAACTGTCTTCAGAACAGAGCTTGATTGTCCTGCTCAGTTCTCAGTTACAAGACAGATGACCCTATACGGTAAATGAAGGTCTAGATTGACATTTTTCTTATGAACTTTGTTGAAGCCTCTAAATCCCTATCACACATCATTTTTATTTCTTTAGCACAGTTTATCTTCTGCTAAGCTTGCCATGATTTCAGTGCAAGTTTTTTTAACTCATGGCCATAATGTTGAAGAATATAATACAGACAGATGGATGATTAATTGTACCAGAAGCAATTAGAAAGAAACATGATCTCATACTTTCATGAGTAGCAGGATTTTTGGTAGTTATCTTGTTCTCTGTGTCCTGTACAACTTCCTGATAAATTATCATCTAGATACCAAGACTTCAAACCAGACAAGAAAAATATAAGAGCTTCATTTATGCAATTTGAAATTAGGCAGTAGCACTAAAAAATAAAGGCAATTAAAAATTGGGATGTCTCAGCTGCCTGATTAAACATCTAACAAGATGCATGACTGACACTCCTCTCCAATCTTTATTTGTTTGTTTATTATTAAAAAGCTCCTCAGATATGTATAAGCCATCTGCTGTTCTCAGATTCTCTGAGCCTTGGTATATTATGCGTCTGCAAAGCATTTTCATTTGAGGCCATTAACTACGGAAATCTGAGAATGAAAATTTCCAGTAGAAAAAGCTGATGCTTTCTAGACATTTCTGATTAAGGCCCAATCTTTCCTCTTTTGTCCCCAACAGCTCTATTCTGATCATTACAGCTAAGCTGCAGACTGCTTTGGTGTGATAAATAATGCTGGCCAAGTGACAGCAGCCAGGCTGGGTCCATCTCAATGTGTTTGGGCTACTTATCCTGGTTATTTCCTCAGCTCACTGCGGAAGCTTCCACCTGGAGATGGGGCCCTGGCTCAGCCACAGCAGCCTGGAACCTAGATCATGGTGTGGTGAACGTCATGGTCTAACAGTGCTGGGGTGGGCGGGAGAGCGTGACAGTCTGCGGGGAGTTTCAGATGGAGGAGGAAGCTCTGGCTGCTGCTGTCAGACAGCCCAGGGAGGGACTCCCTCAGGTGAGCATCCCAGCTGGTCCCCAGCTACACACCCCCTATCACAACTACAGTAAAATGAACCATGCCTTAGCACTGCCCCTTCCCCTCTTGCAAGGGCAAGGAAAGCCCACAACCCTTCCTGAGCACAAGCATGGTTCCAGTGAGGTGTGGGAGGAAGCCCAGCCTGGGTCAGCTTCATCCAGACCTGCCATGCCGCCGGCAGTGAGCTGCCATCCTCTCTCTGACTCCGTTTGCCTTCCCACCTACCATGCTTTCTGCTGAAAGCTGTTGTGTGTTTCTACAGTAACGAGCTGAGATTTGCTGGGACAGCTGCTGTGTTACAGCAAACATATGGAAATGAGAAGAAATACATCAGCACCATGAAAGAAACTGGCCCTTAGCTCCTGGATGGAAGCTGAAGCAAGACATGGCAATTGCAGTCGGTTAACACTGTGTTACTTCAATCGATTCCCACTTGACTCTTGTTCTTGATTTGAACCTGTACCTGTGGCTTCCAGTCATCTGCCTGCCTGCCAGTGTCTAAAAGATGTAAATCCCAGCCTTGTGGATGAGGGTGGGGATGGAGTCGTTATCTATCATTTGATCTTTGGTGTTAGTGATCTCTTTCAACCAGTAAAATTCCAGGAGAATTCCTTAACTCTGTGTGCCTGCTATGTAGCAGCAGTGCTGTGGGCCTCTTCAAGTCCCCTGAGGGAAAAAGTGGTGGTGAGGAGGTACCACTCTGGTGAGATGTAATTCCACTGTACCAGGTCCCATCACATCATAGAAATGTCTTTCTCTGAGGCATTGACCCTCTGTGCTCAGCTCCCCCCCTCCATCAGTCAACCCCCTTAGCTCATGGAGGGGAAATCACTGGTGCCACATAGCAAAGATTTTATTTCACTAAGGAAAAAGGTGAGACTGGAGCATGTTACTTCTCATTTGTGAAGTATGAAACCAATTTTCACATCAAACCCTCTATGACTTGGGCTTCTCTTTACCTCCAGCTGCACCAGGACTTCCCACTCACCTTGCAGGAATAGCCAGGACCTGTTGCAGAGATGTGGAGCAGAGTGAGCTAGATACTGAAGAGGTGGATAAGAGTTACAGAAGCTGACAGGTGTAAAGAATAGCTGTGGAGATTATCCAAATGTCTTGTGGGTCCAGGTTTTGATTTTTTTTACTGTCACTAGGCCTCACTCAGCAGGCAGAGTTGCTGTTTCAGAGAAGTCCCAGAGTGTCTGCTGTTCCCTTAAATTTGCTGTGGCAGATCCAGGCTAACAGAACACCTTGCATTTTCCTAGCACAAAGAGAAAAGGCCTGCGTTTTCTTCTTGGTTTTCCAGTTAGGCTTGGACTTCAGTGTTACAGCTGCGTTAAAATAAATAGTCACATTTACTGAGGAAGTTGAGTCTTCATTCTTCTCCAGAAGGACAAAGACATAGCTACATACCATTAATTACTGATGCATTGGCCCAAGAAAGTTTTCATCAGTCATTTTAAGTGTCATTATAGGGAATGTGAGCGCTTTCAGAAGATAGTTTTTGGAGTATGTATTCCAGTCAGCTCCAGGAGTCATCTGTATGTAATTTGGAAGCAGAAATTGTATTTATTAAGGAGTCCCCACTTCCAACATGCTGCCTAATGTTATGCAAATTTGTATGTCACACAGAGCAGATAGAGAGCCATAATAGTTACACTGGATGAACAGAATGAATCTTAAAAGGTATGGAGCCAGTCCTGCAATACATTATTCATGGCTGGCCAAATTAGCTCCAGGAGCTGGAAGTAAGGGAAAAAGGGATAATTTATAGCTTTCTTTACTGTCCAAAATTTTTTACTTCAATGTTGCATTTGCTTTGTGCATGATCTCCTTGCTTAAGCAACCTCTGGAAAGAAGTTTCAGAGTGATGAGATATTTCTTCATTGTAAGTTTAAAAGCTTACAATATTTTTGAACAAAAACATTAATACTGCTGCAAAAACTTTATTAAATAAAAGTATTTTGTTTTGCTGTAACTATCAATTGCTCCTGAGCAGGAAATTACTAGTATTTTTTCTGATGAGGCTGGCATTTTAATTTATTTGCATGGTAAGTCATCATTTAAAAATACGAACTTTCTTGCAATATAGAGAAATTAGGACAATCGCTAAATGAATCAGTAATTTTGTGCTGCAGATTACTGCTCCAAGAAGTGCATTCCCTGGACAAGAGAGATAGAATCCATCCATAGCATTTCTAGTCACATAAATCAAAAGTATTTTTTTATCTCTGAGTTTGCATCAAAAACCAGGGCACAGACCTTTTTTCAATTACATTAATAAGAGAATCTGAATATTCAAAATTCAATCAGTGCCAGACTTTCACATTCACTTTTACAAAAAGTTAACCTATAAACCTCTTTCTGAGAGATAAGCAAGGTAAGGTTTCTCTATCCCCTGCCATGATGAAAGACTTTGGTTCTCTCTCAAAGAGGGGTTTTAAACTATGCAGTCATTTCTCATGGGTCCTGGATAGGTCATCTGGTTTGTGAGTTAACCAAGTCATAGAAAAAACTCTGAAGACATAACTTTTTCATGCTTCATTTCCACTTCTCAAGATGCCATCTGTGTGTGTGTCTAATTCATAAATTTTTCTTTAAATATGTTTTTACTTTCTCTACATTTCCTCAGACACTCAGAAGCTGACCATACTCTGAATTTACTGAGGCCAAGTATGCTTCATTGAAAGATAAAGACAGTAAAACCACAGGATTTGGAAGTACATTTGTTTCACATTCCTCTGACTTTGGGTTGGACTGAGATGCCCAAATTAAGAGCTTGATTATCACAAGCCTCACATGAGAGGAAGAGAAACACAGCTCCTTTCCTCCTGCTCCTTTGCTAATGTCAGGCCACTGGACTACTAAACTTCAATATTTTGTATTAAAAAATGCCCAAATTAAGTAAGATTACTCTATTTCTATTCATGCATGAGCCATCTAAGTCTAACCCATTGATTTTAACAAACATTTTCTCCAAAGTATAACCCATTGATTTTAACAAACATTTTCTCCAAAGTACCTTTCGTGTAGCTTAGAGTCTGGCCATCACCTGACTGACTGCACTTCAGGTCATATCGATTCAGCCAGCTTCCATTTCTAGTTTGGGTAATTTATTCTAATGGAAAAATGTAACCCAGTCTTTGCTAGTGAACTCTTGACTCAAGTGAAAATCATATTCTTCTGAGGTTCTGGATTTTTTTTACCTCAACACTTTTAGGTCACGGTAAAATCCAAGTTCAGTAATTAAATGTATGCTATATACATCCAAGACTGTAATTTCATGTTAGTTATCCAGTTGTAACTAAACATTATGTCATGTTGTTAAAGAGGCAAAGAGATACTTCCTGGAGTGGATAACAGTGTGTTCTTCCAGATAATGGCAACCTTCTGAAACAAGCTAAACATAAAAACTCCACAGGAGGAGGCACTTGTGGGCTACTACCAGGTCAATATTGAATTGTATGTTATGCTAGCAACATACTTGCAGTAAAGCAGCAAATTCAACTGCTAAAAGATGTGTTTTGCAGTGCTTTGTCTTTATATATAATTCACAGATTTGATCTGCGATGATTGATCCCAGTGGGACTTCTGACATTTCAGCAATATGTACCAAAAACTGAGATGTGCTACTCTTTTTCCTCTGCTGCATTTCTGAAACAGCACCGAGTGTGGTGGTATTTCCAGCACTAACCATGAGGTGGCATAACGTGCTCAGCAGAACAGCAGTCAAACCTTCCTTTTAATATTCCTTTGTACATCATATTTCTTGGCATATTAGGTTTTAATGGTGAAAGACAGGCTGTAAAATTAGTTGAGCTTTTAAAAACCCTACTCTGTTACAAAAGCGATGACACAGATACATATTTGTGCACTTGTATTTTGTGGTGCTTTTCATTCTAGTAAATAATCATTTTGAGCATTTTGCTACATGGTGATGTCAAAAATAAAGATCACTGTTCTTTTCCTTTTTTTTTTTTTCGCTTGGCTTTCCACTACAGAGTTATGTGTTTAGTGCGCTGCCTGTTTAAAGGCTGATTTCTTTATTTCCCCTAATCTATTTTTCAGGGCCCCTTTCAGTGCTTGCCTGTCCAGGCTTGATTTTTCCTTTCAGATTATTGTGATGTGAAATAGGTTTAATGAGATTAAACTAGCCACAAGTCTAATTTCTTACTAACTAGGCAGATTAACAGAAGTGCCTTTTAAATCAGATACATATCTGTTAGCTACATACCTGAGTTTAATACCTCCCCAAACACACAGTTTACCTTAGGTGAAGTCCTAGTTTAGATAAGATTTTTATCAGAGTGCATGAATTTAATATTTCATCATCAAAAACACATCAGGACTCATTTCTTGAGATCAGCTTTTTGTATTTTGTTGGGGGTCAGGGAGGTCCCTGGCCAGGCACAGACACAACCACAGCACAGCACAGGTGAGCACCACAGCCCAGGACCAAGGCTTAAATCCAGTTAAATGCAGCCCCAGAGCTCAGCAGGGGAGAGGTCCCATGAAGTTTCTCAGGGCTATTCCCCAGCAGGCTGCTGCAGGGTGCAGAGCCCAGGGGTGAGACCTGCTGTGACAGTCACAACTCGGGTCTCCTCCAGAGATGCCAGCCAGTGCTGGCACCAGGATGGGTCCTGGGCGTGCTTCCATGGGTGGGCAATGATCTCCACTGGTGTTATCCTCCAAACCTCCAAACGCTTGTAGGAAAACTTCCTGCAGCAGTCCAGACATATCCTCCTCTAAACTTCAGGGAAAACAGATTTATTTGAATTATAAAGCCTTTAGAAACCAAACCATGACTGTGAATATATATCACACACCTGAAGGTCTGGCTGCAATTTATAAGCCAAGGAGCTTTACTTGCCAAGAAAAAAACCCAGAAATTGTGATGTGGATTATAAATATGAGATCAAGGTTGTTTAAACAAGCTGTTAGCTTGTATTTGCCCCAGCACTTGGGACTCTACCTCCTTGCCACCCTGGTTCTGGCTATGCAGATAAAGCAGCATAAGAACACACCAGTGACATTTTATTGAATAGTCTGGGCCAACATGAGAAGCTGATTTCTTTGCTCATTTGTAGCACAGTTCTCATTCCAAATACATCACATGCTAGGGGATGCTGTAACCCCTCCTTGTATATGATGCTCTACTAATTGGGCAGGTACACAATGTTGTGGAAAATGAGAAATTAGATTACTCTTGGAATCACATTCAGCCAAACTTAAAATTCAAGCTTCGGCAAGTCTGCTTGGCACTGACTTACAGGAGTGTTTTGAAAGCATGGTTGCATTTGGATGGTGTGAAATAAATAGGAAACTGGGACAGAAAGCTTGAAGAAGTGATATTGGGTCCTAGGGGAATAAGCAAAACAAGGAGAAACTTTTTTGCATTCCTGGTATTATTTATGCATGGCTACTGCTTAGTGAGACTATCTTCAGAGTCTGTTGCTGGTTTTGAGAGGCAACAGACCATGCAAGGGCAGCTATCCACAAAGCTGTCACATGCAGGACTCTGTTCTGAGACATGAGTAGGTAGTCATGTGGAAGCAGGAATTAAATCCAGATGTTTAATTTGTTTAAAATCAAAGAGAATAATTCAAACTATGACTTCTGTGAAGGAAGTGGATCTTATGTCAAGAAACCGTCATTTATGACTAGATAAATAAAGATGGTTTGTCAGCCTGGGGAAAATGGCACAACTTATATGTAGTTGTCAAACAGCAAGCAGTACAGGCTAGATCTGTGTCCTTAGCTGCTAAATAATTATTTAGGGTCCTGAACAGCCTTATGTGTCCCTGCAGTGGAGCTGAGTGCTGCTGGTAATGCTGGGCGATCAGAGTTGACATGCTGGGAACATGCTACCAGCATGCAATGCAGACACAGCTCTAAAGGGCAAACACTGCAGCAGTAATCTTGATATGAAATACCTTCTTTATGGGCCCATTTTCACAGATCTGAATTCCCTGATTATCTATAACACATGTATTAGTATGCTCATGAAGCCTCTGCAAACTAATGAATCTTTCAGGCTGATCCCCAATTATGATTGCAGGGATAGCTCCCTGGACAGAGTTGGGAGAGAGACCACTTCATTAGGGCTGCCTTGATGAGGGCACCCTCCAACTTATGTAAACCTAACCCATCTGACATGACCTCAGGGTGCAATCCAGCCACCCTGCTGGAAAAGTGCTATTCTGGCAGGACACAACATGACCCCATCACTGTGCTGGACACTACGGAGCAGGTTTCTGTCAAAACGCCCAGAATAGCAGGTAAGAGATGAACTCATTTGTGAAAAACACCCCACTGACATTGAAGCCTTAAACAGAAGGAACATTTTCCCAACCTGAAATTTTTTCATTGTCTAAAAGGGCTGCCAGGTTGCAATTTGTTATAATTAAACTAGATGAGACTGATACTGGAAGGAGGCAAGCCAATTAGTTTGGGACGTCAATTTTTGTTTTCCACTGTCAAAGTCTGTTAAAGGACCCTGATAGATTGCTGGGTTGGCTTTTTCAACTCGATAATCCGCATGTGAAAGACCAGCAGGCAGCTGGGTGCAGAGAATCATGATGCAGTCAGTGTTGAGAAAAAGGCTGCACCTGCCAGCATGGTGCTCGGAGGTGACGTGACAATGGTGGTGCAACGCCTGAGCTGTGGGCAACTGGAGGAAGACGCGAAACTCAGGATCCAAGCATGGAGAATAGGCTTGCATGTGAATGAAGAAAGCCTGCACTTGAAGTTGTTTGAGCTAAAATCTGCCAAATTTTGGTGCAGAACTACAGGCTTTTTATTGGCCCAACCATGTGCTCTCAGGTTTTAAACAAAAAGAGTTAGTGTTGTCACGTGCTAACCAGCAACCATACCCCTAGCTTCCAACTCCAGTTAATAATATATGGTAAATACCATCTTCTTAATCACAGAGTCGCAGAATTAATTAGGTTGGAACAGACCTCTGAGATCATAGAGTCCAACCTGTGACTGAACGCCACCATATCAACTAGACCATGGCACAGAGTGCCATGTCCAGCCTTTCCTTAAACACCTCCAGGGACGGTGATTCTACCACCTCCCTGGGCAGCCCATTCCAATGTCTAATCACGCTTTCTGTGAAGAAATTGTTCCTAATGTCCAACCTAAACCTCCCCTGGTGCAGTTTAAGACTGTGTCCTCTCATCCTATCACTAGCTGCCTGGAAGAAGAGGCTGAACCCCACTTGGCTACAACCTCCTTTCAGGGAGTTGTAGAGAGTCATAAGGTCACCCCTGAGACTCCTTTTCTTCAGCCTAAACAACCACAGCTCTCTCAGCTGCTCCTCATAAGACTTGTGCTCCAGACCTTTCACCAGTTTCGTTGCCCTTCTCTGGACAATGCCATCTTCTGCACTACTGAAAGCAAGCAGTTATTGGATAAAACCAGGCATCAATTCCCATGGGTTTAACTGATAGAGCTCTGTAGAATATTAACTATAATAATGTAATATCTTAGCACTAAAAAAACCACCCTTCAGCCAATCCAGGCTGTGAACTCTTTCATTTTAGAGAGTACCTTCAGATCAAAATTGAATTTCAAAAAACTTACTTCAAATTTTATGTAAAAAATCTCTACAGTTATGAAAGAGTACAACCAATAATTACAGAAATTGTAATATATAATCACTGTATGTCACTGTACCAGGCAAAAATCTGTTAATTTCTTGCTACAGTTTTTGTTTTCAGATCCTCAAGACATCAGCAGCTCTTTTAGGAAACTGGTGGTACCTGGCTCAGTCCTTAGTGAACATGTAGTGCCATATTTCTGTGGTCACATCCCCAGTTCTACTGTCAGTCAAAGTACTGTGGCAAACCTGTTTCTCTAAAAAACTGGAATTAAGAAGAAACTCAGGAAAAAAAAAGTCTAAAAGTTTGAAGGACATATTTTCAGCTGGCCTAAATTGTAACAGTATGACTTATTAATGCCACCAGAACAGTTTGTAGCAACTGATAATCTCTGAGGTTTTAAGATTGTCAGCAAATTCTGCAGTACAAACCTAGTCATTCCCTGAAATTGCATGGTTCAGTTAAGCTTAAGAAAACTATCCAAGTTTAATTCAAGAGTCTACATTATTTCCTATGTAGCTGGCTGATCTGGGACTCACCTAGCACCTTACTGAAAGTATGTTTTGCCAGAATAAAAGAACTGCTACTCAAGGCTTCCTACAAAAATGTTTGCCAATATGTCCTACTGTATTGCAGGACACAGCAATTAACAGTCAAATGCATTTATTATTCTCAAGATTTTTTTACCCCAACATGTACAGGTTGATTGATACTATTTTGGGTGTCTCAGTTTAGAAGAGAACGACAGTTCCCTTTGGCATTTCAGTCTGCATTTTGGCTGGTTCTAATGAAGACAAATTCCTCTCAATCAGGATTGTTCTGTTTGTTAAGTGAGATAGATGGCACACTCACTGTATTGGTAATGATTCTGAGATTTTAAGTGTATTTGGGATATACTGGTTTGTGTTCCCCAGCTAAAAAGTGATCAATATTTCAAATGGAAGAGAACCCAGGTTCTGTCTTTTGCAGAAGTTTTGTGACATGTACACAGTTCTGAAGGACCTACGGAAAGACAGGTTTTAGACACAATCAGACAAATTTGTAAAACACGGTCCAGCAGACATGCCTTGGCAGGAAGTCAAACACACACTTCCAAACCCCTGCCAGAACAGTGTGTTGCACTTGTGCCATCAAGGGGGGGGGAGCACTCATTCCTGTTCTTCCCACCTGGTCCTGAAGGCAGTACTGGGTTAGCTTGAAGGCTTTTATTTGAGGTATATCCAGCCCCAGAAACACTAAAGAAGGGTGTTTTTTTTCAGTTGCCATTTCTTGTTGACTTTGTCTTAATACTTACTTCATACTCAGTTTCAGGGAAGGTTAACCCAGGTTCAGGTTGTGTTTTCTCCACAGTTGGTGAGGTCTTTAAGTTACCCAGCTGGAAAGCAGGTGGATGTACCACAAGACCCTTGTCACCTGACAATTATATACTCTACTTCCATGGTATTTATTAGCATCCCCAATAGGTTCATATTGGTAAATAGCACAGATTTTAGGAGGGAAAGAATCAAGATAAGATTTCTTCTAGCTCTCACTGCTCACACGATACAAGACTTGAAAACACACGATACAAGACTGTAAATACTGTAAATTTAGGACCTAAATGTTGTTTAGATCAGCTGAAGATTTCTTAGGGTTTCTATGGAGGAACTTCATGGGCATCTGTTCATTTTCTGGTGTAGAGGTAGAGAAACACATATCAGAAGGAACAGCCTTCCTGGCTGTCCCACCAATGAAATGATAAAGCGAGAAAAGTGCAAAACCACGAACAGCCTCAAAACCCTAATGATGTTTCTGCTCAGCGTTGAGGCACATAGGCTCTGTGGAGAGACGTGACTCTCTGGGGCATACAAATCTACACAGCACTTTATATTGTAATTAAGATGAAAGAAACCAAGTGTTCTGTTAAAAAGACTGCCAGCTCTCCAGAGCAAATAGCTTTGTGTATCACTTTATGCTAGTGGTGACAGAATAGAAAACAAAATACCACAGTTACATACATGTTCTTTGTCTAGAAGTATTTACAAATAACTTTACAAATTTTTACACACATTTTTCAATTTTGCTTGTTTACTTTTAAATTAAGAGAAAAATTAGTCCCCAGAGGCTTCTAAGGCTTCAGTTGGTGCCTTGTACTGTACATTCATGCTTGGCTTCTTCCTGGGAGAAGGGAGGAAAGGAGTTTAAAAATGTGCAAACCACAGACATCTAAACAGCCCTGGGTGTAAGGGTTCCTAGAGACCGACATCCATTGAGCAGTTGTCCTACTTCTCTTCAAATCAGAGACAGCTACTTGTGATGGACTGGGGGCAAAGGAGATTAGGAAAGGAGAAGTCATATATGAATTGCAATAATTAGGTGAGTACATTACTGTTTGCACATCTGGGTAAGAAGAGTCACAGATCAATCCCTACTGCATTCAGCAGTTCAAACAATGCAAGGAGTGGACATTGTGAATTCTAAATACAGCATTGAAATGATCTCTTGTACACTGTTAGGGTTTGACTCCTGCTGCATATTTTGGAGTCAAAATTACTGTTTACTGACGCAATCTTGTCCAGGCACAGTATGATCCTCTCAGTCAAAAAATACTCATTTTTTGAGAAAGACACACCCTCCTACTAGTTTTCACAGGTTGTTTTGTTTTCATGCCTCAACACTAAACATTGTAAAAATATTGAAATTAAAAAAGAAAAGAATTTACAATTTACAAGAGTCCATATAAGTAAATTATTTAAAAATTCAATATCATCTACAAGGATCTACGAAATAACAATGCTGATAATGACACTGAGCCTGTGGGAAGAAAAATCCCCATGCCGTGAGGAACGGATGTGGTGGGTTTCTTCCAGAACGATGAGTCACAAGGTTGGTCTTTTCTTCTAACATCTGTTTCTTCAGCTACAGCAGCAGAAGTCTTGAGTCCATGTTCATTACTTACTTCGACCTAAAAATCAGGATATATGAATTACTTACAAATGAAAACCTATTTTGTTTATCTTCTAATTTGTAAGCTGTAAATTCATACCAGCTGACAGGTTAGTAACTAATAAACAAATGGATAAATCTCCTGTGGTCACTAATTTCCTCAGCTGTGAGGCTCACCTATATGGTCAAGAATGAATGGCTGGGTACAAAGCAGTAGCTTTGTGCTATGCATACCATAAAAGCAAAAAAACTTTTGGGAGAAGTCTCATAGCTGGTAAAACATATCTGAAGCTCACACAATAATAGGTTCAGTTTAGCATAATGTATTTCAACAGTGTAAGACATATTTTCACTCAGTCATAAAATCCTGACATGATCTGATTACAAACATGAGCATTTCAGCTGGACTCAAATTTATAGTCCTCACCACAGTGGCACACCTGCTGAATCTATGTGTTCTCACATGACTCCCTGTAAACCATTTTCACTTTTGTAATTTTGGAAAATCTGTGTTGGTCTTTCAGAGCGATTTTAAGATGGGTAAAGTCTCACGAGAAGATAGAAACAGGACAGGATCACGCAGATCCATCACGGCCTGGTGACCTTTCCACTGGCACAGTTTCTGATACAGTGGATCAGTTCCACGAGTACAAGTTAGCAATGTTCTTAAAAAGGCTATGGACATCCCTAATTGGAATTAGGGATTCAGTGTCTGTCCAGATAGACTTGCTCAAAGCTGTAGTAGTTTTATTTTATTTTATTTTATTATTATTACTACTATTACAATTATAATTTTCATTATTATATTAGTACTTTGTTCTTATTACAGCATAATTATGATATTATCTTATTAACATATATTATAATACCATTAGTATTAGTAGTAATAACCTCTAATGCAAGCCAAAAAGTAGCTTCTTATTTTTGCCTTCTAGCCACCAAGCTCCTCTCTTTTCCACATATCAGCACATGAAGGAATTTTAAATATTACTGAGTGACCTGGCTGTTGATATTGTGATTCAAACAGGCTCAACAGTCTTCTTTATAGTCCATGTGCTCTAGTCCCAAAGAGAACACAATGATTTTTTTTTTTACTTGCCCTGTTGACTCCTGCCTTACACACATCTTAATTGAAACTGCATGGCTGAGGGCAAATCCTGCTTCTCCCTGTCCTGTAGCCTAATGGAATTACAGGCAGAACAAAGAACAAACAGGCAAGCCATGATCATTCATATTTGGATTAAAAATTGTTCCCCATAGGAACAAGTTCAAATTTAACTTCTTCTCAGAGGTGAGGAGGAAAACTAATCTTGGTCTTGCTAATCATTAATAATTATGGCAGCACTAAGCAGACATTATGCTGAATGTGAGCACTTGATAAAACCAGACTGTCTTCTGCATAGTTTGGATGAGACCACAGTCTCACTGTATTTTCAATGGGCTGTGTTTAGGTAATTATGAATGAAATAAGGGAAATAAAAGGGATGAGAAAAAGGGAAATATAGCCAAGCTTTCATCTATAAAGTAACATTTATAAAGGCTTTTAATGTATTTTTACAAGCATTATTCATGTTCAGTTCTAAGAGAATTCTAACTCTCAGAAATGGAGTTTTGCACAGCCTGGACACCAGAAGTAATGTTTTTTAGGGATACTAAGAATTTTCAGACTGTATATAACTGATACATATAGCAATTAACTTATCAAAAGAAGTCAAGAAGGCTAATGTGCTGCAGAGAGATAAGCATCTGCAAAGTTCTGGCTCAATCCATTGACCAAATTATTTCCAGCAATTTGGCTTTTAATTCAGACTTTGATCACTGACAGTAATTTCCCTCACAGCTTAGATAAAGGTCCTCTATGTCTTTCAGTACATACAACAAAATATCAATAAGGAAGGAAACCCAATATAATTTCTCTCCCAGTTTTATACTCTTTGAAGCAATAAAGAGGCCAGAGAGGGTTCTCACTTCAGTACAAGGATACACATACACAGGAAATGGGAAGATTACACTTATTCTCCAGAAAGTAAGATCACCAACAACCCCAAAACCCCTTGAGCTACTTCTTGAAAATCTATCAAAGAACAAATTATCAGATGTTGTGCCTCTTCTTCTGCAAAACAAATTAATATATTTTGCAGGAATGTATTTGTAAGTATTTTGTGAATATCTCTTTTATCCTACTCTTTAATTATAGTAAGTTTACTAAAAAAGTACTAAATATTTATGCACTTGATGCTTAAAACTAATCTGAATGCAGGTTTAGAGATTAGGATCTTTCATGTAGAGGTGTAGGTGTGGCCTTCTTGTTCCTGAGTATCGATTTAACTTTATACTCTAGCATCTTATTCAGAATGTTCATCCCCCATCTTGCAGTCATCTTTCTGGCAGAAAATGCAGTAAAATAGACATTAAATGAAATATTACTAAAGAAATGTGGACTTCAATGCAGAGCATGTACTTAGTCAAAAGTCAGAAGGTTCATAGTTTCATTTAGTTGTCTTAATGTGTTATTTGTTCCTGTTCTAGCATACATCATAATTTTGGGCCTTCATAATTCTATAATATTCAGGTAAATTCTTAGTAAAATTTTGTCTCTGTTTATTTCTACAAATTGAAAGCTGCATCATGAATAAAATATATTTTAAAAACCTGAGAAAATTAATAAAGTCACGAAGTTAAGGTGTCAAGTTCCAGCCCCAAACATTTTTTTAGCAACTGTCCACTTTAAATTAAAAGTCCTAGCACACGCACACATGCATACACCAGGAAAAACCTTCAACCCATTAAGTAAAACACAGTAAGTCATTAAATCAGTTTCAGTCAGTTAGCTGTACATGCATTTCATGTTGCATTTAAGAGGCATCAAAGGCCCAAAGGTAAATTTAAAGACAGAAAGCAACACCACAACAAGTTCCATCTATAAAGAATTTTGAAATTAACAACTTCTGGTTTACCAAGAATACTTTAAAAAAATCATCTATTTGAAGTTATATGAGCTTCTGCCAAAATACATATACTAGTAATGTCTCCCCATATCCTAATTTGTTCCAAATAAAAAGAATAGATATGCATTCAAACTTATTCATTGGTAGCAAATCAGGAAGAGTCTATGAAAATGTGATTTTCATGGTGCAAGCAAATAAGTGATGACAAAGAGATAATGAACTTCCAGGGAAACTCTAACAGATAGATTTTAAGCTGACAAACAATTTTTCAGCAAAAACCTTTTCTTTCAGTAGCTAGACAAATGTAAAAACTTCTGCTTTTCTATAAATGGGTTAATCTCATTAAGGTTTCTGCAGCAGCAGAAGCTATAAACCAGCCCTTTTCTTGCTAAAAATTCAGCAAGGAAGCAATTCCATCCTTCAGTGAGAGCCTCTCCTTGCGTTAAGATGAGGCGCGACGTGGCAGACATGGTGATATCTCCTAATCCTTGCTTTAGCGGATATGCCATCAATGACAAAGTGTCCTTACTCGAATGTGTTAGGTGGATTAATTTTTAATTAAGTCCTAATTAAAATATAATTAAATTACCAGTAATCTGATGCCCAAATTATTTTAGGAGAAGGTTAGCTTTCAGTTCAGTTCAGTTAGAAGGATTAATGTGGTCCGTGGAACCAGAACCTTACCTACAGGCTTTACAGGCTTTAACTCAACATGTTCCTGGGGGGGCTGTCGGTAGGAGTATGTGTCAAGTCCGCCTATGAAATCAACTGAAAATACAACAGTTCCAGAAATGAACAAATGGAAATGAAAATATGTCAACTGAAAAAGAAATGCGGACAAATTATGTTTAAAAAAAAAAAATAATAAGTGCATGCCCAGGTTTGCATACAAGAAATAAACCAAGTAGATAAAGAGGCTGTGGAAACTGCTTATAGAAGGCTCCATGCTCTGTCTTCCTTGAGGTCTATTTATCCCCAAGCCTGGAAAGACAGGCAGCAGTTGGATGAGCAGACATTAACACCTCTGCCAGTGTGTGTGCAAAAGGAGCGGTCATGGATGTGAACAGCACGTCAAGAGAAACCACTACGGGGTAAAATAGCTGATTCTCTTTAGGGGAATCTCAGCATATAAATAAACAAATAAAGATATATAGATATATAGATATATAGATATATAGATATATAGATATATAAAATGTATTTAATAATTCCCCTGGACTCCTTTATAAGTGTTTAGAAATTTAGGCAATGAGAATAGTTTAGTTGTGAACCTAATTTCACCTAAAGTCTTCAGGCTCAATGGACTTGCAGGAAAGCATCAACAAAAACCAAAGGCAAGAGAGCTGAGTTAAGAATAAACAAGTGATAACTAAATGTGAAAAAGCACCAGCAGCTTCTGTGGATGAACTTGTGGGGTCAGGACACCTTTTCAGAATCCTTCTACTTTCCATGTCAGAAATAATGTACTCTTGAGAAGTTTTTAGTTCCTTCTATGGTGATAATGATTTTTAAAAAAGACATTTTAGTCTGAGTCTTGTATTTTGTTATTTTGCTAAGATTTTAAGCAGCTCCAAGAGGCCACAATTTCAAGCTATCCTAGAAATCACAAAAGCAGGTTTGTGGAAAAGACTATTATATTGATTTCAAAGGGCTTTTTGCAGACATGTCCAGAGCTGACAAATTCACAGTACATTAGGATTCTTTGGTCACATGGAAAGCAACTTCCTTCATTTTTTTATATATAGGCATATATACAAAAGTCCTAAGCAGAATTTTGACACTCATTCTGCTAATTGCTGTATGAGCCACTAATGAAAAAGCAGTCCCTTCCCAGTCTATGTGTGCACTAGATAGACCAACACAGAGTGCTTGTCCGGGATGAGGCAACAGGAGAATGAGGCTTAGAGATTGACAGACTAGTGAAATACCCACTGAAATCTGTGGAAATGCTCCTGTTGATTTTAGTTTGCTTCTACTCCTGAGTCCAGAAATGGTGCAATATGGCTGAAAACTGAACTTGATGTACTTCAGTCATACAGCATCACCTCTGCCCCAAGACTGTTCTCTTAAAACTGTCTGGGCAGGACATAATGTGCTGAAGATCTTGCCCAAAAGGAGTGCCAGCCCCGGCCTATCTGCACCTCCTTTTTCTACTGTATTTCTTTCATGTTGCAGCTCTCCTCCAGAATGTTGTCACTAAATGACATAGCATACATCAAAATTTACTTCAGCACTAAAGGGATCCAACCCTTTCAGAGGAAATACTTGCAGATGAACTGTTGTAAAAGTTGATTTTTAAAACCATAGAATCACAGAATGGTTTGGGTTGGAAAAGACCTTAAAGATCATCTAGTTCCAACCCCTCTGCCACGGACAGGTACACCTTCCCCTAGAGCAGGCTGCTTAAAGCTTCATCCAACCTGGCCTTGAACACTTCCAGGGATGGGGCATTCAACTTCTCTGGGCAATCTGCTTCAGTGTGTCCTCAGTTTCACAGTAAAGAATTTCTTCCTAATATCTAATCTAAACCTACTCTCTTTCAGTTCGAAGCCATTCCCCCTTATCCTGTCACTACATGCTCTTTATAAAAAGTCCCTCTCCATCTTTCTTTTAGGCTCCCTTCAGGTATTGGAAGGCCGCAATTAGGTCACCCTGAAGCCTTCTCTTCTCCAGGCTGAACAATCCCAATTCTCTCAAGTTTTCCTTATGGGAGAGGTGCCCCATCCCTCTAATCTACTTGGTGTCCCTCCTCTGGACGTGCTTTAGCAGATCAACCTCTTTCATGTGCTAGGAACCTCACTGGATGCTAGATGTCTAATATATTATGTATTTACTGAACACTTTTTTAGAATAAATCACACCCAGAGTGATTTTTTTTTTGTTATGTACTTTAGTTTTCCCTGATTTCCAAAGGCCTGGTGGTTTCTTGGTTTGTCTTTTTTTTTTTTTTTTTTTAATGTGAGCACATGTTAACAAGGAGCTAAAAGAATGTTTTTGAGGCAATTCACCATTTCAGAACTGCACATCATTCCTCCCAACAATCACAACCATCATCTGCAATTGTAAGCAGGGAGAGAATTTGAAGTAATTAGCCTTTCTACCAACAAATCTTTTTAAGCAAGAAATGAAGCTGAGATGTATTAATGATTGACAACACAGACGTGTCTTTGTTCTGACAAAGAGAATATATTTAATAGCACCATCCAGCAAGTGTTGAGATGAGCTGCTCAAACCTGTTTAGCTGAGGCTTTCTCTTTTGCAGTTCAAGATGTCTTATGTAGTATTAAAGCTGAAGTTCAGCATAAAATTCATGTGAAGTTCATTCTCAAGGCAAGAAGCTGTTCTATCGCACAAGGCAATGGAATGTGCCATTTTTCATTATACACTCTATTTTATGGCTGATAGCTCTTTAATATGAAGATTCATCATCAATTCTTTGAATTATAAGTTACTTTTAGTTTTAAAAATTCATTTTGATTTTACCTGGTATTTTCATCCCTTATAATTAGTAGTCTTCCAGGACTAAGACCACAAATGGCCATTAAACACAGAAAATCAAATTTTTATTTTCATTGGAGGCAAAGACATTATTATGTACATTTCAGTGCAAGCAGGAGCCAAATATCTCAAAACTTTACACTGAATGAACTTTTGGATGCATACATACCTGTATTTAAATGGCCAAAAGTAAATAGCAGAAACTATAGGTTAATAAAGGTTTTCCAAGGGGAAAATATTGGTTTAAGGATAATATAAAATAATTGTGTTTGTTTATTTCTCCCTGGTTAATGGATTGTGGATAATTTCTACCACAGATTCATAGGGCTACACTAAATAGCTTCAGAAAGTTGCATAGGCCTGGAAGAAAGTTAAACTAAAAAACAGTGTACCAAACAGTTCTATAGTACTATGCGTTACATTTAAAAAAACCCAAACCAAACCAACAAGCACAACTTGTTAGCAGTAGGGATATTCAGGCACTAAACAAGGAACACCCCATGTAATCCAGTCATTAACTACAGTCATGCAGAG
Organism: Dicrurus megarhynchus; assembly: GCA_013399195.1. NCBI lineage: Eukaryota > Metazoa > Chordata > Aves > Passeriformes > Dicruridae > Dicrurus > Dicrurus megarhynchus. The sequence continues at coordinate 622,534 of VXAD01005100.1, read as the reverse complement.
AGAAACTTAAAATCCTAGGGAGAGGATTTTTTAGTGTCCCACAGATAATAGCAGGTTACAACAGAAGCTGGATATTTTATCTGCAGCTGGCTGCAAAACATGATCCCTATTCCCAGGGAATTGCTCTCTCCTTGTGTCACCTGAGTTTTGTGGTCATGCTGGATGCTTAATGGCCAGTGTGAAATGTTCCTTTAGAGTTCACTACCTGCTGTGCTTGGAAGTGCAAATCTGTACTGGCTGTCCACCGCAGGCAGTCCATTAAAGTGATGTTCATTCATTCACGGGCCATATCAGAGGAACAGTTGTCATAATCTGCCTGAGTGAGAAAAGTGCAGTATGCTGCTGGCTGAAGAAAGTGTATCCACTGTCATCAGTAATTTTGAGGGTTATTCTTTTCTAGACAGATGACATTTCGGGTTGCCTTGCTACTATTTATCCAGCGCATTCACCCATATGCAAGTTAAAATTTGCTTTCCTTTGAAGCTTGTGTAAAAGAATCAGAGCTCAGAAAAAAAAAAAAAATCCTTTCTCCTTTTCCACCCTCTCATCTGGAATTCAGCTTCTCTGGCAATATCCCGTTGACCTGCTGGCAGGCCCTGTGCAAACAGCTGCCAGAGCTTGTCAGCTCATTGGTATATTACTAATTTCTTCTTTCAAAGTTGGCAAATTGTAAGCATGTCTGGAGGTGTGCGGTATGAACAGAGCAGCAATATGGTGATAGCACAATTCTTAGTAAATCCTGAAGTCTCTTGGCCTAGAATACCTTAGATCCTATTGATGCTTCCCTCCCCATTTTATAAATGGGAGTAAGCCCCAAAGCTGATGGCTCAAATGATTGGCACCTCCAGCTGGCCCCTGTTCAAGAGAGAGGCAGACGAGCAGCTGCTCAAACTTGTATTTTTATGTAAAGAAGATTTTTCTTAACCTGTGGGGTTCTAAATACTATTTTGCACTGAGTTATTTTCCTTGTACTGAGATTTTTTTTGAATGGCAATATATCAGTGTAATTACATTCATTAAGAAAAGGTATGCAACTGAGGAGGGTGTAACTAGCAGAAAAGGAACCAAAATCAATTAGAAAGAGGAAGCAAAACTGGGGGATTGATGATAAATCAGTGCTACACGCACAAAGTCTGAACTTTGGACTTTCCAGTGTTTGCACTTGTAGCTTACTTTCCAGATAAGCATGTTTTTTTCCTAGGGTGTCTACTTTTTCAGTTGCCTTCCACCCTCAAGAGATCCACTGCCCTTACAGCCTTCACTGCACCAGCCAGACTGAGCCAGCTATCTGTCTGGAGCCAATACTACCCATTTTCCCCTCTTCATACCAAGCCTGAGCACCTAAATCTCAAGCCATGTAGCAGAAGAATCACACATTCCATTGCAGGATCACAGGAATAGCTTCTCATTTATGTAGAGGACTAAAGGAGGGAAAATAAGTGCAAGACAATTAAGAAAGGCAGAAGAAGAGACATCAGTAATCGTATGTGGGGCTCTGATTGCTGCTCTGTCTCTATAAAGTACTGGCAGGTGGTAATCAGGTTAAAACAGGATAAAGTGGTAGGAAATTACTAAGAGACAACCTTTTACTTAAATTTTTATTACTGGAAGCTAGGAGGGGAAGATTTTGGTGTTCCACAGTAATTATTAAGATATTTGCACCAGATTTTCTTCTGTCTTCACCAGTGGCATAGATCATAATTTAAAAAAACTGCTCTACCTTGTAACATGTAAGTACCACACCTCTCTACAGGGTTGCACTGAAAGAAGGATCCTCTCACAAGCTGCCTTAGCAAGGGCACTGGCATGGAAATTTTATCTAAGATATTTGCTATTGAACTCTCTCCTCATTTTATCAGTGATGTGACATCCAAGACATCAATATCATTTATTCTCCAAAGATATGACTGCCCAGTAAGATGAAGGAAGTATGAAGAAGATCTAAGATGTTAGGAAGTGAAAATTGCTCAAACCTTCTTAACCCAGACCTCCCCAGTCATTCCAAATCTCAAAGTATCCTTCAAAAATCTTCTCAGTGCCACGCCTTTGAAAGCTATTTACAGCCATACCATCCCATTACTGAAACTAAGTGACAGGCTGCCCCATTATGGTGTTTTGTTGGGTTTTTTCCCCCCTAAAAGTAAGTATTTTTTAGTGACTTTCAAGTCATTAAGGACACCTGGCCACTACATGGTAAAAGTCCCTAGAAAATATGGTTATCACACATAAGGTGTGTAGGAAAATACTTATCACAAGTTTGCTATCACTAATTCAGTATCAGAAAAAAATATACTTTAAGCTGCAGGTATATATGAATTGTGTCCTTTAGGCTTTAGAAAGCATCAATTTTTTGTGACATTATGCTATCTGCCAACCCACATGCAAAGTTTAATTTGATGAGGAATAGTTTTTCATTTTGGTTTAAAATGTCATATTTTACTCTCTCTAAATACTTATCAGCTTGGGCATCAACCATCCCATACATCTCAGCATAGCTGCCTATGACTTACGTCATTCTTCAGCAATGCAATTCGAACTAAGTATGTCTGATGATACATTTTCTACCTATATAGGTCACCTATACTTTTCTGTTCCTCATTTTAATGAAATGCTAGCATCCTAGTGAGAATACCAATATATGGAAGTTATATTTAAAAATGTTTCAAACAAATAAAGCTGTGGTGGTTTTTTCTGAGGCTTGTATTTAAAGGTGCTTTTGCTAGTTCTAGTATGAGATTTGAAATACAGTGAAGGGTAGCCTTCTTTCTGCATATGAGCAAAGTAAATTGTAAACAATTCTAATTAAAACTTCCTAGATAATTTTTAATACAGTGATAAAATTAGAGACATGAAATTGTAAAAAATTACTCTTCATTAATTATTGATTTTCTCCTTTCTGACACCCTTTTTGATCTATTCGTTTTTGGTGCAGAATTTTCTGTGATTCCCTCTTTAATTTACTTTAAGTTATACTGCCTATGTACAAATTAAGCCTGCAAAGGAAAAATAAACCATGCATAAAAGATATGAAATGCCCAGAAACTACATTTATCAATTACATTCACACAATATTGGGAGAGAAACATGCCATTGAGTTCTCATAACACATATCCAGTCTATCCACTAAAATGGCAGCTCGAATAGTCCCAAGACTATTGCACAGAAGGCTGTTACAGCTTCAGTCACACCTCTAGACACGTGATCTTCACAATAAATGTGTCCAAGTTGACTTCAAAAGAGACAGAACTCTGAATCTGCTTTTTGAAGTTATGCTTTGATCTTTTTTTGGCATTCCGATTCAGGAATACACGCTATGTATTAGTGTGCCTTTATATTACTGCTGAGTTTGATGCCATGAACTACAGCATTCTTTCAAAAATGTTCAGTGCAGATGCTCAGACCGACTGGAATTGATCTATTCCACTTACAGTTCATTGCTAGGTTGTAAGTTAGGTGTTTTGTTCTTTCAAGTTGTTAGGGATTTTTTTTTTCCTGTCAGTTGAGTCCCACAGGGCTCTGTTCCTGGCCTGTCACTCTTTGTATCCATAGAATTTCTTTTGGCTTCAGTTATTTTCCAGTATGATCCAATTATTTATTTTTGAGGCAACACTTAAGTATTTATAACTGCCTGGTTATTATATACCCAAGAATATCACGACTGATTTTTCTAACCTTAACTACAAGTCACTGATATTTTAGTCTGTGAAATTAATGTTCCTTATTTTTATAACTAATGCTGAACCTGTTCAACGCTAATGAATAATTAAAGATAAAATTCCTAGAGAAAAGTATTTGCAAGATCAAATACATGACATATTAGAACATGTGTGACATTTGGAGGAAAGGATTTCTATGTATTGAAGAAAGTTCACATCATCCATTCACAACAGAACATTCATTTTATTTTAAAAAGTAGGTTACAGGACTGGAGGGATTCTTCTTATCACTGAGTGACTCTGGATTTTTTCCAGCTTTCTACCTTCTTTGGGATGAAAAACTGCTCCTGAAATTTGCTATTATCATCCTCTATGACATGATATTTGCTTCATGTGTTTGTATCTTTACTTGTCTTATAAAAGTGAAGCGAGCCAAGGACATTCAGTAGAGTGTGTGTGTTCATGGCACAGCACAGGATGCAAGCCAGAGAGGGAAAGAGCTGCCAACCTACTCCTCAAACACAGGCTGCAGTGGGGAGCAGCAAACCAGGCAGGCCTTGGAGATGATGAAAAGAAGAACTTGGGAGGCTAAGCAGAATATCCTGCAAGTCAGGAAGCCAGAGACTTGGCTGAGGCTCAAATGGTTTTCCATCTATGTAGACACAGAAAACACTGGAGGAAATGCTATAAGCCTCTTGTTTCTGTTCTGTATGATCCAGTAACTTTGAGTTTTCCATTTTAAAGTTTTCTATTTGCTACTTTAAAATGCAATTAATTCTGCCTTTTATGAGTTTTGTGCTGCAGTATTTTTGGCAAGCTTTCTATAAAGGGAACTGTGCACATCCACTTCAAAGGTCTCACTGACTAAAGCTCTGTCACATTCAGCCCATGTTGCAATCTTCCTTTCCTTTATAACTCTTTTTTATTTGCTTTAAAATCTGCTTAACATGCCTGCCCATTAAAACCTTTTGCTGCCAGTCAGGGAAGTCTCCTTCTTCCCCAGCCCCTCCTTTATTAGTAGCTGACTTTGCTGGGATCCTGGTACAGAACTACCATCTTTACCTCAAAAGACTTGATATCTTGAACTTGCTACAGATGCTAAAACTTGTACTTCCAGCAGCCTGAGAGGTCAGGTATTGGCTTTTTCAAAAGAATACTGAGAATACTGACCTGATGCTATTTGCCACTTTATGACATCAAACCCATTAACACTCTTTAACATTTTTCTCCATTTCAGATGAGGCCATATCCATTTCCTCATCCTCCTTCTCATTTATCATTCTGCCTTTGTCCTCCTGACAATGAGTGACATTCTGTGTAGAAATCCTGCTTCACCACATGACATTTGCTCCTTCGTGTGGGGCATTGTATGTGTTCCCCACCCTGCATCTACACTGCACTCACAGCTACACCACACTTAGGGGTGGTCTGCTTCAATCAGACAAAATCAGACCCCAAAGTTTTCTACCACAAATCTCCCAGGGTTTTAGTGTCTTTAGATCCAAACTACCTTTTTTTCCTCTGCTAAGCAGGCAATGCTGCCTCCAGCACTGATGGAGCTCTCCTCTCCTCATCCCAGCAGAAAAACCCTCCCAGTGGAAACCTGTGGTCCTGCTGTGCCTTCTCTGAATCAAAGTCTACAGATAGGAAACAGAAGTGGATAAATCCCTTCAGTGATCTCCAGATTCTCAATGTCTTCCTTTCAATTTTTTATCTCTGTGAATGTGCACAAATCAACAAGCTCTAATCTTCTGTTTCTTCTTGCTTTTAGTTTTTCAAGATGAGGAAGCCAGCAAAATAATCTTTTGTTTATCAGTATCATGTGAGCCTTTTCCAGCCCCAGTAAATGCACTATCAACTTCTTCTACGGTATCCTCAGCCTACCTCAGAATATATGACCATCCAGCATCTTAGACCCATTCTGGATATATCTGCTAAGTTTACTACTTAACCACATCCAAGTGTACCCATGAGTACCCATCTGTCTCTGCGAGTGTTTCTCTGAAAATGAGGAAATCTATTGTTCCTCTTATTTTTATTGCTTTTTTTTCCTCCTCTATCTTCACATTCAAGGCAACTTTCTCCTCTCTTAATATAGCTTTTGATATTACCATCTCTGTCATCAACTCAAATTAGCTCCTTAAAACCCCAAAACATAAAATCACTACTTTCTCAACTTTGAAAACAGAGCTAAGAATGTAGAGCGTTATGAAATGGGAGCTTACAATAGCCAGTGGTCTTCTCATATATGATGGAGTGAAAAAAGAAATATCACGTGTTAGCAAACATGATGGCAAGGAGGATGGTTTTCTCATTGTTAGAAAGTGGTATCATTTCATATTAGGAGAAGGATGAATGTCTGGAGTAGAGTCTGTAGTAGTATTAATACACTTTGAAGCCACCAGTGAATCTATCTGCAAATGAAAAAGAAAGAAAATGCAATACTGCCCTCATCCATAAAAAAACTCTCCCTCAAGAAAGATGAAGTAAAAAGACACTTTTATGAAAACCTTGCAACTCTCAAATTTCAGTCCTCCAAAATAACACATTGTCATGATTAAGGAGGCGAAGAGAACGAGTAGAAATCAATGCCAAGGAAAAGAGGCATCATATAAATTGTGAGAGTCACATAGTATCACTTAATTTTGCTGTATCTAATCTGTGATATTGAGAAAAACACAGACGAACTGAGATTAAACTTCTGCTATCAAAACCAACTGTATATTTACTGATTCAAGGCAAAAGAATGTCAAATGAAGTTTAAAGTGAGTCCAGCTATGACCCAAATCACAGAGCCCTGGTAAGGGAAAGACTTGTTAGGATACGGAGTTAATAAAGCACATCAGCAGTACGGACTAAATGCAATAAATATAATGTAGCCTTCTTGAAAAACAGCTTTTCTAGGAACAGGCAATATATTTTATTTGACCAACTGGCCCAGCTGGAGAACCATAACAGCTATATCTCCTGATTTATTAAGACAACACCTCTTGCTATAAATCTTGCTTATCTTCTATACTGAAACCCTTAAGGCTGCTGAAATAGTACAACTAGAAAATCTAAAAAGCACAACACGTAGACAACAAGTCAAAGTTTAAAACAGGAAGAATCTTAAAAGGTTACTTTATGAAAGGTTGAATTGTGATGACATCAGAAACACAGTAAAGAGAACTAAAGAATAGGTAAGAATTTCACAGGATAAAGAAAAATGTTTAGCAAACAATCACCTAAATTAGTTTCAATATTTTAATCACAGAATATTCTGAGTTGGAAGGGACCCACAAGAATCGTTGGGTCCAGCTCTTAAGTGAATGGCCCATACAGGGATCAAACCTACAACTTTGGTGTTAATTAGCACCATGATCTGACCAACTGACTTAGCTTCTCCATTCTCTTGTTCTGTGACTGTGGTTCTTCTGAGAAATTCTTGTGATAGTTTATTTGCAAGGGTCTTTCTCTTGCTTTGACCTTATCAGTAATCATTACTTATCCCTTTCTCTTCTAAACGAAACTGACAACTTTTCTTTGTGGAAGATGCTGCTTGCCTTTAGATTTATGAGCTTCAGACCTGAGACTTTCAAAGATGGGTAAAATAATGTATAGTTAATTCTTATTCAATTTTTTTCAGTTTTGCTACATTTTGAGAAAGTATCCATCACCAAATAAAATTATCTTCAAAATTTACCCGACTGTAACCTGAAATTTATGGCTTGGTCCAATGTACTTCACTGACTTACCTGGTTAGCCATCTCTTCTTGAATTTATGGTACCCGCTTTGCAAAGTAGCTTGAATATCCTCTAAGGCTATAATGTATGATTACATACACTGGAACCCATTAGATAAAAATGGATTTGTATGACTATATACTGTATGATTTTTGTCGTGGATACTCCCTTAAAACAAGAAATTAGCAGCTTTGTCTTTTCTACTGCTGTATTTCAAAGCTTAGTGCTATTAGAATTGTGAACAAACCTTATCTTCAGGAAAAATCAGTGGCAGTCTCTCAGCTCAGCTGGTCTCCATGGATCTGTTTTAATTTCTGAGGCTATTATCTGTAAAGAGGAAGGGAGGACTTTCTTTCTTCTGAGATGAAAACTCAGCATCCCTCTAGCAGGCCAGGCATGGGCATAAAGGAAAATGTGTTGAGAACTGACCAGCTAAACTGCTAATTCATCTACAAGTCTGTTGGTCTGTCAAACAGGTTGAGTTAAGCATCATATCACAGAAGCTGTGGGTATAGTTGTCTCCACTGTAACTGTTCATTGCTCACTGAATTCACAGATCCCTTATCAGCATATAATAAAGACAATTTACAGCCCAGTGTAGAGCCTGACTAATCCTGTGCCCTCCTTGGCTCAGCACACCCCTTCATTACGGGGGCATATCATTTGCTCCTGGCTTACGCTTCCCACACCAAAGGCAGCAGCTTTTACAAGACAGAGCTCTTAGGCATGATTTGCTGACTGGGAAATCACCACTCAGGCAGCAGCAACAATGAAATGGGTGTTACTTAACTGAGACCCAGAAATTAGGATAATCTATATGCATGACATTTAAGATTTGGGAGAGATGGCATTTACACAGAAGAGTGGGAGTCTGAAAAGTTTCTTTTTATGCTCCACAAACTAAAACAGACACAAGGCTGCCGCCATTGAGAAATTAAGAAGTAAGAGGATAGCTGCTGGAAGTGGAAAATGGATTTGTAAAGAGGTTTCGTTTTAATGGAGCAGTTGGATGAAAGGTACAGACAGGAATGGGCTCCATTTAGGCCTGTATGTGATGTTGAATGGAAAGCTCAAGAGAGCAACGCTGGATGCTGGAGTAAGATTGATTTAACAATAGATGCAATTTAAGTGAAAAGGCTAAGGTGCTGGCAACTGGGGATTGGGATAGCATCCATTTAAAAACAGATTTCATTTAAACAGAAAGGCCAAGGAAGTGGAAGGTGGAGACTAAAACAAAATCAATATTAAGTTAGGTTAGTAGAAACTAGAATCAAATGAGCCAGTTAAAAAAAAATGGGCATACTGTGTATTTGGGAGTAGGGAAGCAATGCATGGATTTAAGAACTATCGAGGAACTCTCATTAAATGATATAACCCCTAAAATCAGAATTGTAATTCCATTTTAATAAGAATGTTATTTATTACAGTAGAAAACCAAAAAATCTTAAGGGAAAGGTATGACCTCCAGTTTAAACAAAACTGCATGATTATAAATATATTCCTACTTGAAGATAATTCTCTTCTATCACAAAATCACAGACTTGTTGGGGTTGGAAGGGACCTCTGAAGATCATGTAGTCCAACCCTCCTGCAGGTTCACCTACAGCAGGTTGCTATTGGTGAATATCTACAGAGGAAGAGACTCCATGGCCCCTCTGGGCAGCCTGTTCCAGTGCCCTGCCTCCCTTAAAGTAAAGACTTTTTTTCCTCATACTCAGGTGGAGCTGCCTGTATTTGAGTCTGTACCCACTACCGCTTGTCCTGTCACTGGGCACCACCAAGAAGAGTCCGGCCCCATCCTCTTGACACCTGCCCTTAAGATAATCTGTATGCACTGATAAATTCTCCTCTCATTCATCTCTTCTCCAGACTGAAAAGGCCCATCACCCTCAGCTTTTCCTCATAAGAGAGATGCTCCAGTTCCCTAATGATCTTTGTAACCCTCTGCTGGACCCTCCCCAGTAGTGCCTTCTCTCTCTTGTCCTGGGGAGCCCAGAACTGCACACAGCACTCCAGATGTGGCCTCACCAGGGCTGAGGAGAGGGCCAGGATCACCTCCCTCTGCCTGCTGGCAATGCCCTTCCTAATGCAGCCCGGGACACCACTGGCCTTCTTGGCCTCCAGGGCACTGCTGCCTCATGGAGGGATGTTGTCCACCAGGACCCCCAGGTCCTTCTCTGCAGAGCTGCTTTCCAGCAGGTCAGCCCCAGCCTGTGCTGGTGCCTGGGGTTATTCTTCCCCAGGTGCAGGACCCTGCATTTGCCTTTGTTGAATTTGTACATAGTTGTACAAATGTATTTATGTGTATATATATGTATGTATATATATATTTATATGTTATATGGCATATAACACTCATAGATAGAATCACCAAATCAGCATAATTTGGTTTAGAAGAAATCTTTAAAAGGCCATCTAGTCTGACCACCCTGCACTGAGCAGGGACATCTTCATCTAGATCAGGCTGCTAACTTTGAGTTTTGTTTCCACGGATGGGGCACCTGGCACTTCTCTGCACAACCTCTTCCAGTGTTTCACCCTCCTCGCTGTAAAAATATTCTTCCATGTATGTAGTCTGAATATTCTGAATCAATGGCGGAAATGCTTAACGTTAATTGTATTTGTGAAACAGAAATTGATCTGGTAATAGTGAACTAACCTTTAAAAACTCTCTAGCTATCAGTCTGGAAATCAATTCAAAGTTAAGGGGAGTCTGCATATACCTGTGTTTGAACCAAAATATGTATATATTCAACTACATACTCATCCATATGGATATTGGCATAACAGAGATCTTAAAAATAATATTAAATTTTATACTCCTAAACTTTTCCTCAGCTTTGTCCAAAAAAAAAGAATGAATGGAGAACTCCAGCTTGATCAAAATGGCAAAGTATCATTTCAATGTATGAAGCAGAGGAGAATATGCCTCACCCACTGAGCTGTCTGTGGTGCCAGGTACAGCTGGCTCTGGGTACTTGGGATTTCCTCACCCACACAAGAACATTTCAAAGCTGTACTGTGTGCTCATCACCGCTGCTGTGACCTACGAATATTCTGGAGAATATCCAGTAATTTTTTTTTTGCTAAAGTGATTGAGGTGATTCTTTTCTACTGAATTTCAGGAAGAAATTTCTGACTTGTGCTTAAGGGAGGAATTGTGGGAATGCATTGGAGGTACTCTCACCATTTGAGTGATTTATCCCCTTCCTTAATGAAAAATCAATGAGCTGCTGGCTTGCACGGAAATGGTGTCTTGACTATTATCTTCATACCTATTCTAACCAACCCAACAGTAAGAAATGAATTCTTTACTGAAGATAGACTAAAATATTCTACTGAATTTGTTTAGAAACTCAAGGGGGATTTCCTCAAGTTATTTGATTCACACCTTAGAGTAAGCTATGTTCTTCCAATGAAAAATTGGAATTAGCTTACACGTCAATAAGATGATGCCATTTCCTCACAATTTGTCTGCACCCTATCTGGACAAACCTTACATTTTGCATTCCACATGAAACATATGGTACTTTCAAGCAGGTGACTTCTGCTGCTGCTAGAAATCTTCCACAGTTAAGACCTCCCTTTTCCTACACCATGCACCATATATTATTTAAAGACAATCTCTTAGCTTAAATAGTGTTCTGCAACAGTCAATGGAGAATACAACTGGAAATGAAGTCCGTTTTGTACACTTTGATAGGGGAATGTAAAAGCAGACAGTTGCATGAGTATATATATTTTTTTCGATTTTCTTTCCTGTGACAGATTATTCATTCATTATTTTTAAACAGAAAAAAAGAAAGGGGGATCAAGCTTTTGCTGCAATATTTTGCCAATAACCTATCTAGAATCATTATTTTTTCCCAGTATTTATATTTATATTGTTTAATTGCTCAAAGATTTACCCTTGGTTGTGTGTGTTGTATCTCTCCACATGTTTCCATAGGAACTAGAACAAATGCTTGCTCAAGCAATGTATGATAACTGAATGTAAAAAAAAGAAAAAAAGAAACAAAAATAAATTGAAAGAGGATGTAGAGGTAACTTAAATAGTCTAACGTCCCTGCAGTATTTCTTCCTTCATTAAATGCTTCAGAATTTGCTGTGTTAGTAGGAATGAGGATGAATTTTCAGGTAATTCACACACTAATTCTAATGATGAATAAGAGCACACCAATAGGACTGTAGGACCATAAAATGTTGTTAGACCATGAAGTGTTGTTAGAAGGTTTATCCTTTATGTTTCCACTACAGGAGAAAGTGGAGTCAGGTGTAAGTAGGGTACTAAACAGGTGAGTCTGCATCTAATCAACAAACTCCAGCTGGACAGACCTCTAGAGTCTACACAAACTAAACCTGACATTTGTCTCCATTAAGTATCTGGCCTGGGCCACAGCTGAACTGAGGAAGCTCCCTAGACACGCCTGGTGACATTTCTGGTCACACCACAACCTTTCCTTTAGTTGGTAGATGCCTTCATGGTAGGCATCTGCAAGATGATGACAGCAGCTGCTAGCAGGGATTGAGCCCCCCTGAAATGCAGGCAGCACGTCAGTGCAAGGAGCAGCAGGAACCACCTGTGGCATTGGCTGGGCTCCCTGGCTTTCCAGATGTCACCGACCACGGGGGACAGGAATGTTGGACTCTTCATCTCTGCAGGAGGCCACATTTGTTTATTTTTACAGAACTGGTCTCTGGAATCACAGAATACTTTTGGTTATGAATCCGCTACTATTCTATGCCTAGCAATATTCATACCTGGCAAAAATACCTGATTCTGCTGTTTTTCCAATACAGGTGAATCAAAATTCTGGTGTTTTGGGTTTCTTGTCCAGATGAGCAGAAAGATGCAAACTGCTTTCAAGCCTTCCAAAAATACTGATAGTCATTCCCACTTTCCAGAAACGCTAAAGTCAGGAGAATGCTGTCAACCTGGCAGCTACAGTGCTGTTTCACTGCCAAGCAGTAAAACTTATTAGCATTTTAAAAATCTGTGTCAAGTGTATTCATCCACTGGTCAGTAACAACACATTTTGTTTCAATGTATCAAGTCAGCATGGTTTAAAGGTGAGAGTGGTGAGTGCTACAGCCCAGCAATGACCTGTGCTGCTGTTTGACAAGTTTCCTAAGTCCTCATTTTCAGGGAGGTAATTTAGGACAGTTGTTGCCTGGGGATGTTTGATTCTTGTATTGCCCAACAGCAGTGTAGTGCAGAATCCTCCTTCTTGGTGATCCTTGATATTAAACATTTTATCACAAAAAGTCTCTTCTCAGAAGGTAAACGGACTCGACTGCATGTACAGTTGCAATTAATGTAAAGATAGTAGTAGTGGGTTCCCAAAAACTCCTTAGTTAAGGGAACTTGGATACTTATATACAAAGATAATCAAAATTATGTAATATTAGCTATTGCTAGGTAGTTCTTCATTCACTTTGCAAAAAAATAGCACATTTATAAGAAATTTATCACCACTGGACCTACTGTGTAACTATAAATATTAAATTAAATGTGATGTAAAATTCTTTCTCTCTTGTTTGATTACTGACAACAGATGCTCAATGGTGTGTATGAATGTAATGCCATATGTCAGATAAGGCAATGCAGTAGTTTTTCAGAGGAAGTAATAACGTTTCTTGCTTTACTTGATATTTTTCTAATGATGGCATATGGAGGGTCATATTGGTACCACAGTATGGGGAAACTTGTAATTTGTAAAAACAAATTCATCTTCCTCTCTGTTCTGAAAGTGCAGCTGAGCTCTGAATATGACTAGCACAGAGGACAGCCAAAAATAATCCTTTTTTTCTTTATTAATTTTGTTCCTGTGTTTTCATTTAGGGGATAAATCTTCATGGTGAATGGAAGTCCTTTCCTTTATTTTTGCTCATGCACAAAAGAGGTTTAAGTTTCCTTGGATTGGCCCTTCGGCATTTCAGCCTCATTTTTACAAAAATGCTGAAATCACTATTATAGTTTTGTGGCAAACCTTCCCCTCTGATTTCACTGTTATTTCCTTATGGAATTTGTTTACAAATCAGTTTCCACTCTACAAAATCCAGTACAGTACAGAACTAACACTTCTGACATGTATCAGTGTCACATTAATGAACTCGTATTTAGTGGTACTAGTGCTATCAACTGTTTTCAAAAATGTCCAGAAACTATTTAGAAATTTAATCATGGTTTTGGCAATATATTTTGCCTAGTCTCCAGACTCTACTGAATTAAAACAGTAACTCTGACAAGGTGGAAACCAGTTTCTGAGTTCATTTTTAGGAGAAAATGATTCACAAACAGGATAGCGACAGGCTTTTATGATTACAGATTTCACATATTCTATTCCTTCAAAAGGGCTTATAGAGATTGATAGATCTACAAAGAAAGAAATGAAAAAATGAAGGGAAGAGATATAAATAGACTTTTTCATTAGGATGAATGATGGAAGGTATTAACCCCACTACAGCAGTGTGCCTTTTACATGTCTTTTTTTTAATTCATTCCTTTTGACCTGTTACCATCTTCCTTCTTAGTAAAAGTTAACTACAGTATGAAATGTAGGTAAGGTGAGCAATAGCTGGAAAAAAAATGTTTCCTCAAGCATTATTACTGTTCAGAAAAGTGTCCATCAGCTGAAATGTCAGGCTCAAAATCCATTCAAGCACTGCACAGAGGCTAAACAGGCAGCTATTATTAATTTTTAAGTCTGCCTGATGGGTTTCAGATCCAGAGCTGGGTTTAACTTGATGCACTGAATATTGCAGAGTATATTTAATTAGGGAGGCTTTGACTCAGATGGCTGAGGATTTATTCTGTGCAAACTACTGATAAAATATGATAGAATAGCTGCACCTACCTAAGAAAAAATCTGCTGCATCATATTAAAATGCATAAAATTGGCCTTAGTTGCAGTTTTTTGTACTTTTATCCTAATGTAAACACTGTCTACTTTCAATCTGTTTTGAAGCACCACTGTACTTACAACTTGAATAATTTTCTGTTCATTACACTGCAAGTTAGCAATGCAAAATTCTCAAGAATAAGTCCTGTTCTTCTCAGCTAAGAACCAAACCAAACCATTTTCTGTGCCTTAAACAGATGTTTCTTTATTTATAACATATCTGTGGGATTCCTATGAAGGGGTAAACATTTGTCTTTAATGTATTTATCTATAAGCATAGAGGGCTCTAAAACACAAATGGGCACTAAGACACAAAGTGAGATATTAAAGGGCTGTTTATTTGCTTTTGATCCAATTCAGAATCTTAGAAGGCAATAAAAAAAGTAGCAAATCAGAAATTACTTCTCTCCAATGGTTGTAAAATCTCCTAGCTGTATCTATTCCACATCTTTGCTCCTCTTTTTCCTTCCTTTGTGCACTGCTCTTGCCCCTGCCCCAGGTCATTCTCTGCCAACTAAAAAAACCTATTCACACAAGAGTCTAGAAGATCAAATGTATCTTTAGATACATTTGAACTGGGAAATTTTTCCATTCCTAACAAAGGACATTACACCATACTTTCCAAGACAAGTGAGGTGATTTTCACTCATAACAGAAGACCAAATTGTTATTGATAATTCTGAAAGACAAGCAGAAATTAAATGCAGACTCCTGAGTAGTTTGGGGAGAACGGGAACTAGGCTAGTTCTACATACTGGATCGCCTTAGCACTTGATGTATTTTACTGGTTGATAAATATGCCACCTGTTCTCCATTCTCAGTGATTTAAATTTCCATCTGTATCGTATGGCTCGAAACCCTCAAAAGAGAGTTAGGTGGGCTCACCATAGAAGGAAAATGAATCAGGCCCCATCTCTTCTGAAACAGATGTTTTCAAAGTGAACAGGGCCCTTAACTTGACAAAAACTCTTTTGTGAGGCCCTGAATATGTAAACCACAAATTTTCTGTAGCACATGACTGCAGTTTCCATGAACATATTTTCTTTGCTGGGAGTTTTGTCTTTCACACATGCCTAAAACAGGATATGTGAAGCACATTATAAAGGGCTAAACAAACGCAACAGTTACATAATATATTTGTGTAAAAAGTGAAAGGTCTGTCTTCCCAGGTACAGATGCATCTATGTTTGCATGTGGGTCTGCATGTGCACACATGATTATTCTTCAAAGGCACTGTAGTTTGTGTCTTCCTCATCAGTCTGCAGGCCTTCCCTAACACCTAATGTAGCCTCCCTGTTCCAGGAATTTAGCTAGTCGCTGTTTCATAAACAAAGTTTCCAGCTATCCATATGAAGCCCTGGCTACTGCCATGGCTCATCACAGCCATATGGAAAGGAGTTCCCTCTGGATTTCACTGACCAAAGACTGTGTTTATCCATCCCAAACTATACAGCCATTGTGCTGCTGTGTCATCTTCTGCTGATACCCTGTGGTACCAGTTCCTGCCTAACTGGCAGTTTCCAGCTTTCCCAGGAAGCATTTTCTGGGCTTTTTCTCCTCAAGCCTTACATTCTATGTTCCAAGTGTTCATATTTCTCCTTTACAACATCCATCTTTATCCAGGCTCCTTGTGCCTTTCCACAGTACACTATGTGCACAACATGCTTATGGCTCCTTACCACTCCCATTTTATCTGGGAATCTCTTTGATATATTTTCTTCCTAATAAAAACCTAAATGAAAGTATTAAAATAGCTTTGATACTAATGTCTGTTGCATTATGATGGAGAACTGAACATTGTACCATTTGTAGCAGTGGAAAAGTATTTTGTTTATAGTCCTTCACACTGCTTTCAATCAAACAGTCTGCTTTTCCACCACAGACATGAATTACTTGAATTATGTTTTCAAAAAGACTTTCCAGATATTATCAAATGCTTTCCTACAAATTAATTAATTTTTTCCTATGATATTCAACCAATAGAGCTATTCTGTGAAGAAACAAAACAACTCTAAAAAGATTTATGAATAAAAGTTTATAAAGAAATAGTTGGTTGCATGTTCTTTATTCTTAAAACCATAAAATGCTATTGACACTCTTTTTTTTTTTCTCCTGGAGAGACTTATGTTACTGTTTACCTCCTTATAAATTAGAGGAAGTAATTTACATGATCACATGTTGCGCCTTTTTAAATTTGTTCTTGTATTTGCTCCTCTGCTCATCCAATATTTTTTCCATTCTCTCTACTGCTCTTACCAATGGCTATCCTAGTCATGTGGGTATGGTGACATCCTCAGGCAATTCTCACAACTGCTTTTCACACAGCATCCTACCAAAATGTTCGGCATGTTCAGATTTTTCCAATACCCTCTTAATGACTTTTTGAGAAATACTTTTTTAAAGGTGTGCACATTTTCAAACTTTTGGAACAATACGAGTGTTTATAGATAAGAGTTTCATTGATAAAGGCAAGTTAAGAGCATGGGGTCAGCATTTTAAGTACATGGCCTAGGTACCTGTAAGTGTAGATCAGGTTTACCTAATTATTGATCAGAGTGATACTGCACACTGTAAATGGCTTGGTCTGTCATCCCCATTAATTTTACTGTTGATAAAGCTGTCATTTGGAAAAAACAGATTAAGAGCCTTCAGGAGCTTTGGTTCAAATGTAAATGTATATACATAAAGACATATATATCTATACGTATGCAACATGGATCACATAATTTTCATCACTGTGACTGGCTCACGTAAGGGGTTCACAAATCTCTGTGAAGAAGTTCAGGAAGTGCAATCGTACCTAGATAACTTGGTAGTACCTAAATAAGTATGTCTTTAAGCATAATTGGTTGTGCACATGAATGCCAGATTCTGCCATTTTTCCAACTTTGTTCTTTGCCTTGGTAGTTCAATGCAAGACTAAGTCTCAGCTCAGGTACCTTGGCTCCAGAGATGGTGAGGTGAGTATCAGTACTTACAGCTGTCCTCCTCCTCCATGAAAATACTGATCACGTAACAGGCATACACAAATCCAATCAGCTGTGTGAAAGAAGAGGAGAAGCAATCAGTAGAACACATTGAACAGTTATAAAGCTTTTAGTACAATGATATATAAATACAGGTACCACAGCTAAACTTTAAAAATATTTACTTCTATTTCCTGCAAATTTCAGTGCAAATGGTCACAAACAGCTAAATTAATTTCCTCTCTTTTGCTCATGTCACGTAACATATATTTAATGTATAAATATACATTTTATGTTTTAAAATACTTTCCTAGTCCCACTGGGATCAGTATTGATGAATACTGCTATTGAGTAATACTGGTGGAAAACATCTGTATCTTGACGTTCAGCTATTATTTACATTTCTTTGTTCTTCAATACTTCTGTTCTCACATGATTTTTTCCTCATTAATGTGGGTCCCCTATGCACCTCATATACTTACTAAAATGGCAAAATATTTATTGACTGCTACAGAATTGAGTCATAGTAACACTTCTGTGAAATCCACAAGAGACATCTTTTTGTGTTGCATAAAGTGTCCCAGTGAAGAACTGTTTGGCAAAATTTTGAACTGATAGCTGAATTGTCATGATGTAGCTGAACAGTAAAACCGGGTTATGCTTCATTGACATCAGGAAACACCTGATCAATAATTCACATGAACTATGCAGGAAATGAACAGAATCATTTCCCCAAAGGACAACAACAGTCAAACCATGCCATTATTTTAACAGCAGCACCCACAAAAACATGCTCCTTAACCCAGATCTGTGTCACTTGTGCCACCCAGAGGAAGGGATTAAGATCTTTAGGACCAAGAAATAGAAAGTCCACTCACTCCTTATCCATATAGACAAAATGTTTTCTTAGGACCATGACCAAAGATGAAGAAAATGCCACTGGGCAAGGAAACCTATTAAACTGCACTGTCCAGACATGTCCAATCTTGAGAAAATATTGTTTGTGCAGCTGTACACAATTCATGCTAGCTGAAAGCCTTGAAAAGACTCTTCATGAGAGATTTCAAAAATAGCCCAGAGATTAGTTTTAAGAACACATCTTTTCCTCTGGTCCATTCAAAAAACCTAATTAAAATAGTTCTTCTAAGGATGTCGTGGATCAACCATCTGAGAAAGAGGTAATTTAATAGTATCTAGACAGGTATAAGCTCCTTCAGAAGCACAGAAATCATTCCAACCAGCTTTCTGGTTGGGCTGCACAAGGAGTTTTACAAGCAGCTCCAAAAGCCTCTCCGCAGACAAAAAGCTTGTCCACACAAGGGAATTCAGGGAAGTTAAGATGAATTAACTAAAGCTGTGAAATCAATGCACATAAGATAAAGTACATTAAATCCCTGTGTGGCCTTTCCCATTCAGAAATAAAGTGGCCCTAGTTCACTGCAGCTTAATCCTTCTCCAAGGGATTAATCTTCCCACGGAGAATTAAGCTACAGGATGCTGAAGCTGAGCTACTCGTGAATGAGGGCTGTCACAGCACTTTGGCACAATCCTGTTGGAGCTTCCTCTCCAGGGCATTCACCTCGCTGGTGTTTTGACAAAGTGACTTTAATCCAACTTTTCTCTTGTTCTGAGCAGACTACAGTATCAGCAGTAGTCTGCTGTACCTTGACTGCTTTTTCGTGTCCAGTTTGCTGCGTGGTATTGCCACAGCCTCTCTCAGGTGAACAGCACTTTGTTGCACTGATGCTCTGAGCCAGCTAAATGCAAACCAGCTCTGGAGAAGGCACTGGAGACGGCTGGGATGGATCCATGCCTGAGCTGCCCATCCCCATGTGCCTGGTGCCATGGTGGCTGCAGCAGGATGGGACCCACAGACACGGCAGGGCTGGCTGGGTCACTGTGTGCTCACGCTTACCTGCTGAGAATTGTGTGGGTGGCTGAGAGCACTTCAGCTCCTGCTCTTAATGACAATGGGATCCTACAGCTCTGCTGCCAGCTCATCCAGGACCAGCACTGGTTTACAGACTCCTCGACAGATTAAGCACATTTTTTCCCTAAACTTCACAGTTTAGAGCACCTTTCAGGCATGACAACTAAAACAATACAATATAAAGGCTTCCAAGAGATCAAAAGACAAATCATACCTGAGATGTAGGGCTTGTGCCACCTGAAGGTTACACATAATTAAAAAAAATACTGCATTAGTACCACAGAAACACCAACACAGGTGCTTTTTCATAACGGAATGTCACCTGTTTATTTACAATGTTTCTCGATCACCATTTGTGTTGTGCCATTTGACTACATAAGTCATTCAGCTTTGTTTGTTTTTCCTAAACACAATTAAATATTTTGAAGTGTAAAACTGCTGAATAAATAATGAACATGATAGAAACGAATTGTAGTGCAGCCTATGGGTTAAGTGTTTGTGAAGGAAGATCAAATATTTAGAATTATTTACTCTTTCCCCATCATGTATTTATTTTTTTCTTATTAGTAGTATTTTGTATTAAATTAATTTTATTTTTTATAAATGCAGTTCCTTCTTTGTATGTACATGTGTACTCTACATCAATGCATATTATATAAAACATATCTCTGTAAGTGCTTCCAGCAGATTTCTCAAATGTCTAAGATGTTGGACAAGTGGATAAAGCACAGCAAGACTTCCACTCTAACAAGTAATAAACAACCTGACACAGAGAAAGCAATAGGGAAAAGTGCTCAAAGCCTTCCCAAAAAATGTGAGTCATGACAAGCCTGAGTTTTACAGTCCTAAGAGCTTTTCTCTTGCTCTTCTAGTAGACCTTCCGCTTAAAGTTAATCTTTTCGCACTCTCTTCAGTGTTTGAAACATATTTTGCCTAATCTATGGCCTTCTTGCAAAATCAGCAGCCTTTCTCTACTTCTCAGAAATATATTTCTTTATATTCCTCAGCATTAGTAAATAAATAATCCTCATTCAGTTAGAAATCACTGATAGGTGTTGTCTTTATGATGTATATTTGTTTAAAACACACCATTTCCTCCATCTGTTTAGTTATTAATACCAGGAGAAATAAAAAAAAAATATTCACCCTCTTTCAATTTCATCATCTTTTCAAAGAGAAAAAAAAGATGAGGTGACTAACCATGCCAGGAGATATCATAACCCACCATAATCCAACAATATCTTTCTGCAGGTAAATGGTAGAATGAATGTGTCTGAAAGAACAAAGCAACAAGGAGGAAAAAGAGCCCTTTAGCATCAAGTGTCAGGTACTGCTCCTCAGGAGGGGACAGCCATGCTTGGCTTGTAACTAACAAACAAGCAGTTATAGTTGGGTAACTGCTATCTACAGCACCATTAACAAGAAGTGATCAAGTAGGAATATACCCTTTGACAGATGAGACCCGACTCCAGATCCTTAAACAGAGTTACCGCCACCACGGTGAATATTTTTCTAAATGAATTAATTAAAACCTCTTATTTTGTGTTATTGATGGACAGGCTAATAAAATATTTATTCCAACAAATTACTTTTGCTATCTTGATTAACACAGCTGCGGTTTAATTAATAGTGTTATGCTCATGTGAGCCCATCCAGCCATCCTGCTAATTGCCAGTCTTGGTACTGGAAATGTTGGCTGTTGGCCTGGCACCAAGTGATAGACTTAAACGTGTGTTCCCTGATAACTAAAGCAAATATGATGCAAAGGAGCTGGAAGATACTTAATTTGGTCATCTTGAATTTCAGTAATCTTTCAAAGGGACCAATGAAGTGGTTGGAACAGGATGTCCAAAGCATCAAAGCTCACTAGCACCTGAAAGTATAAATAAGAGCCTCTGGCAAGAGAGCAATTTAGATGGCAAGGTGGCCTTGTCTTGACAATGTTGAGTTCAAGGCACGGAAACATCCTCAGATCCCTGCACTCTACTGGACAGACGAGACTGCCTGTCCTGCCTGGAGAGCCCAGTCTAGTTAAGTGTCTCAGAAGACACTTGTCAGTGCTATTCTGCAGAAAATCAAGTGGGAAATTGTGGGAAGAGGCTGTTGTCCCCTGCTTTCATCCATCTACGCAGTGGTTCGGGTACACGCCTTTCTCTAGAGAGAGTAAGCAATACATAAAAATACTCAGCTATTTCAGGGAATCACAGAATGGTTTCGGTTGGAGGGGACTTTAAACCTCTTCTGGTTCAACCTCCCTGCCACGGGCAAGAAGATCTTTCACTAGATCAGGTTTCTCAAATCCCATCCAACCTGGCCTTGAACACTTCCAGCTTTGGGGCATCCACAATTGCTCTGGGCAACCTGTTCAAGTGCCTCACCATCCTCATTGTAAAAAATATCTTCCTTACGTTCAGTCTTGATCTATGCTCTTTCAATGTGCAACTCTTACCCTTTGCCCTCTCACCGCAGACCATGGTAAAAAGCCTCTTTCCATCTTTCTTATAAGCCCTGTTTAAAAAATGAAAGGCCAAAATGAAAAATAAAGTTTAAATGGCCCAAATTCTCTCAGCCCTGCAATCATTCCCATGGCCCTCCAAGTGGAGTATCATGAAGGCAGAGTAGAGGGGGTAGAATCACCTCCCTCGACCTGCTGGCTACACTTCTTGTGATGCAGCCAAGAGTACAACTGGCTTTCTGGACTGCCAGTGCACTTTGCTGACTCATGTTAAGTTTGTCATCCACCATGATCCCCAAGTTCTTCACGCCATTCATCCCCCAGCCTGTACTGATATTACAGATTGCCCTGAGCCAGGTGTAAGATCTTGCACGTGGCCCCTTTGAACTTCATGTGGTTCACACGGGCCCACTCCTGGATTCTGCTGAGGTCCCTCTGGGTGGCATCTCTTTCCTCAAGCCCATCAACAGCACCACTCAGCAAACCTGCTGAGGGCGCACTCAATACTGCTACATCAGTAATGAAGACATGCAATAACACTGGTCCCCGTACGGGCCCCTGAGTGATACCACTTGTTACTGGCTCCCTGTTGAACATTGAGCCATAATTCTTCGGACATGACCATACGGTATTTTTAGACCCATCAGAATTTTCATACCAAAAACATTATTTCTTCAGTGACTAGCTGACAAGTGTTGCTAAATTCTTCAAACCATAGCGAAGGATGGGCTCAGAGCGTGAGAAACAATTGTCACCTAGGCTATAGGTTAGCCAAGACTCCAGTGTGGAGTCCACAAAAGGATTTCTTATTAGTGGTACATGGGTACATAGATATGATGCTATTATCAAGGCTTTTTATGCATAATTTATTTTCTGCTGATATCCTTAGGTAGAAACAAAATAGTAGTAGTCTCTGTTATTTTCCTCCTGTGCAGGCAGTAGAGTCTCAAGAGGACCTTAATGCTTTAGCCTAACTAAAATCTCCAGGCTTAAGCTATGGACATCTGCATGAAATATAAATGCCTAGTTTAACAGAAGTGAAATTAGATTATATAATTGTCCATCATTAAAGTGAGGAAAACTATTAAAACATGTAAGAAATTAAAAAACTAATCATTTGAGCAAATATATGCTGTGAGATATAATTGCTTTAATAAATGAATATAACTAGAATATATCCTATTAAAAATAAGAATCAAACTGAGTGCAAAAATGTATGTTTACTTGCAAATTAATGTATTTTAATAGTAACTACTTAATGTGGATTAACCTTTCCTTAGGAAAGCAAGGACAAATGCAAAATAAAACCACAGTGATGATTTAAATCAAGGCTGTTTTCTGCAGACTGAAACACTTTTTATTAAAATTGATGCTTTGGATAATTTTGATTTAAATCTTCTTGCTTTGCTTTGACATCATCAGCTGTGGCCTTTAAATACACTCTCATAGCATGAGATTACCTTCCTATCAGCTTCACACACTGCAGTTCCACTGGTCCAAAGCAGATTTGTGAGACTACACCAAGTATTTAAGATTACATGAAGCAGTGCCCTGGGCTATCAGGTTAATCTTCAAGGTCAGGTGTACAATAGGTCACTCACCACTGTTAAGCAACTACACAGAGTTTTGTAGAGATCTCATTGCAACAACATGGAACCATCCAAATAAACAAAATTAATGTACACTACTCCTGGCTCCCGATTTGGAAGATTTCTCCAATCAAAATGGAAACTGTGCTTGATGCTCTTCCTTGTACACTTCCAGCTCACCCAGATTGTCATCTCACGGAGTATGGCTTTTTCTTGACTTCTTTTTTGCTGACGAGAACTGAAAATCATTATTTCCTATTTATCTCTGTGGTTCTTCAAAAGTGTAACTTGCAAACACAATTATTTTTTTCTGTAAGATATTTCACTATTACCCAATTTCCCACAAAGATTGAGGGAGTATGAAAGGAGAACTTTTAAAACTGAATCTTTATGCATAAAAAAATTTGTAGGATACAAAGCTTGACAAGATGTCTTAAATTTAACTTATAAAATGGAAACTGCGTAGCAAGAGTGAATTTACTGAGCAAAAAGGTAAGAATGCATTAAATTACATAGCATCCTGTCTATTACTGTCTCCTGATTAGCATTTTCAGAAGAGCTAACTACTGCTGAGGAAAAGCTGAAACATGAGTAGTTAATCTTCTCAGCTACCTACTTGCCACTAACATTTTTATTACTCTGCAGAGAGGACTGTAAAGCCCTTTTCTTCCATTAAAGACTGGGAAAGTGCTAAATCAGAATGGGAGAGACATAAGGGAAACAGGATATTATCCCAGTATCTGTGTGCGTACACGATTCAGAAAGATAGAAATATGACTAAGATTATCAGGCACAAAGAAATTATAACTCTACATATTTCAAGACAATGACAAAAGAAAAAGACCCAGAGTAACAGCAGTATATGGTTGGACCATAATAATAACCATTTACTACTATAGTATATAGTTATCCAATTATATGACTCTATACAATTATGCACTCTACCTGCTTGATTATAAACATTTTACTAGAAACATATTGTAAAACTGTATCATTATAGATAATTTCAAATCTGAATTAAATTTTTTGAATTAAAGAAGAGATAGTCTCAAAGGTATGTCCTCATTTTCCAGAATTATATGATGAAATACACAACATTTTACACTGGTAGCAGGCAGAGGCTCAACCTGAAAGTACTTAGAAATCTAAAACCATAAAAGCACACAAACAACTGGGAAAATGTCCAGAAAACATAGCAGGAAAAGGTAGCAGCAACAGCTGAAGCTGAAGCACTCCATGTTGTCTGATTTTTTTCGTATCCTCCATCTTCCTAAAAGCTATTTGACTTGAGTTGAATAAAATTCAGGCTGCAGGGATACTCTCTACCAATTTAATCAGCCCAGCACAGAGTTGGTCTGGCCCAGCTGTGTGCCATTTGCAGCTGTAGTGGAGAGTTCCTAGAGACTACAACTCTGATAGCCCTTAAAATGTGCTAAGGACTCTAAAAATGGGTGACAGGAACTTGCGGGTACTTTTGCTACGTATTTACCACGGAGAAACAATTGAGCAGATACTAAAATGTCTATTTCTAAAATACATAGAGGTTGTTGTTGGCTAATACTGCAGGGGACAATTCCTCTTGAATGCCATCTACCTAGCACTGGGAGCCCAGCAGCATGCTGGAAAAGGCTATACTACACCTGTTAGCACTACTGTGCTTTTTGACGTTCTACCCTGTATTTGCTGTTCTCAAGCCCTTGTTCCCACTGCATTTATTTGTCTTTAAATTAAAAATTGCATGTGACAATCTAATTTTCCAGGCCAAGATCAGAAATATTGTTGCCTGCACTTGGCCTAGGAATTCATTTCTCCAGCAGCATAAACATATAATTACCCCTGTTGCCCTGTTGCCCAAAATGACTTCACCAGTTAATTGGGAGGACTGACGTGTTATGTCGCCAAGATGTGTCCCAGCTTTGTTAGGGATGAGAGAAAGAAGGGAGAATTTAGTGTGTTCTCTCTCCCCTCCTGCTCTTTAGCTTAGCTGCTGGGTTATTCTCCCCACTTTGTTTTTGCTGCAAGTCCTTAGAAATAATATTTTGTGTTCTGAGATCTGAAAGATGGAGGATTTTGAACAAACTGTGTAATCCAATCTCATGTATAATTCTGTAGGTCACAGAATTTCACCTAGATACTCTGTTAGCACAATGACAATGTCAGAGCAACCCTCACAGACTAGGCTGGGGTACTGGTGCTCCAAGAGGCTCCAAGGTGCTCCATGTCCACAGAAGGGATATGGGAACCTTTGTCCTTTACTCAGAGAAGAGATTAGAAATAGACCCCAAGCATTAATCCTTATCTATTTGGTTGTCTATTGTGTGATAGAGATCTAAGTTTCCTATTTTGAATTAAAAGGAAGTCTCAATATGTAAAAACACTGAACACAGTATTTAAACATGACTGGTCAGAACACAGTGGTTTATCTTGAAATATATTAATTGCTTGTTAATGATACAACTGGATACAGTGAAAGTCAAAAGTGTAAAATAAAGCCAACCTTAAACACTGAAACAATGGAAAGTGAAGGGGCTGAGGGTGGTAAGAGGGAAGAGGAAGGAGATCTACATCTGAGCAGGCTCTTAACAATCACCAGAAAAGAACTGGATAAACAAGTGAGACTTTAGATCTAGCTTTTCTCCAGTGTGTAAAGATAATAAAAGTTATCCTAAGAACAGGGTCAAAGTGCTCATATTTAATTTAATGACTAATTAGTTTGCTAGCTGAATAACAGGAAGTGAGAAAACCCTTTAGATCTAATTTTACAATCAGCAGACCAAAAGATGACCTTCCTTCATTTCTGTCAAACTGACTTTGTGTTACTTGGTTTTATATTTTCTAAACACCCGCTTTTATTTGCTTTTGCCTTCACTTACCAGTGTTAAGGATAATTTCAGAGCTACTTGCAGATCACACTATATTTCAGATCTTTTGATATAATAAACAAATTCAGGTTTGATGGTGTCTTGTAACCCAAAGTATTTCTTAAAGCGCTCATCAGGTAATGACTTTACCTCCACCTAAGCCGCACGTACCACTTTGGAAGCTGGTAATGAAATCAGAAGAAAGAATGAAAGAAATGTCTGCTAGTGACTAAAGCCAATGTAAATATCTTTGACATGTGACAAGGTACTTGGGAAGGTTTTTGAATCCCAGGGAAACCGATTATGCATGCAGGGGGTACCAAAGCAAACTGCTTTCAGAAAAGCAGAATATTGCAAATCTTGGCCATTTTTTATGCTAATACTACTTTTAAAATTCTTTCATTGCTTACACTGCAATTATGAAAGATGTTCTTTGTTGACAGAATGCCAAAAGATGTTTTTTACCTTCTTATTAGATCTGAAGGCACATAATGAGAGTATTATTTCCACTTACTTGTTACAACAGACACAGAGAATGTATTTTAATTCTAACAATGCATTGAAATCTGTAAGAATGACTTCTTTTCTACTGAATCATTTCTTTCCCTTTATGCACAATGTAAATAACACATGCATGAAACAATTATATTACCATGAGGCAGTACCCATTTAAAGACAGACAAACTGTGACATGGAAACAAAAATACTTAGTTCAAGATTCCAGTGAATTATGACAGTCTAATCCCCACTATTAGCTAACCACCTTTATAGATACCTCTTAAATAGCTAAATAATAATAGTAAAATGAACATATCATTATTCTAGCTCCTGTTAACCCATAAACATGGCTTAAAAATCATATGAAAAAAATTGCAAAGCTTTCACTAACAACAGTTATGCCACAGCAGTAAGTCAAGGGAGGTGATTATCCTCCTCCACTCTGCTCTTGCAAGACCCCACCTGGAGTGCTGTGTCCAGTTCTGGGGCCCCCAACATAAGAAGGACATGGATCTGCTGGAGTGAAGCCAGAGGAGGCCATGAAGATGATCAGAGCCTCTCCTATGAAGACCAGCTGAAACAGTTGAGGCTATTCAGCCTGGAAAAGAGGAGGCTCTGGGGAGACATTAGAGCACCTTCCAGTACCTGAAGCCGGCTACAAGAAAGATGCAGAGGGACTTTTTACAAGTGATAGGACAAGGGGCCTGTGTGAGAGTGTTGAGGCAAGGGAGCAGGTTTCCCAGAGGAGAAGTTGTGGATGGAAGTGTTCAAGGCCAGGCTGGATGGGGCTTTGAACAATCTGGTCTAGCAGAAGGTGTCCATGCCCCATGGAAGGGGGTGTTGAATCTGATGATCTTTAGGGTCCCTTCTAAACCAAACCATTCTATGATACCTCATAGAATAACAGAAAAACAAAAGGCAACCCTCAGGTAGGCCCAAAGCCATCACATCATCTCATGCAGGAAATGCTATATGATCTAATGAATGGGAAGTAAGAATTCAACCTCTACCCTTATCAGCCTGCTCATATTAGTGACCCAAGTGGAACCTTCTGAGAGGACTTGCAGGAGTGGCTGACACAAATGCACCTCAGAAGTAATCTCCAAAGCCTGAACGATCCAGTAGCTTAGGCCAGCCACTAATCAAATCACACAGAAATAAAAGCCTTGAATAATAACCAAGAGCTGGTTAAAATTCACAAGAGTGTAGAAATTCATATAAGGCAGCATGGATGAGCACAGGTTGCCTGAAAACTTCTCTTATAATCTTGTTTGCAGGGTGGGGCAGAAAAGCAGCATACAGTATTTCTCTCTGTGGGTATCAATTCCAAATTATTTTTGGACATTGCATAGTTCAGTGTTCATTTTCTTTTACTATTTTGTTTAATATATACAAGGAAAATCACACCAAAAAAAACCCTTCTATGTCTACTAAACTTACTAGACTTTGACCTGTTTTTTGCCTTTTTGGGTGTGTTTGTTGAAATACAAGAGTGATGAAAAATAGTAGATGACAGACAGAAAAGGTGGAGATAAGAAACTCTTTCTTCATCATCACTTCGTTTTTCCTAATCAATTTTCATCTAACAGCATATTTAGTAGATGATCTACCCCATGTGTGCTTTCACCTGTGTATGAATATGCCATATTTAAGCCACAGAACAAACGTTCAATTTTGAGCCACAGTTGAACTGATTTTTTTTGTCTTTGGAAGGAACAATACTATAATTAGAAACATGGTTGAATTTATGTGCTTGGCAGGTAATATAGCAGCCTCTTCACTCAGCACAAACTGTAATTATTCAATATGAGGACATGGGGACAAACATGATAGAATGATGTAGGATGAAAGATGGTGGAAGGGGAAAGCCATGTCCTTGTTTGATCCTTCCCATTGTAGTTCTCACTATGGATAACATTGTTTAATTCATTCAAGCTGCTACCTGAACGTGCAGAGGGAGGTACATAAACACACACACACACACACAGACACACGTCCTTATAATCCTTTGTGGAGTGGTCTGCTGTGATACCCAAGAAACAATATCATAAAAGCTGCAATGTTATCAGTTTGCTCATGTATTCCCAGTTAAAGTGTGTGCTAAAAGGCTTTTGAGCTGGATTCCCACTGGGCAGAAAAGCTATCAAGAATTGCAGTGAAGCTTTGCTTTCTATCATTGCCTAATGAATTTCCAAAGCTGCTTCTCCCGTCACGTCTGACCCAGTGTGATCTGTTATACCACACATCCCTGGCACAGTTTATTTGATTGCAGTAGATGGTCCCCGTATGCATGTTGTGGCTTCATGTCCTATTCACTCCTGTGTCTTACCAGCAGCTTTCACTTGACACTGCACCCCACTGCTCCCTTTACCTTCCTCTAGGTCTGATTCTGCAGCCTGAAGCCCAGGGTGCATCCAAAAGGAGTATTTCCTTTCCAAGGTATCTAAGCTCAGCCTGTAATCAGGCAGCATGCAAAAACACAAGCTACACTGGAGCCATTCTAGAAAGGACTCTTCTCCCACTGTCAGTACAAAATCACCATGAGCATCCCTTCATGGCTGGTGAGCATGTCCCCACGTGTTGGGTGTATGGGGGGCATTTTCTTGTCTTGCCCCAGAGCCAAGTGTCAGGATGTTTTAGCATATGGGAGGTAGATTCGGCCCAAACTCCTGACTTGAGGCTACTCCTGCAAAAAAATGCAAATGTGGCAAGAGAGTCTGCACCTGGCAGAAGTAACTGTTCATTTGCTGCACTGAGAGTTTGTCCTGACCAGAGACAGGTGTCACCTGGAACTGTCTTTGGAGTCCCTGGCTCTGGCTCATCTAGGCTGAGCTTTTGGTTACAGCAGGTAGTTTCTTTCCAGGAAACAAGCTCAGATTTAATCTAGGACAGAGGTGATGGTGCTTATTTGGGTCATGTTCTGGCATGAAAAGAGAGACTCTGAATTACAAAGCCTGAAGGAGATTATGTCAGGCAGAGAAGATGTTAACCTACTTCTCCTCCTTCTCTTTGCATCCAGAACTGTGATAGATATTCGCCAAGAAATCTTCTCCTGTACACGAGGGACACCAGAGCCTCAAGAGTATGCCCTTAGTCCTTGGAAAAAACCTTATACATGGGGAGCAAGATAAATAGGGGAGGCTGAAGGTATCACCAAAACAGGCATCTTTGGACATCTGGAATATGTTTTTAGGGTTCCTGTGCAGCTGGACCGGCTCTTTGAACTCTCTTTCTGCTTCCTTTCAGGTACAAATAAGTTTAAGCCTACTAAACCATGCTGTGCAGCTCAGACTAGATGAATAAATACTCAGGAGGTTAAACTTTATGTCACTCGTTCCCCTGCTGATACAATTCCCTCACATTGTGAGCAGAAGTAGAGCTGGCCCATTTAAAGGAAACTCAGGTAGGTCTATTTTAATGGCAACTCTCACAGTTCTTTGAAATGCTGACTTTTACAAAAGCCAGTTTAGACCAAAAGGAAAGTAAAAGAGAGGCAGTCTGCCTTCTGTACTAAGCAAATTGGCACAAACTGTAATTATTCAATATGAGGACATGGGGACAAACATGACAGAATGGTGTAGAATGAAAAATAATGGAAAGGGAAAGCCATGTCCCATATTAAATCCCTTTGGAGGATAATTCAATTGATATAGAACACTTGCACCTCCAGAAATTTGACCAGATCCCAAACAACAGCTTCTCAATAATTACATGCTGTCATGGAATAAAATCTGTTTGTCTTTTAATCTCGTAGATGAGAATAGAATAGGACTGGGCTATTTCAAATGGAAGGGACCTACAACAATCATCTAGTCCAACTGCCTGACCATTTCACTTCTGACCAAAGGCTAAAGCATATTGTTAAGGGCATTGTCCAAATGCCTCTTACACACTGACAGACTAGGGGCATTGACCACCTCCCTAGGGAGCCTGTTCCAGTGTCCCACTACTTTCATAGTAAAGAAATGCTTCCTAATGTCAAATCTAAACCATTCCTGGTGCAGCTTTGAACCATTCCCACATGTCCTATCACAGGATATCAAAACTGAAGAAAAGATCAGCACCTGCCTGTACACTTCCCTTCCTCAGGAGAAAGCAATGAAGTCACCCCTCAGCCTTCTTCTCTCCAAACAAACTGAATGTCCTTAGACATTCCTCACAGGAAGTGCCTTCCAGCCCTCTCACCAGCTTTGCTACCCTCCTCTGGATGCATCCAAGGACCTGCACATCCTTCTTAAACTGTGGGGCCCAGAGCTGCCCACAGCACTCCAGGTGGGGCCACACTGATGCAAAACACAGTGGTAGAATCACCTCTTTTGACTGGCTGGTGATGCTGTATTTGGTGCACCCAAGGATGGGGCTTGCCCTCCTGGCTGCCAGGGCACACTGCTGACTCTTCCTGAGCCTGCTGCCAACCAGCACCCCAAAAAGTTTAAGGATGTATAAACCAAGGATGATTTACACGATGCAACAAAGCAAAACAGAAGTCCAGTGCAAAATGTTGTAGATGTATCTCATGGCATTGAGTGACTGGGTGATAAAATTAGAGCCGAAATTCTATGACAATAAATGCAAAGTAATGTACATAAGGAAAACCAACTGTAACTACACATATACAGTAATAGGCTCTAAATTTGATATTAGCTCTCAGGAAACTTGTGAATAGTTCATTATAAACCTCAGCTCAGTGCTCAGCAGCAGTCAGAATGGAGAACCAAATAGTAGAAAAGCAATAGAAAAGAAAGTAGAATACATCATTATGTCACCATACAAATACCTTGTGTCCTGCATCCTCAATGCTACACACAGTTCTTTCTCCTCATCTCAGAAAGGAAGTAGTTCAATCAGAATAATTACAGAGAAAGGTGTCAAAGATAATCAAAGATATGGGTGGGTTTAGAAAAGGGAGAGATTAGACCTTTCCTTTGGAAAGGAGACAATTAATGACAGAATCATAGAAGAAATAAAATCATGCTTGTCTTGGAAAAGATAAATACAAAATAATTAATCACACTTTTCATTATATAAGGATAATGGAAAATCAAACCAAATTATCTGATCACAGACTAAGGTGCTGCCTTTCATCACATAGTGAAGGAAGGACATTTTCCACACAAATCAGAAATAAACTATGGAACCCAATGCCCCAAACACGCTGGAGAGGTCAGTCCTATACATGGATCAAAAGCTGTTCTTTTCAGGGAAAAATGTTCATTGAAGGCTATGAGAAACCAGACTTCAGATATGACAGGGAAGTACCAGCCAATACAGCCAGGAGATGTTAAGCCCTCATCTTTGCTGCATTGAACATGTCAATTTATTACTGTTTACATTTGCTAAATTCAGCTGTAAATTTTATAGCTGGAAAATTAGAAGCATGGAAATCTAATGCAAACAATAGGAAAGAGATTAAAATATTAACTCTATCCTTAATGTACACATTATAATTTCAGCCCAATATTTGTTGAATTGAAATGAATAAATTGAAGTCTCTTGCCATCAGGTTTTGAAGTTCATATGGAATGGTTTAGTTAGGTATGCTGCCTATTCCAGATGAAAGGGAAGATGCAATGTTGATGCTTCCACATAAAATATTGAGAATAGATATGAGTGATGCTCAGATATTATGTTAGATTTCTAGGATTGCTCTCAGCAGTTCATGATCTAAAATTTCCTTGCAACCCATTAATTGTGAAAAATATGGGTTGTGATTGGAGCTGGGCCAGGAAAACTTTTTTGTTTAATTATGGCTAAATTACAAAATGTCAAAATACTTCACAGATTTCGTTCTGAAGTCTTTAAAAAGTCAAAAAGTCACATTAATCAGGCAGTCTTTGCTGATAAAAAAATTAATGCTTAAGAACAAAAACAACTGCAAGGGAAAAAAAAAGGACCTCTCAAATGAAAAGAATGATGTGTTACATTAATTGTTACATTTCTAAAATACTACTCAGCTCACTGTAGGACCCATTTTCACAACCATCTCTAAAAGCGACGTAAGTCTTCAAAGTACTAACCCATGAGCTCTTTGCATTTTTCATATTTTTCATCCATTGCCAACTCAGTAAATACGTTGCAATATATAGCAAGGCTTTTGATGCTGTCTCGCACAACATCCTCACAGGTAAGCTCAGGAAATGTGGGTCAGATGAAGAGACACAGAGGTGAGTCAAGAACTGTCTGAATGGATGAGTTCAGAGGGTTGAGATCAGCAGAGCAGAATCCAGTTGGAGCCCTGTAGTCAGTGGCATTCCCTAGGGATCAGTACGGGGTCCACTCTTACTCAGTTTGTTTATCAATGACCTGGATGAAGGGATAGAATGCACACTCAGCAAGTCTGCTGATGCTTCAAAACTGGGGGGAGTGGCTGATCCACCTGAAGGCTGTGCTGCCGTTCAGTGGGACCTTGATCAGCTGGAGAGTCGGGCAGAGAGAAACCTAATGACATTCAACAAAAGTAAGGGTAGTAAGTATTCCTGGGGAGGAATAACCCCAAGTACCAGCACACGCTGGGGCTGACCTACTGGAGAGTGGCTCTGAGGAGAAGGACCTGGGAGTCCTGGTGGATGACAAGTTGTCCATGAGCCAGCAGTGTGTCTTGTGGTCAGGAGGGCAAATACTATCCTGGGGTGCATCAGGAAGAGCTGGGCCAGCAGGTTGAGGGAGGTGATCCTTCCCCTCTATTTGGCCCTGGTGAGGCCACATCTGGGCTACTGTGTCCAGTTCTGAGCTCCTCAGTACAACAAAGACAAGGAGCTACTGGGGAGGGTCCAGCGGAGGGCCACAAAGATGATTAAGGGACTGGAGCATCTCTCTTATGAGGAAAGACTGAAGGAGCTGGGCCTGTTTACTCTAGAGAGGAGAAGACGGAGAGGGGATCTCATTAATGCATACAAATGTCTCAAAGGTGGGTGCCAAGAGGATGGTGCCAGACTCTTTCCAGTGGTTCCCAGTGACAGGAAAAGGAGCAATGGCCATAAACGCAAGAAGCTTCACCTCAAAAAGAGGAAGAACTTCCTTACACTGAGGGGGGCAGAGCACTGGAACAGGCTGCCCAGGGAGGCTGTGGAGTCTCCCTCTCTGGAGACATTCAAAATCCACCTGGACACCTTCCTGTGTTACCTGCTGTAGATGACCCTGCCTTGGAAGTGGGAGTGGATGAGATGATCTCCAGAGGTCCCTTCCAACCCTAAGAATTCTGTGTGATTCTGTGAATTGAAAAGCTGTGCACAGAAGCAACTTTCCTCTGTAACCAAAGGCCTGAAAATCAATCCAGTGGGAGAGGACTGAACTGTATTCATAATTCAAAATATTAACCAGTTGGTCCTGAAAAGAAACTTTAGAAAATCATCCCCAAGTGAAGAGTACTTAGAAGAAAATGGTTCTCTTGTTATATATATAGTTTTTTTATAAACTGGCCTACAAAATTCAATGCCCCTCTTTCGCCATTTAAGTTCTACAGAAAAAAACCCCAGTGATCTGAGAATTTAGTTAAAGGAGTCCAGTAAGTTTACTAAAACCTGAAGATCTCATATTCATCAGATAAACTCCTACTGCTTGTTTAAAGACACAATTGAGTTCTAGCTTCACTAGAACTCATTTTTCCTTAATTATTATATTTTCCTTAATTATTCTGTATTTTCTTAGAGACGTGGCTCATTCTTTACATGTGTACATGGAAAAATGTGTGTGTTTACAAAGTAACACTTTCAAAAATTCCCAGCATTAAACAACAAAGACTTGTAGTTTTCAAATTATATGTACATTAAATATTTTGAAATAATTATCAATCAAAAAAAATTTATTAAGCTGAAGAGAAATCTAATTATCTATTAAACTTTATTGTAAGTTAGGGGAAAGATCCTATGCTACTTCATGAAAAGAGGAACAGAGCAATAAACCAGTAATGTTTGGTAAGAATTAACTTTAAGACAAAAATGGTAAAACAGCTTCACTGAGACGGAGCCAAAGGACATTTTCTGTTCTGGGAAATACACGATACCCAACATGCAGTAGTCAGTGCACCAATATGTACTTTGTACCTAAACTGTGACCTGTGGCTCCTTATGTCTTTGCATACTTAAATGATAAAATTGCAGTGATCACTGATAAGGTCTTAAGCAGGAAGCAAAATGGACTCTAAAAAAACCATAAATAATTACTTCCACAGCTTCAATCTGATTATCTGGTAGCATATTATCTGGATGATGTGAGAAACTGAACTCACTGGTTCACTGACTCACTTGTAATTATACTCTGGATTTGATCATATATTCTGTCCTTTCCATTACCTGAAGTAAATTGTCTTAATAATATGCTTGCTTAGGTTCTGTCTGTTTGCTAAATATTTTAACAAAACCCGTAAGAAATTTATAGAACAGGTTGTCCCTTCAGATCATGAACTCAAGCACAGTTAAAGAAAATCTTTATGAGGCACCTGACTCTGTGTCCAAAATGACAGGCATATTTCAGAATCACTAAACAGTGAATTAAAGAAAACAGTACAATACAATTCCCCAAATTAACCTAAAAAAGAAACAATTGTCTGATAGTTCTTTCAAAAAAACAAAACAAAACAAAACAAAACAAAACAAAACAAAAAAGCAGCCTTTTAAAATAGCTTTTCATACATTAGAAATTCTTGTGTAAGAAAATGCTAAAAAGTCAGTAATCTCTTCGACAATTAGAAATATTTCTGATTCTCAGGGAGCAGACAATTCATGTTCTACATGGAAAATAAACATAATTTCAGCTTATGAAATTCTTAGATAGCTTTTTATAATTATCAAATTTGGCAATTTGGGGAACACAGTGGAAACCTAATAGCTGTTATTTTTGCAAATTTTAATATTCTTAGACAAATATTGTTATTTGTTTTAGAACATGTTCATTTTGTCTTATGTATGGTTTCTCTAAAAATCTGCATCACTGAGGAAAAAAATGAAGTATTTCTTATATTTCTTTAGAGGTAAGTAGTGCTACTATAAAAACTTTAAAATTTGTATGATCTTATTCACTTTCATGCAGAAAGTCCTGTGAGAGGGATGAGATTTCCTTTTGATGTTGTAATACAATACATAAACCAAATAATATCTATAAGAAACAACATTGAATGGGAAAACAGCTTGCACTACAGCAGCCCTAAACTACTAGAGATGACAATTCTGGGAGGAGAACAGTGGAACAAGGACATTAAACACCCAGGAACCAGATTGCAGTGAGCTGAGATGGAATGTGGCTTCTGGGGACAAAGAGATCTATGAAAAAGAGAAGCTCAAGAAAGTGACCAAACTGACTGGAAGAACACATACTGAACAAGTACAAGCTTTTCCAAGCAGAAGCATAGAAAGTGATGGATTTGGCTCAATAATGGTCTTCTGGATGGCCTGCATACAGATTAGCAGAGAAAAATATAAAACAATACCAGAGGTGTATAGGGATGAGCTGAGAAAGGTCAAGACAAGATACAACTAAAAAGAGAATAAAGCATGCTAAAAAATACTCAGTGGCACAAACTAATAAAGGGCAAGCTCAAGCAACGAGCTGTTGCAGTCCCCAGCAATACAACTCTGCCTGGGGCTGCAGGTTCATGTGGCAGCAGTAATTATATTCCAGCATGGGTAGGTCACCCATCAGCTGGGCAGCCCACTGAAGCTGTGCAAACATCTCCTCCAGGACTGGAGGCGTGGGTTTGAGAGCTGGATGTAAGGTTTGGCTATGTTCCACTGCATTGCCTTCAGGGGAATGACTACAGACCTCAAGGCCTTAAGGTGGCTAAAAAAACAGTGTCTTTTCTCTTGATTCCCTTCTCCAGCAGAAAGGTTACCTGTAGTTGGTGAAGTAATGCCACTGACACTAATAAAAGACTCAGGTGAGAATAAGGAAGAGTACGTTATTGATCATCTGCCTAAAATAGAAAGCTGAAAAAATTCAGATGTACTAGTCCTGGTAAATTCACCTCAAAGCATGTAGAATTCTGGCTAAAGCAATCTCAAGCATGTTAGAACATATTTGTAACAATTTGATAAAAACAGGAGAGGCTGAAGATCAGAAAGTCAAAGACTGTATCCATCTCTATACACAAAGGAAAAAAGAAGGGAAAGAGAACACACAGAATTCCATCCCTAACATCATTTACTATAAACTTCTTAAAAAAAAGAATCAAATTATTAGTGTGTAAATAAACATACTAGTAGGAAGACAAGGTGCTAAGTAGTAGCAATGAATTTATCAGAAATTGAATCATGTTATATAAAGTCTGTTCCTTCTTAGGAGAGATAGTGGGCTTTGTAGTTAGGGAAGGAGAATCCGGTGTGATAAATCCTGACTTTAGTACTTTAGTAAGCATTTTGACACTACTTGACATTCTTCTAAGCAAACTATGAAAATATTGCTTAGATCAAAGTACTGTAGTATAGATCAAACAACTGGCTTGAAAATTGCACTCAGAAATAGCTATTCATTGTCCTCCATCAAATTAAGAAACAGTTGTTGATGGGGCTCTGTGGAATTCCACCTGGGCCCAGAGCTACCCAGCAGTTTCAGCAGTCACCGGGTTATCTGCAGAGATACTATGCCTTTCACAATTCCAAACAGCAGCAAGCTGACAGTGGTTGCAAACCCCATGGCGGACAAGAATAGAATTAAAATAATATTGGCAAATGGACAATGGGTTTGGAGAAAAATACAGGCCAAGTGCAAATTACTGTACTTGAGTAGGAATAAGGAATAACCAACTACATGAAGACAGAATAGGGTGAACAACAGGCTACACAGCAGTTCCACAGAATAATGAACCACACCCAGACTGTGACTGGATAATATCATGGTGTTGGGGGAAAAACCCAGACATCACTCTGGGATGCAAAACTGAATTTCAAGGTGAATCAGAAGTGCCCTGCAACACAGTGGCAGTGTGGCATCAGATGACAGTGTATATTTTGCAGATTTCCATTCAGCCAAGAGGAGAACTAATCAAAGAGATTTCAGATGAGAATTGTAAGGATGATCAAGCGTCTAGAAAACATGACCTCTTTGGAAATCTTATGATACTAAATTACACACTTATTGAGAACTTCTGGACCTGGGAGTCTGCATTTACAGTGTATTGTTAGTTTTCATTGTTCATAGAAAAATTAAGTGCAAAGGGCTTCTTCAGAATGCTGCCACCTGAACCACTTATCAAACAATTTTATTCTAGAAATAATAAATTACTGTCAGAAGATAAAAATCTTAACAGAGCTTTTCAAATTCAATTACAACATGAAACAATTACTAATATCAAAAGACTCAAGGGTTTTCTCAATATTTTAAAGCACCATGACAGATTATTTTGAGTGTGTCAATACTGATTCATACTTCTTGTTGAGTTCCCATTGTAAGGGAGAATCTTAAAGACAGTTGAACTGTCTTTTTTCAGGCCAATATATGAGAAACATCATTAAAGTTGTTATGAATCTAGACAGGGTATAACCTTATCTGACAGCTGTAATGAGAGCAGATGAAATGCAAAGCAGAATCTGATCACTTCAGGTTTCATGCTGGCTACTATGTGGGCAAGATTCAATTATTTTGAAAGAAATATGACACACAGGAAATCTGTCCAAAGCTGAAAACAGAAACAAGTTGTGTGTGGGTGTATTACTCTCTGATGGTGAAGAGACACTATTCAAACTGGGATATTACCTTCCCAATAGATAATAGAACATCACCATGAAAGAGTAAACATCTTCAACATGAAAAAAAAAAAGAAGATAAATTGCTGCTGGACGCTGGGCTGTACATGAGAATAATTCTTTCTTGGAAACACCTTTGAAACATTACCAGATAGGTGTCCAGATGTCCACACTCACCCAGACAGTAAATAGATGCCTAAACATATGCATCTACTATAAATTTAGGAATCATAAAGTGCTCTGCCAAGCCACCAGCTGCCACTCCAGGAGGTTAATACTTTGTGGGTCTAACTTCACACCCCCTTACCATACACAGATATCTTAGACATTTAAAATAGCCAGCTGAAATCTTGGTGGGATAGGACAATGGCACCAAATACTTTCATCTAGAAGGCACAAGATATTTTCCAAACTGGGGAGAATGAAAAACTACTGAAACAAACAAACAAAACCTGAAAAAACAGTAATATTACACAGAATGATAATATTTTATAACCGCAACATTTCAACACAAAAGTTTGTGAAATCTGTACCCATCACAGATTTCTACAGCAGATAAAGAGGTTATACCAGCAAAATAACCATTGTTTTATCTTTTTGTCAGAAAATGAAATTGCCATTTTTGTGGTACACATCAGTGAATGCAATTCCCGTAGTATGTTTTGTTGATTTTCTTATTTTCCCTTTTCACTATATGCCTCTCCCATCTGTTTTGTACCCATGCTGTGTCCTATCTGCATTACAGAAGGTGAATAATCCAGACAGGAAGAATTTTCTGTGCTCGTTTGTCTGTACAAAACCCTGGGAAATTAGATATTGTGACTGATATTTCTAGGTTTTTTTACTGTTAGTTGTAGCATTATTTATCTCCCAAATACTTTCTAAATATGTTTACTTCCTCTGAAACTTCCTTAGATGAATTGCGCAGAAAAATAATCATTACATTATCATATATAAAAACTTATTCCTACTGTAGCTGAATTCCTACCTGTGGGACACTTTTAATTCAAAGAGAAATTTAATGTGTCTGAAAATCATTTTAGATACTAAGCTACAGAGTCAGATTTAAAAGATATTGTCATACGGGCAGTTAGGTAAGAAACTCTTCTGCCATGGATTTCCTATATTTTTAATTACATCTTATTAGCATAATGTATCCTTTGTGCTAATCAAGTGCTTTACAGATCAAGTTCCATCTATTCAAAATATCCTTATTTTTTAAAGGGATTAACTAGCAAAAATAAAGAATTAAGGTAAGTGCATATGAAAATATAACTTTCTCTTAGGTAAGAGGCTGCAGTTTTGTCTGCCCTGCTTAGTTAGTTTAACATGACTAATATGCAATAGGCATTAACAGCTTAGCTCACCTTGTTTCCTGAAGTTTTTTTATGTGCATGATAAAAATTGACAGAAAAGAGAGGTACATGGAGAGAAGAAATATTAAAATATTAAAATGCCATGGGAAAGAAGAGATATTAATAGTGAACCAGAGGTTGTGTGGGAAAAAAAGACTGCCTAAACCAGAGTAAAATCCTTCCTTATATTTTCTCATTGCTTGCTTGCAGGAGGCCAGCTGACTCCACAAAGGGCTATGGAAATAGCTGTGGATAATCTGCAGCTTAGCAAGGATTTCAGACTAACTGTGCTTTCTAATGCTATTGCCTTGCTTATTTTCCCCTTCAAAGGAGGATCTACTGGAAAGTTATTTATTTATATTGCATATAGATGGCATGCTTTGGATGTTATGGTTAGTGTCTCCAGCTGCAGAGCTCAAGGACACACTCCACCATGGTGCTTAGCAATTTTCTGTCCTCAGCTCTCACAAAGCTAACTTGTAGCCAGGGCAGCAAGTTAAAACCAGGAAAAGAGAGAATCCAGGCTTTAGGATTTATTTATCTAGATCATCCAGCAGTCAAAGCTCAGCTAAATTTGAAGCAAAGCACTTATGGAAAGCAATTTCTCTGCTTTGAAAAGAGGCCTCACTCTAGGAGTAGATCAGCTTGGCAGCTCTTAGGAGAGGCACATGTGGGGCTGATGGTGACCTTAGGGGAGGACAGCAAATCTCAGCTGAATCCAGATGCACTGCCCGAGTGGCTGATTTATTAACAGAAGAATGAGTGACCATAGAAATTGTTTTCACACAGTACAAAAAAAACTTTTCTATTCATAAAAATGGTTTACAACTTCCTAAAGATGGTTTACAATGCCTGACAATAACTTGTTTGAACTCTTATAGCATATTTTAAGCAAGTGCTTAATAAAAATACAGCACCCTACTGGACAGAGTGAGTATCTAAGCCTGCTAAGGTAAATTTACAAAACCCCTAAAAATCTGACTAGATATTGCAGATATTGAGGCAGCTGAAAAAGAATTAATTTCTTCAGTGAATAAAAGCCAATACTGAGATAGTATTTATTGGATAAACATGGTAGCATTCAATCATGGGTTTATTGAAACGTTATTTTAATACAGTTTAAGATCAAATGATTCCAGATGGTTAATCTGGAATGCCTGCAGATTGGGCCTGTCAGATATACCAAAAGTTTAATCAGACTTTTTGACAAACCAATGGGCTTTGAACAGCCCGGAGTCTCGGGGAGAAAAAATCCTTAGGAACAATCATGAAGAGATTGATGAAGATATCTGAATAATAGGCAGCAGCCATTATGAGCATCAAGAGAATGCTTGAGTGCACTAAATTCAGGCAAAAAGTAACAGCACATAAAAGCAAAGCAACAGTAGCCAAGAATAATGCGTTTCTAAGACAGGAAGCTGTGCTTTTGATTTTCCCTACCTGGCTGAGACTTCAAATCTTGAAAAGAAAGAAACACATATAAAGGATTAGCAAATACTTATTTTAATGCTTTGAGCAACACTTACCTTTAGACAAAGATCACAGTAATCATTATCTCTAACATTTGACTACTGACAGAATATAGCAAATGTCTGTCCCTGTTTTGCTATGGGCAGAAGCTATTCAAGCTAGAGTTAGTCCAGAGCAGATACTTTGTCACTCCCTTCCTTTCACAGAAATGCAAATATCACGCTTACTTCTGTAAGTACATTGCTAATTAACCCTCATATGAGGTACATAGCTACATACTGAAATATTAGTTTAATAGTTACAGAATCAGAATGGTTATAGATTCATGGAACGTTTTGAGTTGGAAGGGACCTTAAAGATCATCATCCATGGTCAGGGGCAACTTCCACTGGACCAGGTTGCTCAAAGACCCATCCAACCTGTCCTTGAACACTTCCAGGGGTGGGGCATCCACAGGTCCCTTTGGGCAACCTGTTCCAGTACCTCACTGCCCACCGTGTAAAGAAACATACAGAAGCACAACTACCCTCCCCCCACCAAGTGTCACACAGAACAAGAATAAGGACCAAGACCTATCAGCTTATGCATTTTCATCAGCTCTTAGACCTTGTCTCAGCTTTTAAAAGCACACAGTGTGTTAAATAGTATCAAGTCAAATCATGGTAACTCACTCACGTCTTAGAGCTTTTGTGATAAAGGCCCTAAGAGACATGAGGTCTTAAAATCACATTTAAAAAGTTAGATATTGGAGTTTAATTAAAGCATGGTAGAATAAGAGAAACCTAATCCTGATCCCATGTCACATGCTAGCCAACACCCCAAATCCCATGCTAACATAAACAGGGTAAACAAAACTTCCAGGTAAAAACCAGGTCTCTAACCCATCCTCATCTGCTTTTCTTTCCTTTAAAATACTCTTCACACCGAATTTTTCCGAAGTGAAGCAGAAGACTAACTAAAGCCATGACCAATAAATATACTTCAAGTGCTGTTTCTGAGTGGTTTTGAGATATAAAGAATAAGAAGCTGTTCTGACATCAAAGAAATTTGGCTTCTTTGCCCAGATCTGCTAAATCATCCCACTATGCCCCTATGTTTCACCTATGGCATCAGCAAAACCAAGTGCACCTCTCTCTTAGGGTTGTGTCATCCCATCACCCGAGGCTTTGAAAACATCCATCTCTCTCAGTTACTCCCTGGAAGTGCAACTCTCTGAGAACAGCAACTTACGCTGTTTTGAAAATCTTGTCCAAGAACCACTTATACCCAAAGGCTCTGAACAGCATTTCTGTGTCTTTCCAGAGGCTGATCTGAGGTGGCTCCACACCACCCACCGACCCCAGCCCCGCAGAGGAAAATCCTCTGAGTGCAGGAGTCTGAGCCACTGTAATACTGTACTCCTCCACAGGAACACAGGTGAAGAGAGATGCACCCCACAGGTAATATTGGCCAAATTAATGTATTGAAGTTGCTACTAACAGCAAACAGATGCTAAAGCCCCACAGAAGCTCTCCTGCCCACTGCTAATTATTTCTGCTGTGGGTATTTCTGGCTTCACAGGGTGATTAAAACATGTTCTCTCATTATTAGACTTTACAACTCCCATGTCAGGTCACAGCCTAATTCTCCCATAGGTAAAACTCACTCAGAGCAAAATGAGGGATCCTGTGTCATGACAATTATTGTCTCAATTAGTGACATTATTAATATGCTCTAGCAAAAGAACAACTGCACTTTACTGCATTAACAGGTGGAAATGTTCAATTCCTAATTAACATTACAGGACAGAAAATTATTAGACTACATCTAGAAAGGTCAAATTAAAGGGTAAGAAAAGAACAGAACTATACTCTAATAACTGTAGCCAGGGAGCCCATTTCAAGCTGTGGACCCCTTTGCAAGGAAAGGAAAAAGTAAAAAGCCAAAATCGTGTCACATGCAGAAAAATTTCTGTAAGGTTTATGCTGTGTTCTTCTAAGAAATCAATACTGCATTTGTAGGACAAATTACTTCACAAATGCCAACGTGCAGATGCACTGTTGGCTGCCTCTGCATTTAGAAACTCAGTCATAATTCGCAGTAACAGAGAAAGCCTCCCCAAGCTGCTTTTTCACTGACCATTTAGCCAGCCATGCTGCAGGAATTCTTCTGCCTTTCAGACCCTACGTCCTTTTATTATCTCCCTGGTTTCCACCCTCCTTACTTGAGGAAAGATGATATGAGGATGATTCACAACATAGTAGAGAAGAATGCAAAAATAACAGCTTTTACAGCACTTGCAAATAGTGCTGAGACTTCAAAATGCAATACTAGGCAAATCTAGGGTCTCCAAAATTCCCAGGATTCCAATGAACCTTTTCTTTTTTTTTTTTTTTTTTTTTTTTTTTTTCAGTCCAGTCACTCTGTTTTTAAACACTCTTTCTGTCCATTATGTTTTTGGGTTTTTTTCCCTCTGAAGGATTATCTCATATAGTGTTTACAGAATTAGCAAGTGGGTTTTCAGAATATCACTAAATAGTGTGTTTGTGTGGAGGAATTAGTCTCAGTCTTTAAAGGCTGGAGCTATTTTCCCTTAATAAAGCCTGTTTTCATATTTTCAGTCCTCACAGCTTCACTGGAACAGAGATAAACAATATGGTATTTCACATGCAAACTTAGCCATGGAAATCCAGAACAAAGTCTTCAAGCTTCATGTTTAGGAATCCAGCAGATCAAACAGTCTGAGAGGATCTCAGGGCACTTTCCCAAATTGTTTTGCGCTTCTTTGTTTTGTTTAATCTTTTATTTGTTTGTTTGTTTTGTATTTCAAAGCTGAATTAGATTGGAAACTCATCTTTGTCTAGAGTTTTTGACAGATACTATTAAATACTTTAGACATGGTGGTCAAAATCAGTAAATAATTATATATTTAAGAAGATTTATATGTATTTTGTAAAATATTATGTCCTTGGAATAGACATTGCCTGCTCTGCTGAAAATCCTCCATAGTTGATATGGTGCCAAAGCTGCCTTTCAGATTTTGTGTGGCCTCATTGAAGTCGGTCAGGAAAGGAGGACTAACAGCCAAGGAACTATCACAAAAGGGAAAGAAGCCTTTGGGGATGGGAATGACACAAGACACTCTGTGAGAAGGCAGAACTAATATGAAAGTGAACAAAATACAGTGTTCTGTACTGATTGCCATGCTCCCAGCAGCAGACAGATGAACTGAGTGAAGAGCTTCTCTCCCTTTTATCATTATTATGGTTATTATTGCTGCTGAAAGGAAATGGTACCTGAAAATTTATTGGAGACTGAAGTGCTATTTCCTTTTCATTAGGTGTTGTTAGTACTTAATCTAAACTACACTTATCACTTAAACTCCCAGCATTTTTGATTTTTAAATAGTATTGTAGAATATATTTTGTATATGTGGTAAATCTGTAGAAAAAAACCCTTGCCTTCTTATTTAAACTTCAGTGGGAATTTTGAGATTCATTGCACCAGGGCCAGGATTTCATCCACACTCTTAACTTCTCTCATATTCCCCCTCTTGTTTTGCTAACAAAAATGAATTCTAAAAATAATTTCCCATCTTCAGAAGTAGCTAGCTCTGCTTTTCTTGTTAACTGTTTCTGCTTCTTTTATCTGACAAGGGAATAAAAGGAGTGATTTAAAGACTTTGGTTATCTTCATTTACATGGAAAGAAGCTAAACATTTTGCTTTTCAGCACCCAGGGCATTTAGCAATGGAGGCTGAAGTTACCCAGCCACTTCCATCACCAGCAAGGTGAACTCCTCCCCCTGAATCCTCGA
Organism: Dicrurus megarhynchus; assembly: GCA_013399195.1. Taxonomy (NCBI): domain Eukaryota; kingdom Metazoa; phylum Chordata; class Aves; order Passeriformes; family Dicruridae; genus Dicrurus; species Dicrurus megarhynchus. The sequence continues at coordinate 577,656 of VXAD01005100.1, read as the reverse complement.
ACCCTCCTTGTTGTCTCCTGTTTGCCTGTGGCATCATCTGCTGCTCTTCTCTCACCTCTGTGTACACAGGCTGAAAGACTGATGGCAGAAACACACAATCACAGAACTGTTTAAGTTGGTAAAGACCTTTAAGATCAAGGTAAACATAAAGGTAAAGACCTTTAAGGTCAAGTCCAACCACTCACCCAGTACTTTCAAGTCCACCACTAAACCATGTCCTAAGCACCACATCTACACGCCCTTTACCTCCAGGAATGGTGACACAAGCACTTCCCTGGGCAGCCTGTTTCAATGCTTGACAACCTTTTTTGATGAGGAAATTTTTCCTAATAGCCAACCTTTTGAGATTTCTGAGCTTTTGAAACAGGTGAAAAAAAAATCTTTAATAAACAGCAAAGAAGAATATTTAAAGTGTGCCAGCACAAGAATTTCCATCAAAAAAGACACTGAGTTGAAGCATGCTGGGTCAGAACTCTCCAGAATTGGCTTTCCCACTCTGAAAGAAGATTGGCGTTGCTGTGCCTGGAGGGACTGCTCCCACTTGGAAAACTCTCCTGGTGTGTGAAGGTTGAGGGTCTCTGTCAGCACTGCACAAGCAGTGATCAGCCATGCACAGCATTGATCTTGGATTTTCATTCCTTGTTTGTTTCTGTTAGTCATGACCTCATCACACTGTTTCTTCATGGGAAACATTAACTGAATTGAAGCTTTGGGTGGATTTCGATCCTTTTTTTTTTTCTTTGTCAAATCCATAGCATATTTACCAATGAAATAGAACCATTTTCTCCCCCACTTCTTTTCATATACATTATTATTACTCTGTTGATAGGTTAATCTACAGGATACAGAAACATAGATAGCTTTGCTTTGAATTGATAACTTTCAGAATGCACACAGAGCCTCTGGAAGTCCTTATGTAAAGGATACATTTCCTCTTTAACTCAATTTTAGCTTTCTTTTCAAATAAATGGTCTATGACCTCAAATAGTCTTCAACCTTCACGCTTTCCCCCCTCTCTCTTTTTCTCTACTAAAATATGGATTAAAATCACATTTTTGTCTGATGGTCTTTCATCATGACTTTGAATGAGTGTGAAAATCTGGAAATTTATTTCCCTGGAAATAAATGATTGTGTTAATTTTCCAACAGTTATTCAGAAAATGAAAATGCCTTCATAACTCATGTTTTATAGATTTGATTGAGAGTCTATTATCAAGTAGAAGGGAGCAGTCACATTTATTTCAGAGTTCCCCAGATTGGGCTGTATTTTTCCTCTGTCTTTAACTCTCCAAACACAAGTTTAATAATGCCCTTGTATCATGATACTTACTGTGACTATTCTTAATCCAGTAGATTTATGTTTAGACCTATAGAATCACAGTATTGCTTAGGTGGGAAAAGATCTCTAAGATCATTGAGTCCAACCTTTAACCCAGCATGGCCAAGTCCACCACTAAACCATGTCCCTGAGTGCCACATCTACACATCTTGTAGATATCTCCAGGGATGGTGACTTACCTATAACAATTTAGTATCTCACGTGGTGTATGCTTAGAATGGATATTGCACCTCTCTGCAAGGGAGCATACTTTGCTCCTAGTTTTATCTACAGGATAAAAGCAGTTTGGATTTTTTTTTTTTTTTTTTAGTCAATAAAGAAAAGCAGGAGACAGCTGCTTAGTTTTACAGCTCTTGTCTCCACTAACATCCTCATTTGTTCTTATGGGAAGATTCATTTTCTTCCTTCCAATCAGAATCAGTGGTCAAATGGAAAATGTGAATGGCACATAACGAAGTAAATAAGGCACTGTGTGAGGGGAAATTCGGTTGGTTAGAGCACAGGTCTAGGATATAAGGACAATAATAGAGCTCTAAAAGTGCCATATGGTGACTAAAAGGCTCAATTTGTTTCAGAAACGCTGCATTACACTAGATAAAAGACCTTTTATATCAGCTTCTTTATATTTCGTCTTTGCAAATCGATCCTGCTTTATTCCTTCACTCATTTACATATTTTTCAGTTGTTAATAGCAAATGAAAGAAAGCTCCAAATTTCTCAAGTTCCATAAAAAATCAGATTTACTCTTTGTAAGGTCATAAATGTACGGATGATCTTAGAACTAGTAAACATATCTATCACACTTTTGCCCAAGACAAATGTAATAAAATAGGCTGTATGGATGGTGATTGGAGTTATCTACAAAATCAGATTTCAGCAACATATTCCAGATGAGACTGTTAATCAGCTAGACCATGAAATAAATCACTTGCATTTTTCACTTTCAATCGACATAGTATCAGTTTCATGTATACTTACTAAAATATATGTTATCTATATTTCAGACTTACAGAAAATAAGGCAAACATGGTTTTAGGAAAGGAAATTATCATCTGCCTACAAAGAAAACAAATTACATTGGTTTGCTAGTTATATACACCCCTAATTTAGCCAAAACAAGCTTTATATCTGAGTAATTGACATGGTTTAACTGCAGCCAGCATCTAAGTACCATGCAGCTGCTTGCTCACTCCCTGCTCTTCCCTGGTGGGGAGGAGAATGGGAAAAAAAAAGTAAACCTCACTAGTTGACATGAGAATGTGTTAATAACTGAAGCAAAATATAACACTACTAATAATACTAATGATAGCAATAAAATTAGTAACAGTAGTGATATACTAATATCACTAATGTAATACTAATAATACTAGTAATAAACTTAATAATAGCAATGAAAAGGAAAGAGAGAGGAATAAAACCCGAAAGAAAGAAGTGAAGCCCAATACAAATGCTCACTACCCACTGAGCAGCGATTGGTGGCTCCTGGCCAACTCCCCCAGTTCATTTGCTGAGTATGATGTTCTAAGGTGTGGAATATCCCTTTGACCAGTTTGGGCCAGCTGTCCAGCTGTGGTCCCTCCCATCTTCTTGTGCACCTGCTCAGTGGCAGAGGATGAGAACCTGAAAAGCCCTTGACTTAGGGTAAACACTGCCTAGCAACAACTAAACATCAGTGTGTTATCAACACTATTCTCATAGTGCGTCCAAAACACAGCACTGTACAAACTAACAGAAAGAAAATTAACTCTATCCCAGCTGAAACCAGGACAGTAATTGAACTCTTTGGGTGTTCATTTCTGTACAAATAATAAAAATACACATAAAGCCAACATTTGATACGTGTATAGGACTTGGTTTTAATCTTGCTTAGCATAAATCAAGGATTGCTCAGTTAACAGCACTAGAAATACAGCAATGTATGTGTGAAGTGAGAATTAAGCCATATTCTCCTTTTTTCCTTCTGAGATGTAGTATTATGTGCAGTTCCCTCAGCAGCAAAGACACTACCTTTGCCAAGGGCATAAAATGTATTGCCTGGCACACAAAAAAAGAACTCATATTAATGCAGAATTGATGCTTTAGAGTAGGAATTGGTTTGCCATATACTCCTGAAAAACATAGTAAAGGATAATTGCTATTTTCATTAACTATCTCACTTACTGAGTTACTGGCAGTGGTTTAGAAAGCCAGAAACCTGGACTGATCCCAAAAAATCACAGATAGATGTTTCTTTGATACCCTGGTAGCCAGAGGCAATATTCAGTCCCTTCTGATAGGCATGCAGTATCTTTTAATTGGGCGCTGGCACTTCTTTATACAGCCAAGCAAAAATCTTGGAAGTAGAGAGGAGAGAAATGAAAACTGGCTGGGAAAATGTTTTGAGACAGAATGGTATCATAAGAACATTTAGAAATAAGTGTCAGAAGCTCAAGCACAATAAAAGAGAGTAGAGCATAAGGGTACAGAGTACTCTATTCTTGAACAACCAGTGTTCTTGGAAAAAGGTGAGGAGTCACTGCATAGACTTTTAGCAATGAAAGCTGGCCAAGAAAAAGGAAAAGAGGAGATGTTAGAGAAGACACAGAATGTCTCTTTCCTTCCCTTTAACCTCTCTCCTTCAGGTTCATTGCTTAAAAAAAACAAAACAAAACAAAAAAAAAAAACCAAACAAAATCGACATCAGGAAAACCTGACTGTGGTGCTCCAGAAGGACGCTCAGTGGAGAATCAAAGAGGGAACTGTTATGGCCTGGGGGGTAGGAGCTTCCCTGCACCATAAATAAATGAGTGCACAAAGAGTCAGAGAGCTATTCATTTTTCATGAGAGAAAAGATGGACACCAGCATGTAACGAGAGACTGACATTTTCTAACAAGGAGATCATGTTCTTCTCAGAGTTAAATAAAAAAGGAGATAGTGAGAGCACTATATGAGAAAAATAGAACAAAGAGCATATATAAGGATTTTGTTTTAAAAGTGCCATTTTTAGTACTTAAATACACCTTGATTTGGACTGTTCTGTATTCTCACATGCATCTGATTTCTGAAAAGATCAAAATTTGGCCATTAGCCATAGTACCTGGATATCATATAAAAAGATTCATGTCTACCATATAATTTAAAAAAAGTGAAACCCTCGCATTCTTTTTTTGGTAAATTCAGCCCAATATTTTTAATCACTGATTTACAAGAAAAGTATTTCCCCAGGATTTCATTAAGCCTTGACACTTAATGAACCCCACACACATACGCTTGCTGCCATGTACTCTTGGCTTCTGTGAGTGAACTACGCCACACAAAACTGTCATTCCTGACTTTTAATTCTTATTAATAATTGGTGCAAGGAGGAACACACTGCAATTCACCTGGGGGACCTCGGGAGAGCAAAGGTCTGATCAGGTGTACAGGAATATTAGAAGAGCTGTATTTCCAGTGTGCACTACTGGAGTGTCACGAGCCATCATCACCTTACCCTGTCACTTCCTGTGTTTACTTCGCAGATGTCTAACACATGTAACAGGGAGGCTCTAGTACCCTCTCACATTGGAAAGCTGAGACAAAGTTTCCTGAAATCAGTAGGAGGCACGTTACATCCATTATTATGGTAAGCAGAAACTATGGGCTGCTAGGCAGCCCACTGAATATTTTCAAATGTTCATTCAAACTCTCAACTTTATCAATTCCCCTTTTTTTCTAATCAAACAACTTAGAGTGCAATTATCTTGATACACTAAAGGAGAAGGGCTGAACACAAACAATTAGTACGTGCACTACTTGCTTCATCTGCTAGCAGTGGACTTCAATACCCTTCACTTCCTCACAATGTCATTTAATTCTTGTTTAAACACCTTCAGTGTTTTTATTTCTTCACAACTGTTGGACCATTTGCTACAGTCATGGCTCTCAATATGATAATGGCTTTGCAATTTTCAGGCAACGGTTCCAGATCTGTTTTCCTTCAAGTTTACTTTATGAACATATTTCATCTCGAGTTACTATCTAGCATGAACAGAATAATATACCTACGGTGGAATAAAAGTAACACTTACACAAAACTAATTTTAGAGGATTTTTCTGTCAGCTCCTGGCCCTCCTAATATATGCATTTATGTGATTTGCCATGTCTCTGCTTTTTGCTTTTGTTGTGCTAAAATACATTTATATTGATTGACCACATTTGAATAAGTAAACCCTGTGTTGAAAAGAAAATCAATCCTGTTTTGATTCTGAACATACCTCTTTCTAAGTAGGAAAAAAAAATTCCCCAATTAAACATGTGCATGAAACCACACAGACAACAGTACAGACTGATCTTTCAGAACCATGTCCTTTAAATATGTATGTAATAAAAATGGGCCAGTCTTTTTCATAGCCACTATCAAGTAATGAGAGAAAAGAAAGGGATTCAAAATGACCTGCTGAAAAGACAAAGTGATTTCCATTTTTCTGCAACCTCATTCTCTTTTTATGGTGATTTAACTAATTTTGCAGCTCTCCTATGCCAACCTCTGGAATCCAGATCTTAGGCTTTTAGCAAGAGTCTAACCTGTCAATTTTCATCAGAGGCTTCTGAAGTTGCTAATAATTTACATCAGTGGATGTAGACTGTCATTAGCATTGAGCCTGGTAAAATGAAATATTCCTGAATCCTAACTGATCATTTCTAATGAGACTATTATAACTCCCTATTCAGTAGTTTTGCATCCAGTACGTCCTTGATATTCCTAAGGAACTCATTAATTGTGGGCTTTCCATTTAAAAATCCACATGAAAATGAAAGCATGTTAAGCATAAAAACATAACAGCACTCATCATGAATCAGCTTCAGGTCTTCCAGCTGGTCTACTCTCCCTATATATACCAGTAAATTTAGTTGCCCAGAAACAACTTTAAACTAACCCTCATTTTGTTTTTAAACCCCATGAACATTTCTCTGGCAACTAGAACCACATAACTCAAGTCTATGAACATAATTAAGGATTATTTATATGAGCGACAATTTCTAGGACTGAGTCTTCAGCTCCTCAATCCCATCTCACACCTTCCATTGTTTCACAGTCAGAGTGATCATACTTAATTTCAATAAAACTGGAGTCTGAGCATGCCTAACATATCACCAGAGATTATAAAAAGGTGCACCTTCTTCTTCTTCATTACCTTCTCTGCAGTCCTGGATTACTAAACTCTTGAGGGAGCTCTGGGATGCACTTTCTGTCTAAACGTTTGAATGAAAATTGCTGCGGTGATGTATTGCTAAAGAAGAGATAAAACATTATTCTTCAGAGCCAAGAGACCTCCTTACTCTGAAAATAGTCTTTAAACCCAAATGCATTCCGGAACCAAGATATCTCAGGGCAAAGGAGTAGAAGCTAAAAGCTGTCGTGACTCTTCCCACATACACTGTGGAGAACCAAAACCATTTAGCTTGTTACTCAACTAAAGTTCAAGAAAATGGAAGAGGGGCTGTCAAGAGAAACAGCATAGACACTGCTGGTTACAATGAAATGAGTACTGCACTTCCCGTCCTTAGTGGGAACTCCAAACATCACAGGCTACTCCTTTGTACTACTTTTCAGCCCTACCCTTGTCAAAGAGGCTTTTCATATCCTACTGCTGCAATCCTACTAATTTTCTCTATAGTTTGCTGGTAAGGTGGATTATTCCATCGAGGCTGAAGGACAGAGATAGGACACATGCTCTTTTCTTTGTCCCATATTAGTTCCTTTTTCTCTCATAAGGTGAAGTATCTTACTTTCTCCAAAAATACGTGTTAGCTCCATGCTCTCTGCTCCATCCTCTATAACTTCTTACATCTCAAATCCTGCAATCATGACATCAGCTGCATCTCTGTGCCAAATTCAGTGTCTTAGTGTTACCCCCTTGCTTCTCCACTTGGTGTTCTCATGGTCTCTCCTTGTCCCCACACTTTCTCCTTTCATTATTAATCCCCATCATCTCCTATAGTCTCTTATATGCTATCCACAGTCACAGCTCTCAAACACATCTCTTCGTCCATGGTGTGACTCCCTGATCATGTCACTTTATGTCTCTCTCCTTTCTCTCTTCCTCTCCCTGTTTTCAGGAATGTGGACACTTCCAAAAGCAAAACTTCTGCACCTCTTCCGCAGAAAGTACTTTCTTATTCCTTTTTTTTTCCAGCTACTGTATTATCGCAGTTACTTTGATATAAAATATTAAAGTTGGTTTTGATTAGCTTCCCTTTCTTTCATGTTCATATCAGTATTCTTGCACACAAACTAATCTTCTTCTCCCCTTATAACTGCTCTAAATTCCTCTGTTCTCCTCCACTGTTATCTAAAACCATAACATGGCTGCAGCTTTATTTTTCCTTTGTGTTGTATCAGAACAACAAATCATCCTCTTTTTTTAGTCATCTTGGACCTCTTCTTTCAGAAATGAACTTACAAGCATTTATAGCAACAAAAGTGGAGGGCAGTGTCTGGAAGGCAAAGCATGGAATGAGTAATCTGTCACAGGACATACACAAGAGGGCAGAGAGGCCACACTCATTAAAAATGCATGTTAATTCCTTAAGCAATGTTCCTCACAGCCTTTCTAACAAAGCAATGGTCCTCATAGCCTCTCTAACACAGCCTAAGCCTTTGACTCTTAGCTGGCACTTCTCAGAAAATAGATATTAACACAGTCTTGCAGTAGCAACGATGAATAGAGAGAGTAGTAGATCCTTCAGCACTCTGTGAAGAGAAAATTACTTTTAGTGGCAGAAAATTAGACCTTTATTCTCTCTGGTCCAGAGGGAACTTTCGGTTATGCAGTTAAACAAATGGCATACACTCGTCTTCTCTTCATTTATTGGCAGTATCTGTGCAGGCTTTATCCTTGGGAGACTGTTAGTATTATGCCATTTAAGATTAATTGAGCAAGGTTAGGAATTAAATTAATATGTTTTCATTAATATTTGAACAACATATTACCACTGCCTATAAGATTGTTTGTAGGTTTCTGTGCACCACAATATCATTAATATTGTCTAAATGAAAAACTTCTATTCAAAATGTGTTTGATATTGAGAATTAAAATACATACTGCAAGGTGAATGCATGTAATAAATGTATTATTAAAATAAATGTATATGTGCATTAGCTAATTATTTAATTCACTCTTCCCAACCAGCAGCAGAATGAATCCATATGTATGACACAATTCCATAAATTAGTTTCACCATGAGTAAATTGACCTTGCTTCACCCCACTAAACAGCCCTAGAACGTTAAAAAAAAGAATAATTTTGCATGCTGAGAAATTCAATTACTCAACCTGCAAACCTTAGACCTATTTATAAAAAGAAATGTACTATTCTTAAGTGAAGTTACAATTTTAGTTTTACTCTGTTGATCCGAAAACAGGCAGTAAATTGGGAGTAAGGCTCAGAGGACTCTACAGATTAGCAACCACACAGCCCACTCAGCAGTTAACAGTTTTTTCAGGAAAAAGACCAGATTTCGTGGTGGTGTAGAAAAACAGACACATAGTTACCCAAATTATGCACGTAATACTAAACTAGGAAAAGCTACAAACAGAGCAAAGAGAATAACAAGGAATAAGGTGGCAATATGAGCAGGATCAGGAGCTTGAGCTTCAAGTGCCAAAAAAAAAAGCAGGCCAGCACATTCTGAAAATAGCAATGTAAACCATAACTTTTTCTGATGGAAATACTTGGAAAGCAATAATCCTAGGAGAAACTAAAGGGATATTCAGGTTTTAAACGGTTCGTGAATCTGTGCTGGGAAACAAAGGAGGCCAGGATGGATACCCATAAACAATATGGGCAAGGACATCAAGGGCCACTTTCTACAGAGCACTGACAAAACCATGTCTAGAATCTTCCATCTCAGTATTAGAAACTGTCAACAGAGAGAATATTTGAGGAAAATAAAGGAATATATGCATGTAAGAAATGGAGTTTTCATATGTGGAAAGATGAAATTCATGAAAAAAGCCCAACCAAGACTCAAGAAATGGGACTATAACACTTAACTCCCAAATTTATGCTGCTATACTTACATTTATGACTTACTTAAAAATCTTAGTTTGGCATAACAACAAGAATTTCTCCTTGACACCTCTAAAATAAAGCTACTTAATAAGAAAAAGCCAAACTTAACACATATTTAGATTTGGCAGAAAAACCCACTTTAATTTCCACTTTAGTTTCCTTTAACTTTCATCTTGAGCTGCTGGTGATAATGCATTGTTTAGATGTAGTGCTGACACATAAAAAAGTTATTTCAGGAGGTACAAAATTGAAGAAGGAAAATTTAGAATTTTGTTCAAATAAATTAAAAGAGAGTTGATAGAATTTCCTTAGGCTTTCTGCACTTCAGTGTGTTCTGAGCAAGTGCTCACGTTTTGCACTTCTTACAGCTGTAGCTTGTTTTCCTGGCTCTAGTATGTTAATTTGGAGAGGATATCAGAATATTTTATGTGCACATATGTAAGTAAAAATACCTTAAAAAGATGAAAGAATCTCAAAATATTTGTGATAGCGAGATGGAATGAGAATCAGTTTTCCCCGTACATTAAACAATGGGAAAAATTAAAACCATAATGTAAAAATGGATTTGCTTTGAAGCAGACTTCTTCTACCCTGCATGGACATTGAGCAGAAAAACTGTTATTCTTGCATCTGTCATTTAAATGGACTGTTAATTTTTACCTTCTCTTGTAAGAGCAGTGACAGAAAGAGGGCAGGAGGTCAGAGCCAACCCAGCCTCTACTTAGGGCAGGACACAGGGGGAAAAATTGCTCAGATTCACCATTTTCAATGTGGAAATCAGTGAGGTCATGCAGAGAAATGAGGGTTGCCTGCTATTTCCTGACAGTCCCAGTTTCCTCTGTTGACTCTTTCTCAAGGACAGAAAGACACTGGGTTCTCTGGTTTCCCCAAGCATTTTTCTTTCCTAGAGCCAAGAGTTTTGCTACAATTTACAGCCATGATCAGAACAAAATGTCAGATGGTTTTAACCAGATGTTAGACCAAAGAACAGTGCCTTGGGTTCCTTAAAGCGGCTCAGGAGGCATTTGCAGGTAGTGCCCCAGGTCTTTATCGTTGTTTCTTTTTCTTATCAAAGAAAATGTCAACTAGGCAAAGTTGGTCCAGTTAGAAAAGCTGCCCAAGAAAAAAAAAGTCTGATTAATATTGAGATTATACAGAATTTAATTTTAATGGCAAAAATTGCATGTGCTCTGAAATGCAGGTAAGATACATAAATATCCATGTCTTGGATAAATACCTGAAAACAAACTGCTTGATATCTTCAAGAAATAAAGGTGGATTACTGATGAAAAAAGCAGGTATTTCATTTTCGTCCTAGACTCTTTCTGGAGATTTTGTTAGTGAAACTGACTTTTGAGGCAAGTTAATTAGCTGATCAGAGACATACCCCTAAAAAAGCCAGAAGCAAGGGTCGCTGCAAAGGTTTTTCTAAACCAAAATCTGGTAGATTTAAGGCCATCACATTTTGAATTTGATACTTTTTTTTGATTGTTTTGACTCCAATGAAGATATTCAACTTGGAAAAAGAAGTCTTCAAGAAAGAGATCTTGAATGATCTCACAGAAAAGATGTTTTATGGAAATAAGAGCAGTGTTTTTGAGAATGCTCAACGCTTAGGGGAATCTTTATCCCTGTGATTCAGGGGTGTTTTAGTCAGTCTTTTCACAAAAAAACCCATTTTGGGTGAAATTAATGTGTGTTTTTATCAAACTGACCAAAGCAAAGAACATTTTTTTTAAGCATGTATATCACAAGATTATGAAATTTGCAAATTTAGCAGCAGATGCTGCTTGCTGGTCCTACTATACAGTGTATCTTGATTCAATACGGAAAGCATAGGTCTTTTAAAATACATCTGGTGATTATTCAAACAGAAATACGCACAATAAAAAAGTCTGCTAACTTATGTTAAATAGGAAATTGCATTTTCAGCATTTATTTTTTTCTCCTGAATACAATTTACCAAAATGACCTTTGAAAAGTTCTCATTCAAAAATAAGCTAAAGAAACCTAATAATCTTTAAACTGTTTATCATTTAAATAGCATATTAATCAATTAAGATGCATAAAGATTATTTTGAAAATAAGATTGCCTAAAAAATATAAATGTAAGGTTTTTTCTCCATTTTATTTTACCTGAGGTCGCAATAATTCTAAAACTTGGTATTTTAGCCAGAAACAGGAGGACAAGTTGGCCAACAAAGCCACATTATGCCCTGGAGCAAAACAAATATTTAAAGTGTAATTACTGACTGTTGTAGCAAAGCACAGTTTGAAATTATTTTAAGAAAATGATCTCATTTTTAAATATCTTTCCACAAGCCTAGAATTCTGATGTAATTGTACAACTGTATATATTTATGAATATATCTATACTATATATAATATTTATGTGCTTATATTTTATTATTGTAATAATATTTTTTATGCATTGCTCTTCTAAGGGCTCATATCTGTATAATTCAACCACAAAACCAAAACACAGACAGAAGGAAATACTAGAATTTTTGAGAACATATGTTCTTATTTATATAAACCATTTAGGTTGATACGAACTTTTTCTTTGAATACTTTGGGGACAGAATGCAGTTGGTCCATCAAGCCAACTGGATGAAGCATTGAAATCCTGAGAAGGGGTGGCACTTTATAATACCTGCAAAAATATTCCTGCAGAAGTTTGCTTCTCTGAGGAGGACCATCTTTATTAATGTAATGAAATCAGTGTCTTGTGAAACCCTTCATTTATTTACATTGCTTCTTCTTTGCTGGAGACATATATCAGTTTGCAATATATGCAGGTTCTATAATCCTGTGAGTAATCTGAACATAACAAGCTAAGACACAGGTCAGCAAAGTGCAATGTCCCTCTCGCTTTTCCTGCTTGTAAAAACATTTTACAAAAAGGTAATAAGGCAGAAAAGACCATAAATGTAAAAAAAGCACCTGTATGCATGTGAATCACACTTCCAGATAGCACCAATATAATGAGACAAGTTCAAACTGGGATCACTTCCCAGCCTCATTTCCACCTGCAGGTCTTCCTCAGACACTGGTCCACAGGTTCATTTGAAGCATGTGGGTGCTCAATTAGGTGTTTTTATGAGGCCTATTAAATTACACAAGGTGTTCTATGCTCAATCCTGCAAAGCACTCATTAGCACGGTATTATAATGGTGAGCAAGCTTGACTGCAAAAGCAGCGGTTGGGAAGCTCGTTCACATTTTCTGAATCAAGCTGAATTTAATTGCCTGCTCCCATACACAGCAGTGCCATTGCAATGCCTCATCCTAATATGGAAAATTAAAGGCCCTGCCAGCTGTGCCCATGCTTTCATGTCCCTTTCACTAACAGCTTAATCAAGGGGACATAGGACTGAAGGCAACCAAGGCAAGGCAAGTGCTCCTTGACTCAAAGAACCCCCTTAGGAAGACGCCCAGTCCTCCAGGCAATGAGATCAGCACAGCTTTGTGCTCAGCTCATCAGTGGTGCTGCAGCCCTGACAGTATGCTTGACTCTCATACCAGAAACAGCCAGTTTGACTTGATTTCCTTAACTTGCTCACAGCTCTCTCTGTTGCTGTTTTGCAAGGCTGCTGGAGCCTGCTGCAAGTTTTCAGCAGCCCGGAAGCTGCTCAGAGCTTTTTATTTCTTTTGATATTTCTCTCAAGCACTTGTCTTCAAAAGGAACCTCAATTACTTCAAATCAGACTGACAGCTTGCATGAAACACATCTGTGAGTCCTATGCCTCTGACTCACATCCTGCCTTTGTTCACAATTAACCCTACTGTTACTTGGCTTTTCCTTTAGTGTCTGCCTTTCTTGCAACTACTTGTAACTCAGCAGTGAGCCAGGGAGGACACTGGTCTGTGACTAACACTGTGAGTGTGTTGACATACTGCGTGACAAGTGTATGTCAACACCAGAGAGAGGTCATAGTACTAAACCACTTATTAACACAATACTGGCTGCAGAACGCAGCACTGGGAAGGGATGACCCTGGAAGTGCCTTGCCAGGGAAGAAAAGCCTGCAAGAGACGCCCATGGGAGAGACCTCGTTGTCTCTGTGCACATCTGGTGATGTATTTGCTGTACAGCTCCGTCAGGGATGTTACTGGGCTCCCTCCACACTCAGGTACTGCTCAGCCGGAAAAGCACAGCCTCACGGAGCGGGGACGTGAGGTAGGAGGCAAATAATGATCTGCCTGAAGAGGGAATATTCCTGCTTCTAATCCACAGGGTGATTTCAGGCTACATTAGATGGTGCGTAACACATTTCACACAAATATTTACTAGGGAATGACTAAGGTGGTAGTATTAACACATCTCTTACTGGTTCACAGCTGTTTGTATTCCCACACTGACCTCCTTAAGAGAGAATCTATACCTTCTGCATGTTTCATTTACAGCAAAAGTAATTGAAAAATCATTTTGCCTCTGGCTGCTATGCAGAATATGGGGAAATGGCATTTCCTAGGATTGCTGCACAATACTTCTTTCATATTAAGGAGTCTCTGAATGGGGAAAGTGATTTTAGCAATTACCTCAGTAGCAAAATAATATATATGAGACAACAAGATAACACCTGTTATCAAATCAGCTACTAGACACGACGAAGGAATCATGTATCTGGAACCCTGCTTGTTCTTACCTGCTACAGCCTTTGGGCTGATACCTGTTTTCTGTGTTTTGTACAACCTTTACAGGTGCCTGGGCAAAAGCCTCACAGGCGCCAGCAGAGAGATATGACCAAAGGTTAGACTGGCAAGACAGAAGAGGGCCAGACTCAGGGACACTCTGCAGTTGCACCATAAGAGCAGAAGCAACCCATGAAGAAGAAAGGTCACTTTACCAATGATATAAATGAGGCTCGGCTCAGCTCAACTCACCATATAATGGGTGAAAATTGTAAATGATGCATTTTGGGAATTTAGCACAAGTATGACATCAGTGGTTGAAGTCTACCATGTACTCTGCTGAGCACTACACCTCAGGAAATATTGTAGAGAACCCAGAGTGATGCCTTAGGTTTTGACTTTTGTATTTTTCAAATCCTGTACTGCTCTGTGTGTAACTGAGGTTTCTTGTATCCTGTTAACTTTTGCTCTCTCATGCCAGGTAGACATAACAAAGCCTCTCCAGGCCTGCTCTCCAAGGACATGCAGACCGTCCTAGGTCCAAAATGTATAAACCAAAAGGAGGGGGCAAGCTTGGGGATATTACATCATCAAACTGAAGCTTTAATCGGAGAATTAATCCTGATATGCAAATGGACCAAACCTATAAAGGTGTGAAGAACTCGTGACCTGCCGTCCATCTTGGGGTCCATCTCGACAACAACCTCTGGCTCCCCAGGGTGTACCTTGAAGGCCCTTCAAATAAATATCTACCTTTATTCCCTTATTCTGTCTAGTCTCTGTTTCTAGGAGGCCTCTTAAGGCATCAAGAACACAATGACAATCCTCACAGGCTTAGCAGTAGTGACTGAAAGTCACAATTGGAAGAATAAGTACAGCTAATCTGGGGAAGACAAGACTATGGTATATATGATAGTAGTTTCAAATATGTGAAAAAAAATTTAGAGAGAAATCTAAGAAATTTTTCTCTTGTCCATTGAATGAAAAATGTGGAAGGAAAATGTTCTTCATTTTTCGTAAAGAAAATTTAGGTTAGAAAATTTTCTATCTACATGAATTTTTAACTAGGAAGATGGGAAATTCTGGCATAGACAGACTTTGCAGAACAGATTGTATGAACAACTATAAAGGATGACAAACATTACTTGAGCTTTTCTCAGTGAGAAAGCAAGACCCAGTGATCTCTTTGAAACACCACAGAACATTTTTCACTTATTCAGTAATGTCTTATTTAACAAATATTATATGCTAAATAAACAAATTACCAAAGAAAGCATTGCTAGCAGTGGTAATTTTTTTTTTCCAGCAAACATATGTAGTGCTGAACCATACTTATAAACACTGCAGACTAGAAAAGGATAAACTGAGAGCAGATTTTTGTTTCCATGGCCATATGTCAAGGTCAGTTGTTTATTTACTTGTTTTCCCCAGCAGCTAAGTATGCTGTAAATTAACCCCATAGACTACTACTGATAGGAAAAAGATACAAAGAAGATAATAAGTCAATGTCCATTCATTGCTTTCTCTTGGATACTTCGTAAATACATATTCCAAAGGCTTTCCAGAGTTCTGGGATCTTGAGCACTATTTTCACACATATGTCTTTTTGTGCAATGCATGAAGTGTGTTAGGCAGCTAAAAGCAAAATGTATATATGGTGTGTGATAACAGGAGAGAAGAACTAAGGAATTCCTCCTAGGCTGTAGGTGCTAACTACTGCCTACATGTCTCCAAGACCTACTGATGGGTTGGTTGACAGCAGTGGTGAAAAGGTTCTAAGCAAAGCAAATAATCCCTTGTGCATTTCTCAAAGTTGTTGTTTCTTTGGGGGTGTCTTTCAAAAAAGGCAACAAAGAGCTCCTTTCAGAAAGGCAACAAGAAAACAGGACAGGGGTGGTTGTTGTTATTAACTCCAAAGCTAATACAGAAGAGGAAGGTACAAAAAAAAGGCAGCAGGATGAGGAGAGCTGCACGGCTGGGCCTGGCAGGGTGGGCTCTGTGCTAGATGCAGAGACAGTAAAAGGCACCATGGTGTTCATTTTCATTCCTGCAAACCAACACAGAGGGCACTTCAGACTACAGAAAAATTACAAATAAAAGTTGGACAACTCATCTTTTAATACTTCACATCCAGTCAAAGTAGAGTCCTTACATGCAACCACAAGACAACTCCCTTCTTTGCTAGTTTTTCTTTTCTGCCTGTTGCCATAAATGCTCTTTTTTTCCTTGAATGTTAATGTGTCACCCTGGGCATGGAGAAAAAGAAGGACCAAAACAATAAACCCTATGTAGTGGTTGAGAAGACAAGTGCTGAGCAATGGCTGTTTTGCCTGTTTAGGGAAGTTCTAGGTATTTGTATATTTTTCCATACCTGTCCCATTTTGAGCAGTAGGTGGTAGCAGGGTGAGAGAAAAGAGTCTGAGAGCTCAGGAGGACAGAAAGACAATTAGAATGGTGCTGATGCCTAAGTGCTCACAAATCACCTCTTTTAGCCCTTCATACAACCATGTTAATATCACACCGTGCTGATGGAATTTAGTCTCTCTCCTCTAATCTTTGGGCCTCCAACACAGGCAGGCTGGCAAGCCAGGTATTGGGGGGCACCCATGAGAAGGCATGGTCACTGCACCTCACTTCTGGGCTGGGACCCACTGAGGCTTGCTAACACGACGGGCAAACCTGCAGTTTTCAAGGCAAGTGTGACAATGCTCAGGAAGATGACATATTGCACCCAGATACAGACATTACTTAAGAAAGAAAAACGTCAATGGAAACAAATCCTAGCTCACCCACAGGAAAGCTGAAGTTCTGACACATCTCTGTCCCCACAAGAAATTTTCCTCTTGACTCCCTGAGGGAATAAAGGGTTTTGGCATTCAATCTTAATAGTTCCCTTCTCTTTTACAGTTGTGTTCATATAACTAGAGAACTGGGCTTAAAGCACAGGGCTGAAAAACTCATTTCCAGCTAATAATTTTTACAGTCAAAAAGTTGTGCAGGCAACTGACTGCCTAAAATTTATGTGGAAGATTTTCTGAATAACTTTCTGTAATAAAAGCACAAAAATCACAGTCTACTCACAAAAGATTTGCAAATGAATGTGAGAAAAAACTATTTGTAATTATTTACTGCTAGTAGTTGGGCCTTCTAAATATTCTATCCAATTTAACAGGCACAGGCTGTGAGTGCACAATCATAGATATTAATGGTGGAAAAGAACCAGAAAATTCTCTTCTCTAGCTGAATACTGTTGTCCTCTCTCTTTGTGATGTACTTCCTAACAAAAAGCCGTGAGGAATTTCTTCAGTGTCTGTGCATTCCTTTGATGCTTTGTACTTGCCCAGTTTCAAAATCTTTAGCATTGCTTTGAGCATGTCTGCTCAGCTGAAACTGTTTTAATGACAGTAGGTTTTTGACTGCTTACTGAGATTGATGCTTTCTTTGCAGGCTCCTTGCTCATTTAAATCTTTGCCTGGTAGTTAAAAAGCAGTAGTACATGCCTGTGTGACAGGCATCACTGTTCTGTCTGCTTTGTACCACGTGTCTCGCTTTGGCTCAATGTAAATCATAACTCACAGACAAGACCCTACTAAAACCTGAGTGAATGAATGTTCAGAGAAAATCAAAATGCCAATTAGGAAATGACAAATGCAATGTGTTCTTATTTATTCAGGATTATAACTTCTAAAATAAATTAATCTCAGTATCTAAACTACCTGGGGGTTTTGTCACTAAATTATCCAGAAAATCTGGTAAGTCTCTGATTACTACTGACCATGTCTTGTGCCTGTGTGACAGTAGCCCATCATCAGGCAAACAGAGTGCTGAAAGCAATGACCCACTCTCTCTTAAACTGCTTATTCTCAGATACATATCACTGGAGAAAGCCTAAACATGGTGTCCAAGTAATTGCTCACCACAGAAATGAAAATAGCAAAGAGTGGGAAAAAAATACCTCACAGTATCATGTGGTGCATACAAGCAGCCTGGCCACTGCTGTATGGAGCACCCTTCTTCCAGGGCTGTCTTATTTTACTCACTGGCAGATGAGGGTAATCTTTTTGCTAAGCACCAGCACTGTGCTTACGTGGTTTGCTAAGAACCAGCATTGTGCTTACCTGGACAAGTACAAACAGAATCGCTCAGCCAACACATTTATATCAAAGAGTTCAATGTGGGAGGTGCTCATCACCCTCTGAAGATCTTAAGTATTTTTTACAGAATCAGAAACATGAGAGAAAAGTTACCAAAGACACTACAAAGGAGAATGATAGTCTAATTTGCCCTAGATTTTACAGTACATGTCACCAGAGCAGCAACTAGCAATTCTTCTTGGCCTTTCCATCCTTTTTTTCCTTGAGAAAGAGTAAACAGCAATTAGTCCTAAATATGAACAGGTATGAGATAGCCCAGTGTCAATTACTGTCTACATAAATGCACAGAAGAATAGTGAAGAGAACTGGGGTATTTTGAAATTGGTACTTAATTAGTAATGCTCTTTCACTTGAGTTCAGACACACTAACTGGAGCTAACACTTAACCTAGAAATGTCAGGCTAGATTAGGCGTGCATGACAGTTCAGGTACTGATATGGAAAGGTGCTTAACACTAACTCTGAAGGATGGATCAAAATATGTACAAGAAATAGAGCATCTGTACTTTTGCATACTTTGTGAACATACTGCTTAGAGTCAGCTCATATGTCTTCTCTGAAGAGCACACCTGATGTTAGAAGCATCTTCACACATTTTTCACTTTTCTGCCTTCTCTGTGAGTCCTCGCTTACCTTGTCTCCTCACTTTTGTCAGCAAAAGCATGAGGCAATGCCTTTTGATCACTCCTGGAGGAGCTGCTCAAAGTGAAAAATTTGCTGAGCCTTTGCAATTCACCTCTGGGGTCAGTGCAAGACAGCCCTGAGGGATGAAGCCTGCTCTGAATTAACACAGAATCATAGAATCATCAAGGTTGGAAATGCCTCTAAGATCATCAAATTCAACCATTGGCTTGGCACTGCCAGGCCCACAACCATCTCCTGAAGCACCACATCTACACCTTTTTTATCAAACACTTTCCTGGGCATCCTGTTCCAATACTTGACCATTCTTTCAGTTAAGATTTTTTTTTTTTCTAAAATCTACTCCAATCTAATAATAATAACAATCAAAGAATAATCAGAGAATGAACGTGACTTGTTTAAGAGAAGTAACTGAAAACAGTAACTGAATATTTCTGTGTAGGCAAAGAGCAAAAATACTGAGGACTTCCCCTCACCTCTTCCTCCCTGCAGACTTCAAACTCCTGCTCTACAACAAAGATCTCCTTGTTTTTTCTAATTGGTAAGGTGGAACATTTTATCTCAGTCTCATTCTCAGAAAAGTTTTGATAGCTGAGCGAAGTAAACTCCAGGCATTAGCATACTAAGGAAAATTTTTGGCAGAATACTTCAAATTTGGTAGAATTATATGACAGTGGAAGATATTTTGTAAAGCTAAGCATCCCTAATGACAATGATGACCAGGGATGTACCTACACTAGCAAGCAGTAGAGACCAACAGGCACAGAACTGTATAGTCAAACAGTTGGACCTGAGAATCTCATACCCAAGCTCCACACATACCATGTTCTTCTGGTTTGGTTTGCCTTTAACTTTTAGACTGGCTCTGGCCCGATCCATCAGCTGAATGCCTGTTTCAGGCTCTCATGCCTCACGTGTCCTTCGGGAGTTCGTCTTGCATTTCAGACTCATGCAGAAGGAATCCAGATGTCTCCCTGATGTGAACCCCAGCACAACAAGCTGGCGTGGCTGAGAGGTGTGCTGTAAAAGCCAACTCTCATCAGAAATGAAACACAAATGCATGGTATCAGTACTAAGGGTGATATTGCAGGAACTATATCAAGGTTATCCACCAAATGCTTTCCTGTTCCCATTGGTTAAGCCTAAACCAGTGCTAATGATGTTTGCCTATGCCCACTCTTCAGAGTGTCATGATTGATGAGCAGAAGAGAGAAATGTCAGAACAGGAACATCAATGACTTAGCCCTCAGTTCAGAACAACTGACAAAAAAAAGTCCTAAAGTTGACAGGTAAGAGAAAAGTGGGAAGGGAGAAAATGTCTTGCTCTACAAAGGGAGTAAATTACAGTTTATTTGATGAATAAAGGTGAATCATGGTAAGGTCAGTGAGGGAAGCATTAAAATTACTCTCAGTTGAAAGATATTACTAATAAATTTGACTTGAGCACACTCCATGTGATAATATCAGAAACTAAATGAAAGATCCACTTCAGGAACAGGGCAGCCTTGCAGACCGTAAGGCTCACTAAGTTGCCAGCTGGCATTCTTACAGTCATTGTACCTATAAAAATCCAACCAATAAAGCCTAACTTGATTCTCCTTTTTTTTTTTTTTTTTTTTTTTTTTTTTTTTTTTTTTTTTTTTTTTTTTTTTTTTTTTTTTTTTTTTTTTTTTTTTTTTTTTTTTTTTTTTTTTTTTTTTTTTTTTTTTTTTTTTTTTTTTTTTTTTTTTTTTTTTTTTTTTTTTTTTTTTTTTTTTTTTTTTTTTTTTTTTTTTTTTTTTTTTTTTTTTTTTTTTTTTTTTTTTTTTTTTTTTTTTTTTTTTTTTTTTTTTTTTTTTTTTTTTTTTTTTTTTTTTTTTTTTTTTTTTTTTTTTTTTTTTTTTTTTTTTTTTTTTTTTTTTTTTTTTTTTTTTTTTTTTTTTTTTTTTTTTTTTTTTTTTTTTTTTTTTTTTTTTTTTTTTTTTTTTTTTTTTTTTTTTTTTTTTTTTTTTTTTTTTTTTTTTTTTTTTTTTTTTTTTTTTTTTTTTTTTTTTTTTTTTTTTTTTTTTTTTTTTTTTTTTTTTTTTTTTTTTTTTTTTTTTTTTTTTTTTTTTTTTTTTTTTTTTTTTTTTTTTTTTTTTTTTTTTTTTTTTTTTTTTTTTTTTTTTTTTTTTTTTTTTTTTTTTTTTTTTTTTTTTTTTTTTTTGGTTTTATTTTATTTATTTGTCTTTACTTTTCACTAGGATTATTGCTCAGTCTAAACTATTCATTTAAAAACTACTAATCCACAGAGCTCAGCTGATGCTGCCTCATCAGGTTGAAATGCAAAGCAGCTCCTACCTTACATCCTCTCCAGTATATGCTGCATGTATTGGCTTTGAGAATTAGGTAGTCATAGAGTAGTTCCTCCTGAATTACACCCCAAAATACTGTCTGTGTGTAACTGTCCAGAGAACAGGCATATGTGATGCAGAGCCATGCTGTTAAAAGTATTAAGCAGCAAGCAAAACATTAAGGTTTACTTTGAGCTAACATGGTGCACATTATAAAATCTCCACATGCTGGAAGAAAGAGTAAATCCTCTGGGGTTTACTCATAAATATTTATAGGATTATTTAGTCCATTGTGTAGTGAATAACCAAATGCATTCTGATGTAAACCAGCCCAGCTCCTGTGTTTATATTGTCTGTCTGATGAAGCACAATTACAAAACACTTTTTTCATTTTCAAATTTCTACTTGAGCTCCTTGAAGCACCTAGAATTTGAACTTGGCAACGTAGGACTGCAATTGCCCAGGGATCTGGCATCATACAGATTAGAAGTGCATGTATTCTTCAAGGACAAAACTATATACTGTATCATTTATATTCACATAAATGTGTTCTGTAAGGGCAAATCAATATATTATAAATGTACATCCTATATTTTTGCTCCTGGTAGGGAATTCTATCAACAAGTAGACCAAACCCACAAAAACAACTTAACTCTACAGTTTCAAAAAAGGAATACTGCATTTGCTTCTTATTGCTCTATTTTATGTTCAGAATGAATATGGCTCAGGTGTAGGCTTTGAGTTTCAATTGAACATATTCATAACTGGGGCAATTGGCAAGGTCTGTTATTTCTGACAGATGTAAACAGTCAAACTCAGCCCTAAATGTGTCTTGTCTTTTTTTCTGCTTGATCCCCAGTATTCAGTTTATTTGCTGTTGAAAGTTCTCTTTTATCAGAAAATCATAAACTGAGCCAGGGACTAAAATGCTGATTTCAGCCACAAATTAGAAACTGAAAAATAAGAGATGAAAGCAGTGGGAAAGGGAGCCTGTACTGTGCAGATGTACTTTCATTTTCAAGAGCCTCTGTTTCCTCAAATGAAAGGCAATCTGACAAAAAAAAAAAAAAAGGTTTAATTCACCATGGAAATGTGCAAAACTTTTCAAGGCAAAGTCTTTGCATATGCTAAAGGCACAGACGATGTTCCATGTAAAGCATTACTTTTATCTTTATTGTCTTGAATATGTTGGATCATAAGAATGGACACACTCCAACTGCCACTTCAAAGCTCTGCAGATAATCCCACATCCCACTTGCTTTGTTTGCATATTTAATTTTGCTCAAGTAAAAGCCAAATCAAAGCTCATACGTTCTTCTCTGAAAAAATTTCTCTACAACCTTCCTCAGCAGTCCAACTCATCTGAACCAGGGTAAACGTTTCTAATTAATTTGAAGATATTTCTATTTACTGTGTCTCTTTCCCTTACTTTACATGATAAAGTGCTTCAATTTCTCACTGGGTGGGAGTCATCAATCTCCACCATTCTTCAAAAATTCTTCCTCTGTAGAACAGAGGGCTCCTAATCTGTGGAGCAGGTGTTGTTGAAGGAGGAGCAGCCAGAGGAAAGTAATTGTTTCTGATGCATGTGACAGTCACTGTCACTCAGTCTGCAATGCAGGTGTCAACAAAAGCAAGGTCAGACTCCCAAGCTGCAGGACTTTTTTGCCTGTTCTGATCCCTGAGACTGAAAAATGGGGCTGAGAGCAGGCAGTTTGTCCCCAGTTTTCTTATCACCTGTCTGCAGGCTTTGTGGGACAGTGTGGTGCCTGGGGTGACTTGCTCAAGGGAGGAAAGAAAACTCCAGTGTCTCTTCATCTGCCAGTTTTATTCATTCCCTCCTTGAAGTCTTTGAATCTCCATTCAGGCTCTAAAGGAGACTCCAAAAGATAGAGATCTCACATTGCTGAAAGTCTTTCAATCCCAAGAAAGAGGTAGAGAATATTAATATGAAAGCAAAAGAACTGGTTTGGAAGGGTTTAAAGATCAAGAACTTTTCAATGTCATTTCTATTCAAAGCATTTCAAACAGCAAAATACATTCAAGTTAGGAGAGCTTTAAGTGAATAAAGCCTTTTTTTCTGAATTACATTATTTCCTCATATGACATGATATGCAGTTAAATATGTAATTAGAAATAAATACATCATGATGATACTCCTTTGGTCTTTCATGAAATCTGGCAGCCTACATAGCTAATGCGTGCATTCACTCCTTCTTACCGAAGGGGATACTCCTTTCATTCCCCCTGTAAAACCCTACAAAGAACTGAGTGTCTAGAAACACACTGGCTATTGCAATGAGTGCTGCAGGTTCAGTAAAACTGCTAGGAAATATGTGAGAATCCTGGAAACTGCAAAGTCGAGGCAATCTTCTCCCTATTTATTGTTTCCTACATCAACTCTTTTTCAATGAGCACCTAGGGACTTTTTTTTTCACTCACATCAGCTTTACAACTGTATATTTCCATTTATTTAATTGTAATTATTTCCAGTGAAAATGGTGGTGTGTTTTCATGGTGTTAGTTTGCAATATTTTAATAAAAATGCACGACTCCCTTATGAAAAAGAAAAATCCCATATCAGCTATTTTCAAGCAGCACCTCTAGACTGAAACTTACAGACCAAAGAAGAAAACACCAGTGGCTGTAAGATATTCTTAGCCCCGAGGTATGAGAATCTGCCAATTTCACATCATGAAAAAACAAGCACCTGAGAGATTACAACCTTGTTTACCCTTTTTTGCCTACAGACTTCCTATGGAGTCCAATATCCATTCTCTGTGGACAAAACCCACAAATCATTACAGTAAGAAGAATTTCTGAAAGGCTTAAAACCAAAAGCAAACACCTGACTCTTTCAGGTACTCTATTACAAGAGTAAATTGGACTTTCCCCCCATGTTTGGGAAAGGAGCTGAAGAGTTTGTATGAAATAGCGGGCACGGTACCAGGCAGTCATGTTCCTGTGAAATTGAGCACATTTCCTCAGGAATTCCTGGAGGTGAAGTAAGAATTCTCATTAACGTGGGGCTGTGTGTAATCTCACAACTTGCCAATGCAGCCTCCTTGTACTGGACAATGAAAACCAGACAGCCAGTGTGGAAAACAGGGGAATTGGAAACAGAAAAGACCAACACAGTCCCAAACCCTAAACAGTTTTTGTGACTGCTTCAGGCACAAACACCATGGAAATGTCCCATTTGTGATGGTGAATCACAGAAAACCCAAGCAAAGAAACTCCACAGCACTCTTGCCTCCATGGACAACATGGCAGGAGTAAATAAAATGGGCCAAGGCACAATCCCAGCCACCCCAGGGTAAGTGGTGTGTCTGGCAGGGCTCACACCTCAGAAAGTATGTTTTCCTCATCTCTCTCCCAGCACAGACAAGCAGGGTGGGCTCATGTGCCCAGGCTCCTGGGCATAATCCCTGACCTGTGCTGTGTCCACCATTGGTGGTCAACACGGCCTTTTCAGATTTCAGTAAAGCTTTCGATATTGTCTATCACAGCATCCTTCTGGACAAAATGTCCAGCACACGGCTGGATAAACACATCATGTGATGGGTGAGTGACTGGTGAGTCAGGTGCAAAGGGCTATGACAAATGGGGTGACATCAGACTGGAGACCTGTCACAAGTGGGGTTCCACAGGGCCTGTGCTCTTCAGCACCTTCATAAATGACTTGGATGCAGGACGTTAAGGTTCACTATGTAAATGTGCCGATGACACTAAACTGGGAGATGATGTTGACTCCCTCCAGGGCAGGGAGGCCCTGCAGAGAGACCTTGACAGATTAGAGGACTGAGCAATCACCAACCATATGGATTTCAACAAGGGAGAGTACTGGATTCTGCACCTGGAAAGGAGGTCACCCTGGATGTATGGACAGACTGGGAACGAGAGGCTGGAAAGCTGTGGAAAGGGACCTGAGGGTCCTGGCCGACAGAAAGTTGAATATGCATCAGCAGTGCCCTGGCAGCTAGGAGGGCCAAGCGTGTCCTGAAGGGCACCAGGCACAGCATCACCAGCCAGGCAAGGGAGGGGATTGTCCTTCTGTGCTCTGTGCTAGTCTGGCCTTACTTCGAGTCCTGTGTGCAGTTTTGGGTGCTACAATATAAGAAAGATATAAAGCTATTAGAGAGCATCCAAAGGAGATGGTGAAGGGCACAGAAGGGAAGATGTATGAGGAGCAGCTGAGGTCACCTGGCTTGTTCAGCCTGGAAAAGAGGAGACTGAGGAAAGATCTCTATGTCACCTACAGCTTCCTTACGAGGGGAAGTGGAGGGGCAGACACTGATCTCTTCTCTGTGGTGACCAGTGACAGGACCCAGGGGAACGGAACGGATCTGTGTCAAGGGAGATTTAGGTTGGGTATTAGGGAAAGATTCTTCACCCAGAGGGTGTCTGGGCACTGGAACAGGCTGGCCAGTGAAGTGATCACAGACCCAAGCCCACCAGAATTCCAGACACATTTGGACAACACTTTTAGGCACATGGTGTGATCCTTCGGGTGGTCCTATGAAAGGCGAGGAATTAGACTTGATGTTCCTTGTGAGTCCCTTCCAGCTGAGGATAATTTATGACTCCATGAGAAACATGATGCTAATATGCACAATGGGTAAAACAGAGGATGATGTTCAAACTCATTTTCTGGCCCTGTTGGGGCCAGACAGGGCTACTGAAATTCTGTAATGCACACCGAGTATGTTGTAAGCATGAGGACATCCTGCTGATAAGTGTGACCAACACAGAAAGCAGAGCATTGGAGGGGAATTGCAAACTGTTCTTTTTAGGACTTTCATAATCCATTTTAGCTGCCAGTGGAAAAATGCGCAGATTAAAAATATTCTGAATATTCTTTTGTCTTTTTCCTTGGTATCTAATGACTTCGGTCACATTGCAATTAGATAAGATTGCTAGGGAGAGTTATAGTATTACTATTATTAATTATAGATCATATGATAATATTAATATAATTACACATTGTACCATATAAATATAATTTTATATTAATATTCTAGCTTTCATTAGAAAAAATTCCATGGTTAGAAAAAGCAGACAAACTCTCCAGTACAACAAGTCCTGATTAAGGTACCATTGTTACATCATTATGTAGGATGTCCACAATGAAATAAAAAAGATAAGGCAAAAAAAAAATATCATGTAATGGAAAAATTTCTCAAGATAGTCACTAAATTTGATAATTACATCTATTAAGCTTTCCACTTGGAAGGACCTGTCCCAGATTGTCTATTGGTAAATTGTATCCCTTGTTAAAGCTTGGTAGCATGAGGCTGATATAGTCCACATTACCAGTGAACAAGATGGCACAGATAACAAGAATAACAAGACTCTCATTTTTGAAGACTGAACTGTGTTTAAATGAGGCTGCGGTTTGAGTCTGCAAATGAGCATGATCTAAAAATAACACATGGAGCACAGATAATTTTCTTTTCTTTTATAGTTCAGTTTTGGTAAAGAATCACATTGATGGTTCATTTTCTGCTAACGTGGGCAGTAAACTCACTGCCTTCCACAACACAGGGGAAGCTTCAAATGTGTGCTGAACTGGGCAGGTTCCCAGTGGCAGGAAAGTAGGAATGAGATGCCCTTTAAAGTCCCTTCCAACCCAAATCATTCTATCACTCTATGAACCTGTGAACCTATGACCCTGTGTAGGGACCATGGGACATAACACATCCATAGTCCCAGATGCTGTTCTGCATTTTGGGTGGGAAAGGGAATTTTGAAGTATGTTTATTGGGGAAGCTGAAGTAAATAACTTCAGTACACCTGTGTGCTTTCTTTTTCTTGAGAAGTAATCCTCTTCTCTATTTGAAAATTTAAGGAATAGCATTAAAGTTGCAAGTTAGGTGGTCTGGGGTAGCTGTTATTTTTAATTAGGTCTAAGACCCTTTTCAGGAAAAACAAGATAAACGCATGCAAAAGAAGGGAGAAATCAACAGCAGAGCCAGAAAAATGCAACTACACCTTCCAGCACAGCCTCTTATGTGTGAGGTCAGTAGTGGGAAATCCCAGTATGGCATGGCTTTCCGTAACTCACTGCCAGTCTTAGTCATTTGTACCCATAACAAAACATGTAGAAAGTTGATTTCAGCTGCCTAAAGCAACAATAGAGTCATGGCAGGGAAGGAAAAGATGTCTCTCTTCATAGTTAAGGCAAATCTCACTACACAAGTGGCAGAGAAAATAAGAAAATAAAGTGGAGAAGTAAAGGAAATGCAAAGCTTGCAGTCCAGTTGTGTTCTTGACTCAGCTCCTCTGTGGGCTGGTTTGGGGAGAGCATCTTTATGTGAAGTACTGGTAGAATCATGGCCCCAGTAAGAGGAAAGAGAGAAGATGTAATGAAACTCTTGGGTCTTGCCAGTTCACTCCTGCTTGCTTAAGTAAAAACTCAGTATCCAGGGAGAGGAACTTGGCAATCCCTGGCCATTAGTGATAAGAGCTGCCAAGATGATGAAATTTGTAAGAAAAACCTCCAGGCAATGACAAGGATATTTCAAACACCCACAGGACTTGACTCTTGAAATCTCTTTCTGGGAACCAGCATATTACTTGAATAAACACTGAAGCTGTCAAGTATAATTGACCAGGATGTAACTTTAGTTTTCTATGTTGACCTTTATATTTTAATTTACTATTAAAATAGAATGTTTTTATATTATGCGTGTATGTGTGCAAAGATATCAGGTACATTATAAGTTAAGAAACAAGATAAAAATACATTAAATAAATCACAAGTAAAAATGGAAATGATCATATTCTTTTAAGAGGCTGTTTAATTACCTACCACTTTTTACTGTCATTCACAATGATTATCAATTAATCTACATAGCATTAATTTGCATATGAGGGAATGGAAAGTTAAACTAGAAAAGTTCCACATCACTAAGAATGCTTCTTGAAAAATCTTTACTTATATCATAGATTCACACAGATCCAGCAGATGTCTTTTGCAACACCTGATTTATTCAATTATCATTTTCAGACTAACATGGGCATTACGGGACAGCACCAGTTTTCACCATTCTTCTCCTTCCCAGGGGACAATTGTTTCAACTGAAGCCTTCTACATGGGTGAGAAGAAATTAAATTTGCTTCTCAGACTTGTACTTTAAGATGATTTTGTCCTTTCGGAATAGTTACTGACCCCAAATAAAAACTTACAAACTGAAAGTAATTTACATCAGTCTCCCTTTCAAGACCACTAGCAATCTTACCTAGTTAGATCACAATCAAACTACAGCAAAAAAATGCCTCAAGCATCCATTTCACTCAGTGTCTACCTAGTCTGAACCTTCAGAGAACACAAAAATCCTTATAGCTACTTATTCATAGACACAACCTTACACAACTTGTCCTTCTCATCTGTGTTTGTTGCTTTTCTTTCAATGACAAGACTCACTTCTTTTGTTCTATAAAAGTGTATTAAAAGTGCTTACACCCTTAAGCAAGTTAGACAGCCACTGAAAAATTCAAACTGAAAAAAGAGACAAATTCATTAGGTAACTGTGTAAATTACTACTGTGATATTGTAAAGTGTCACTTCTTAGGTTTTTATCAACATGCATGTTGGCTGCACTCATGTACAAATTTTTTATTAGTCTCTCTTGGTATATTGCAGTGGCACCCAAACGCTGCTCTCTGGTACCTTGTCTCATGGGCTATAATCCCTCCCTGCTTTCCTTCCTCCCCCACAGAGCTATTCACACACCTAATCTGTGAATGAAGAGTGTTGTGGCAGCCATCTCCTTTGGCAGGCTCAGAAGCAGCAGAAGAACAACAGCAGCATCACTACTGCAGCTCAGCGCCTCTCCCTACACAGCGTGCCCAAGGATTTTGCATGAACTGGGCTGTTTCCATGGGATCTTCAGCATCTTCCTTGGGACAGCTGAGAGGAGCTGAGTATTTATAGCAGAGGATGGAACAGCCCCTTAACAAGTCCAGCATGCCCTGTAGTCAAACGTGTCACCAGCATGGGTGCAACAGAGGAAACAACATCCTGGGCTAGACCTCACACCTTCTGGTGGGATTCCCTGCTCTGCTTTGAAGAATATAAGGGAAAGAGTCACATTTTTTAACAGCTTCCATAATACTAGATAGTGAACAAAGAATGGTCACAAGCAGACTTTTAGAGAATTTGGACCAGAAAATTTAGCTACAGAAGCTATGAAGGCAACATTTGCAGAACACAGGGCATTTAAAACAGTCTGCACTGCAATCTTCCTGTATCAAAATATATCTTCCTAGAAAACCTTGTCTGTCTTTCTGTGAGTAGTTCTGAGAGCAAGTAGTAGTTCTATGAGCGCATATGCACCTTGACTTCCTTCCTCAGTGAAAATCAAATAATTTCCTCAAATCTTGAGGACTATAGGTGGCTTCACTGCTTGTTTAGTGAAATCCTTCCCCTGGCTTCTCCTGTTTCCTTAGGAAAAAACAGAGAGCATTGCAAATCACTGGGGACTGCATTTGAGAGAAAAGAAGAATTCTTTCTGCAGTCAGGTCACATTCTGGCAACAAATTTTAATGG
The DNA here is from genome assembly GCA_013399195.1 of Dicrurus megarhynchus. Taxonomy (NCBI): domain Eukaryota; kingdom Metazoa; phylum Chordata; class Aves; order Passeriformes; family Dicruridae; genus Dicrurus; species Dicrurus megarhynchus. The sequence goes on along the minus strand of VXAD01005100.1, from coordinate 547,990 downwards.
AAGAGCTAGGCTGTGGATTTAGTACATGATTAAAAGAAAAATGTCCTGTCAGTGGAAGCTCACACAGAGATGGGTTTTAATCAGTGGATATTTTCCCCCCATATAAGAAAGTCTGGGCACATGATTATCAACTACAATATGCAGAAAGAATCGTGCTGCTGAGCATGAGTGAGCACACATCTATTGCTGTTAGGCTCAGCGAGACTGCAGTGGGAGGCTCACCTTTGGTTTGCCTGTGTCTTTTACACTACATGTGCAGACTAAGGAATCAGTAAAATAGTAAAATACCTTTTCTTTACTTAAAATCATATCTGCATGTAAAAATCAACTAGAGAACTGTGTTCTTTGGAAATGATAATAAAAAAAATGCAGCAAAGTCAAGCCTATCCAGAGCTGTCAATCACCTAGAGAAGGAGTTAATTTCCTCGGTTGGTTTATCAACTTCACAGCTGGAGCAGACCTGACACAACACACTCCTGGCAATGCAGGAGAGCTCTTCACACTGAATTGCAGCTTGGCAGAAAGGTACAAATTTTATCCCACCTTCCAAGTAAACTATCACGCACTGATTCCCACAAACCGCTGAAAGCTCGTGAGTGCCCTGAGAGGCATGAAGACAAATATCTTAACAAACAATATGCTCTGCCTTTCTGAATTTCCAGGATCTTTGGTGTCCCAGTAGCTCATCAAAGGGTTAATGGCTTCCAATGATATAGTCAAGAAAATATCCCTAAAGTTCAAAGCAAATACTGCTTTCACTTTTCTTAATGAAAACATGCTTGATTTCCATGTTCTCTAAAAAAATGTTTTGATTGGCAATCTCTGTTACACTTTTCACTTTATTCTCTAACAATTTCCAAATTCCTAGTACAATATTGACCATTCTGCTCAGTTCTAAAGATAGCATGCAGACATACAAGTTTGCTGAGGCACTTTAACCTGCCTTTACCTCTTTCACCACCTCTCCTGCTTGTCTGCAGAGATGCTCACTTGTATTGGAATCTGCAATCACCATGTCAGCTGCGCACTGGGCTGCTGCAGTTCCCTGCTCAGTGCTAGCTCACCTCAACTTTGGAAATGAAGTTAAATGAAGGAAATGAATAGGAATGAAAGTATCTATCTGAGAACTGCAATAACTATGTTGCAGACATTTAGTCTATTACACTGTTTCTTGCCATGGGTGTGGCAACTATGGGCAGAGGTTGAAGGGAGGAAAACCAGCTATTTTCCAAATCTCCCATTTACTTCCAGTTCTTCTGCATAATTTGCAACAAAATATTAATGAGCTCCATAAAAGTTAAAATAAACAATTGATTTTTTATTTTTACTGTAAATACTTTTGTGTAAATAAAAGTATTTCAGAATTCCTGCACAGAATTTCACTGACATTTTTGACAATAGAAAAATTGTCACAGTAATTCTCATGTAAAATGGCAAACAACTCCATATCAAGTACTGCAAAATATCTAGAACAACTAAGTTCTCATGTAGATTAAGTACCAAGGTGAGGGCACTACTATGTTGCTAATGCTTGAACTGTTGTCTACCATCCCCTCAACCTCAGCCATCTCTGGTGCAGAAGCTGGCCAAGTCTTTTTCATAAATCCATATCATAACAGTTAATGAACAAATGAGAATGCAAATAGCTGTAATATCAGTGTTTTCAGTTCCTTTTAAATGAGTTGCTTGAAAAAGCAGGCATCCCTGGATTGACAACGGAGATGAAAAACCACAGATTTATCTTGATGCTGTCTCTCACAGTTGCTTCATTGACCCAGACTGGTAATTAGACAAATATACTTGTGTGTTTCACTACCTATGCAGTACCATGAATAATGAGGTCTAACTAAATTTAGCAAGAAAGGACAAGGCCATTTCTAGAATCTTAGCGCAGATACAGTCTCTCACTATTTTTCTTTCTCTTGGTGTATATATATTCTCTTGGTTTTCAACACTGAAGGCTTGTTAATGGCAAAAGTGAAGTGGGCTGTATGCATCCCTGAACCAATACTACAATCAGTGGAGGAATTGCACAAGACACAGATCGTGATACAAATACAATGAGACAAGTACAAAAAAGCACTGGAAGTAATGTCGAAAGCCATAGGTTTGCACAGGCCTCCGTAGCTTGTTTGCAGTCTGTTTCACAGACTGACAACTCCTCTGTAACATTGTTCAGGCTGAAAAAATTCTTCTGATTTTCAGTAATCCGGTGATCTCACTAAACTTACTAATAAATCTGTGAGAAGCCAACAGCTCACCATAACTGTCTATTCACATGGCCAAGAGACAAGTGTTCCTGGCTATTACTGGTTTTATTGTTGTTGTGATGATGATGGTTGTGATGAAGAACAGGCATATCTTTCATACACTTTTTTGGAGCAATGTTGAAGTTCAGCTCTGCAGACAATGAAAAAAGTTAATTTTCCACACCACTTGTACGATTGTTTATGATGAGAAAGAAGACATAAACTGTTTTCTAAACAAAAAATGTGGGAAGGGTGCAAACTAAAATTAAAGAAAATATAGAATACCTTCAGGACAACTATATTTTACTCATGTGCCATTCCTACAACCCTTAACTCTAAATTACCTCATGCTTTTTTATCACATGATATTGACTGGCTTTCTTAATCAATCACTTGTCACTCGAGGAAACGTAAAGAGAGCAAGGACCCTGCCTGAGCACTGGTGTCAGCCCCTACAGGGATTTTCTTTGGACAACATACATGATATGCTTCCTAGCATCCTCTTCTGTCCAATTATAAAAATAGCAGGGCCATAACTAACGGGAGAAAAGGGGCTGCTGCAGTGCCCTGGAGGAGCCACATTATATATTGATATCATTAGACCTTTTGTTACATTTAAATGAATATGAACCAAACTGCCGCTCTGGCGGGGGCAAAAGCTGCTTTGCAATCTCTTTTGGAGCAATTCCTGGAGCTTTCCCAATGCCATAGAGAAGGTAATCTTAACATCAGGGACAGAGGACGAGCCATCCAAATCAACCAAAAAAGCATTCAAATTTATGGGTCAGTAGTAAAAGCTTGGTAAATGACCTGAAATACATTAAGCCACTCCAGCACTGCCCATGATCTTAGTTTATAGCTCAGTAGTCACAGTGTTTCCCCTGATTAATTATTTACACAAGACTCATAGCCTTCGTTTTAATGTCTTTTTGTGCTAAATATCTTTTTAAATTAAATTCTATTTTTCTCTGATTAAAAAAAAAGCAGTTAAGTCTACCAAATGTCATAATTAATTCTTACATCAAATAATCAACGTTTGGCAGATTCTTTGAAGACAGCAGGGCAGAAATAATTCACAAAGCGAAACAATTGCATGGAGTCAGTATGAGGCACTGACTGGTGACAGATATTCAGAAATTAAGTCAGATCCTTGTTTATCATTTCCCTATGGATGTGATGCTTGTGTGTACTGGAGAGAGCAACAGAGATTAAGAACATGAGGGAACTGTGTGGAAAAAGTAAGAGGAATGGAATCCTGACAAACAAGAGGATGCAATGATCTTTATGACACAGATTATTGTATTGCTATGAATAATAATAACAATAAAATAATAATATTATTATTAATAACAACAACAACAATAATAATAATAAAAAAATAAAAATAAAAATAAAAATAAAAATAAAAATAAAAATAAAAATAAAAATAAAAATAATAATACCTCAAAATATTTGAAATCATCATACCTGGTAAATTAAAACAGGATAACCCTGCAAATGTATGGATGACAAGTCTAAGAATACTAACAAGTAGGTTTTTAAAAGTGTTTAGCATCAATTTATATCAATAACTATGAAACTTTTGGGCAGATAGGGACCATTTTTATAGAATTTAGGTAAGAGCTAGAATTCTTTTTTTTCTTTTTTTTTAGCATAACATACCTCATGAAGTTCAACAAGGGGAAGTGCAAAGTCCCACACCTTGGGAAGAACAACTTCATACACTGAACTACAGTAGGGGCCACCCACTTTGGGGGAAAGGATTTCGGCAGAAAAAGACTTGGGGTTCATGGTGAATATCAGGCTGAAAATGTGTCACAGAAGGCAACTGATACCCTGGCCTGCATTAGGCAAAGTAGTGCCAGCAGATGAAGGGAGGTGATCCTGCCCCTCTGCTCAGCGCTGCTGAGGCCTCACCTGCAGCGCTGGGTCCGGGTACAAACTGGAACACAGGAGGTTCCCTCTGAACACCAGAGAACACTTTTTCAGTGTGAGGGTTATCAAGCCCAGGCACAAGTTGCTCAGAGAGATTGTGGAGTCTCTCTCCTTGAGATAATCAAAAGCTGTTTGGACACAGTCCTGGGAAGGCTGCTCTAGGTGGACCTGGCTAAGTGTGAGGGGGTTGGACCAGATGACCTCCAGAGGTCCCTTCCTACCTCAACCCTTCTTTGTGATTTTGTGGTACAGAGGTTGCAATTTTTCTACTAGTGTTAGACATGTTACTGAGTGTTCAGACACTATATTGAAATCTGCTTTAGAAGCCTGTTGCCTCTTAGGGAAAGTGTACAACATTTATAAATTCATCAGTTGAAAGAAGCACTGGGAAGGCATCTTTTTGGGACATACACTTTAGCAGATAGTGACTCTGCTCACAGTGACCACAGTATCCAGTTTCCAGTCTGGCTACCAGGAGTGCTTTTTCTTATACTTCTGATATTACAACTTCATTATATTCTGTAGAAAGTAATGTATTTTTCTATTTTAATGTATGTTTTGTGCTTGCTAGTGTATGTGATAAGCTATTCCCCATTGATAAGCTATTCCCCATTGATACGCTCACTGCTTTTTACTTCACTATGGAAAAACTTCAATAGTCTTAATCCCTCTATATCACATCTTTGTCTGGATTTATAGTTGACTCTGCAAGAGATGGTTTGGGGTTTTTTTTTCTGGCTGTTCCTCCTCTGTAGGTCCAGCAGGCAGCCTGAGGATTACAATAATTGACAGTTAGGAGAGGCAGCAGCTGGACCTCTGCAAAGTAAACGAGTAGCTTCCTTCAAAATATCCTGAATTTGGTCAGCATCAACATGCCGAAGAGCTTCAATGTTTTGCATGTTTTTAGGCTTAGGGTTATCACTTTCTTTGCTTCCCCCCTTCCTTCAGCGATCTAGATTTTAGGTTATCCTTCTATACTGTGATGAGAACGGAAGGAAAGTTAACGTAGCAACGGAAGAAAGTAACATCTCCTCGCCCAGAAACATCTAGTTGTGTCAGCCCATTGCTCTGCCAAAATTTAATAATTTTGCTTCTTCAGCACTGATGAAGTCATGTGGCTGCTAATTCCACAGTCAGCACAGTGAACCCTGGCTTGCGGCTTTATGCTGCACAGTGTTAATGTCATATTAGGCTCTGGGTCTAATACAAATCTCCCTGCAATAACTTGGAGAACTTTTCAACGCTCAAGCTATTGAAGCCAGTGTGTACCTGGCATTTAATCCTCGCACTGTGCATTATCTATTTTCAAATAACAAAAAAATTGTATGAAGTGTCTTTCTCAAAGGTGCTAAGCTATCACCGTTTTGACTGTATTCACAATCTGTTCTCTGAAAATAGGTTTCTGTAATGATGATCTGCCTTGCATTTTAAAGGTCTTGTGCAGAAGAATTTATTAATCAAAATAATATATATATATATTACGCCCTACCTCAAATAAATATAGATTTTAAACACAAAATTTAACTATAATTATTCTTTACTATTAATTGCATCCTATTCTCTCATACTTCTCTTGATTCTCCCCCAATTTAAAGAGATGTTTAACATCTTCAGCTATCAATCACTTGAATAGGCACCCAGCATCAGGATGAGATACAAAGTTACTGTTTCACCAATAAAAATTTTTTTTCACCAAAAAAAAATTTTTTTAGAAACAACTATAAAGCAGTTACAAAAATAGCTTTACTGTGTTAAAATTAAATAAATTACTCTCAAGCCTATTCCCTGAAGCAGGGTTTAATGTAGTCACAGCTGCAGCATTCTGTGCATATAAAAATCTTTATACCAGTTAAAAAAAATAAAAATAAAAACTCACCTTTCAGAAATGCTGCTAGTGAGTTATCTATCTCGACAGGTCTCCAATACTTACCCCTGGAGGCATTTCTTCTTTCAGAGGCTCTAATTCCCTACCAAATGGAAGTGTCTGCATTCCCAGTCATTTGGACAAGGGTTAGCATGATAAAATGATTTGTTATGCCAATAAAGTTTTTTGTTACACTGTAAAATGGTTTGTTATGCTACTATTGCTACATAAAAATGTTATGAAAATTAAGTAGGTTGTAAGGTCCAAAAAGGAATAGTCTGCTTTTGGGACTAGCTACCAGGAAAAGGTAAAAAGAATGATCTTATGGTCTACAGTTCCTCAGTCCTCTGAAAAGACAACGTAAATGACCTTTTAACTAACAACTGAAATTGGTACCCCAATGAGGAAAGCAGCTGTGCATCCAAAGTGGATGGGAACTTCTTCAAGGCAGTAGTACTCAGAAAATGGGAGGAAACTGCAAATTATTTGATAATCCAGGTGGTGACTTCTCTCCTGTGAGACAATACATGAAACAAGCCAAAACTGCAATTTGGAAGGGAAACTGAAGTACAGACTCATGGTATGTTAATCATAACATCCCACAGTGGGATAGTAAGGTAGTAAAACTGGAGGAAAACCTTACTTTGCATACAGTATTTTAATTTTAGCATTGTGTATATCAATCAAAGCAGTATCTGAAATTGGCAACTATTTAATTCCCAGTCATGCCTTATAAGTTCCTGGAACATCTTGAATTTTCAACTGAATCAAAAATTTGAATTTTTATTTAATCCAGAATGGCAATCAGTCACTTCTTCAGAAAGGGAAAGCCAGTTACATCTTATGCTTTATAACTATTACAGAATTTCTATATTTTTTCATTTTCATATTTGTTTAGTTTGTGTTTAATTATTAATTGTGTTTATTCTATTATTCTAATATTAATATTTGTGTTCCTGTCATTTGACAGAACTGTACTGCACTAATAAGTGCAGAAGAAAATGGTTCCTGTGATCAACAACCAGCTGTATTCACATCGAACTCTAAATCTGTTGATAATCACAAAAAATACTAGAAAAAATTTTAGCATATACATTTTTTTCTTATAGAAGTGAGGAAGTGTTCAAAATACTTATGGTTTTCTCCTTTTAAACTAACCACACTTCATTATCCTTTGCACAGGCTACTACTGATGCAGAGTGAATGACACTGCATTGTGAGAGAAATCTGCTGCAAATGAACTCAAGGGAGAAGCAACCTGCTTTGAGCATCAGGGCCCCACAAAAATATGGAAGGTGCGTGAAGTTAAGCCTGAGCGTGCAGAACTCTTCTGGAAGGCCCACTTTCACAGTAAGGTTATCATTTATGTTGGCATATACAGGGCTGGGCCACAAGAGAAGTAATTTTGTCTTCCCTGGAAAAGATCCTGATTCAAAGTCTTTGCTGCCTGACTGAAGGATGGTCAGGAGAAGGCTTGTGTAGGTCTTGTGATGTCACTGATGCCTGAGAAGCTGATAGACCAGGATAAGACACATATCTTGTGTAGGTGCAGGTGATGTTACTGGTGTGCAAACCAAGTGCACTACTTCAGACCTGGATCATCAAGTGGAAGTTCATTAATCACAGATGTACAAGTTTATCCAAGTCTGACTAAAAGTAGTGGCAGGGAAAAAGCACTTGGCATCTTACAAAAGGCATTCAGTACTGCAGAGGAATTATCTTGAACTTTCAGACAGTTGGACAGAATGATAGATGTAGCCATATGTACTGATTTCTTTTCTTTTAAAAGAGAAATGTGCTAAGGCTGAAAAAATGTAAAAATTGAAATTTAAAAATTATTTTAAACTGATAAGTGAGCTTTATTCTGAAGATCCCTTTTACTTTGCAAGTGGTAGTACGTACCAGCTGGTTAGTAAAACAGCTTGAAGCACTGAACAGACCAGAAATATGCAACCCTTCCAGTTGCTCACACCAAGTAGTTCACCTGACTAGCAGGTGTGGACTGCAGACTGCACCTCTTCTCCCACTGTCCAACAAGCCCTGGTGGCCATGGTTAGGACCATGAAACACAAACATTTATGTTCTCAAAATAGGTCTGGACATCTGGGCTGATCGACCCTATGTGCGACCACTTGGGGTCAGCCAGTTGCAATGCACTACACACAGCTATGAAGAGAGAGAGCTACCACTTCTAGGAGATCACACACACTCATGCCAAACAACCTGTTACTCACAAGCAAAAGCAGCCAACAGACTGAGGAAAAACTGTGACCAAGACTGGGCTGTTGCTCCCAAAGAAACTCATTGAGTCCCAGCACTTCCCTGCACTGCAGCCTTTTATAACAACTTCTTGTAACTGCATTTTTTGACTGGTGTTGCAACAAATGTGGACAATGGAGGTAGAGTATTCTGATAATGCAGAGTTCAAGGAGAGTAAAAATAACATGGTTAAATATAAACACACACTTTAATTCCTAATATTTTTCTGACCTTTTTCAAGGACTAATCCATATGTGAGTCTCGGAAGAAACTTAGCTACATATCATGTAAAATATATTTACAATCAGGGCTAGATAAATGGCGTCGTTGATTGTGAACTTTGGAAAGGTTTAGAAAAAATTATTTTGGGCAAGTCTGCTTTCCTTTGCTCTACATGTCTCAATGAATGAGAGCCAAGGACTCAAGTTAATTTCCACCTATCCCAGCAATAGCCAGAATGGGTACTATGCCTGCATAGAGCTTTAAGAGATATGAGGAAAGAAAAGAACAGTGCATATTTTAATAAGGTGTATATAATTCTCTAATTCAAAACACAATTAAAAATCTCTGTGGCTATCCATCAGCCACTACATCCCCTTTCCAAGACATGCAACAGCAGCAGGCTGTGTGTGAAAGGACTGACGGAATCCCAGTATGAAAAGAAACATGAACTTACGGAGAGGAGTATTTGGATAGCGCTGTGAATGACCTCCAGGTACTGGAAATCGATGATGCAGCCTGTCACGGAGACGTAGGAGTAATCCTCTAGGATGCCAGGGGAAGAAGGACGCACCACCCTTCGTATGCAGCCGGGCCCGTGCTCCCGCCACCAAGAGCGGTGCATTGAGATGTTAAAGGTCATGAGATCTGTTTCCTAGGAGAGGGAGGGAAAAAGTGTGAACACCTCTGACTTGCTGTTATTTAAGGTAAAGAAAGGGGAAATAAAAGATCTTTTCAATTATTATAAGGGCAATGAGATAATTATTCTCAATTCTCACCCCAGTAATTTTAGCATGAAAGTAGGACGTTGAAGTGAGAGAGGAAATTGCAAATATTTATTGATTATTTTGTAGCTGTGCACAGAAACTTCTGCCTGGCATAAGAACCATCATACCAGGTACTGTACAAAACATGTTCCCTTGGACTTACAGCCTGAAAAGCACCTTTGCTGTTACTTGATTAGAATGTCCCTTAAGAACTAATTTATTTATTTTTAACAGACAACAGAGCCAGTTTTACCCCACAGTACTGAAGACAATCTAAATCAAATTTACATCATATTTGATGATTTCCATAATCAGATTCAAATGAGAAGATGTCTCCAGCCAAGCACCCTGCTCTCTGTTCTTCCCTCTGCCCCTCATCCAGATTACCAACTTTTCAGTTAAATGAAAGAACCTACTTTTGTGAACTGATCTGGGTTTAAAATAAAAGCAGTAAGTTCTCTTCACTCTTCCTGATGTCTTGCTGATCAGATATCAAACCTACCCTGATGAGAACTGGTTGCATTGTAGCCCACACAGGATGTATAATGTCTGTGCATTTTAGTAAACATCATCCCACTTCCACTTGGAGCAGTGAAAGTGGCAAACCTACTAATGTGCTAAAGATTTTCTAAGAGCTTACCTATGAAGTACAAACAGGAAAATTTATTTGAATTAACAACAGATTTGGGTCTTTAGGTCATGCATAAGTAAAATACACTGAAGTTGAATGGATGTCATTTAAATGCAAAAAAAATCCCAACCCTCCTCACTGCAGATAAATGAGAGTTGAGTTATACTGATACTTTAAACAATTAATTCAGATTTACATTTCCATGTTTCCTGTTCTCAACTCCAAGTAAAAAATGTCTGCAAATTGTCAGCCATATGCCCACAAAATACCCCTGACTTCCATACACGACAGTTTGTGAGCATTTCCAATGACACCAATTTGCCCTTTGCATCCCACAAACAGGTCTTGTCTGTGGCCATTTACTTGCACCCTGACCAAAGGGATATTCAGTGCAGATTCCAGTTGCAGAAGTAGTACACTTTTTATTTTCCTTTGTTAATTGCCTTTATTCGGGCCACGCCTGAAAATTAGCAAGGGAATTAAATCCTGCCATCCTAACTATATTCTAGTTATCAGTAAGAAATCTGCTTTTGTGATCTGCTGGTTTTTTCTCCACAACTTCTTTACCCTTTAAATGCAGGCTTGCTAGAGCATTATTTCCAGATGATGAGGCATTTTTCTTTTGACTGTGCATGTCAATCCTTGATACTGGTTTAGAAAATTTTCAGCTGCAACATGAAAACAACTTGTGAAATCAGAAGCTGACAGACAACTCAGTTTAATGAAAATATAATTTTAAATATAGAGTCCCAGGGAACAGCCGAGGCTTTCTTTCTACAACAATGCTGGAGATTGCACAGTGTTATCAAGTGCTTTTAAAAATTGTCAGCTCTAAGAAATGCCAGTTGTCAAGCAGCACAGACATATTCAATCTAACCTATTTCAGGAGCTCTTTGTTGAGAAGGAATATGGATTGGTGGGTTAGTGTGCATTAAATATTGCAAGGTAACACTTTGTTATCACATTTGTGGGAATAAGTTGTGATGTCCATGGTGTAAAGCTTTCTTTGCTCTTGTGGGTTTATTTATCCTTTACTGTTTTTTGTCTTGATGTTTTTAAAATTATACCCTATTACAGTGTTTGTACTTGGCTAGTTCACAGCCAATGACAAAATTCCATAGGGAAACAGCTTGATACATTTTGCCAACACATGTAAAATGTAAGCTTTTGGCATGCAAACAGTACAAACACCTCATAAATAAAATCTTTCATTTCTGGAAAACTGTTATGTTTGGCTCTTGGGGTGATATAAAAAATTGTTTACTTAATGGTCATGTTCATATTTCAAGGATGCTGGTGATTCAGGTAAGGAGGAAACAGCAAAAAAATCCCAAAGAAATGTCATTACAGCACTTGCTACCTTTTTAAAAATAAATTCTTATTCAGAAATTCTGGATTAAGGCTGTAAGAGGAGATTTTCGTAATTACTTTTCACTTTGTGCATTACCTTCTGAGCTCTCAAAGCAGGTAAAAGCAGATAATGATGGCCCAGCAAGGATCAGTTTTAGAAATGCAAACAAAACCACTTGGTGCATTAGCTTGACCTCTGAAATATCACTTCACAAAATGGCAGCCATAAGCTGTTCGAGCTGATAAATGTTAAGTTGCCAATCAATAGAAGAAAGCCTGACAACAAGAAAAATCAATTTTTTTTTTAGCAGCTGAAACACTTCTCTCTAACTACTTGAAGATTCTTAATCCATAAAGTGAGTCAAATGCACCAAGCATTAAAAAAATTAACCTGTATCTTTATAGTCATTTACTATGCCTTTACAGAACCATAGAAAATTCAAAGACTCTTTGCTGGGATGTACAGGTTTTAAATGTCAGTCAGCTACTGAGAGTGTACCAGTATTTGTAAATTCACAGCTTGGAAACCCTGAGCAGGTGGAAAAGCTGCTACCCAAGTGGCTTATTTTCACTTCTGTGTTTAATGCAAGTTACGAATCTTTCAGAAAGTACAAGCAGATGCTTGAAGTTTTTCAATAGATCATTTATTGTCTTCCAATTTCACTGGCAAATATTAAAAAAAATGTATAAAATGTTTAATCATCAGCAGGTGACAAATAAAAATGCTATTTCTCAGAAAAAAAAAATGCTGCTGCAAAGCAAGAGACTCAATTTCAGGCTCTGTACAACAGAAACCAAGTCCTCCTTCTAACTAACCCAGTTGGGATTCATTTAACAGTTGAAATTTCAATCATGGATGGAAAATTGGTCTCTTCTGAGCATATATCTTGACTTTAATTCCATACATCAGCAGGTAAACTGTACTTCCTAAGCTGGTAACCTCTCAGATAGACACCATAAGCAGAGAGGAGGCAGAACACAGCCGATAGATCTTCCAGGAATATTGTGTGACTTAGGAAAGTGACACAGGGAAGTGAAATCCCATCTCCTACTCCTCCCTTCTTTAGTCAGCATTAAAGCAATACTCCTATCTGTGGTAAGAAGTTTGCTCCTGAGCATAGGATCAGCCCCATAATCATACTTCACTGATGTAGAGTCCCAGTTTACTGTCTATGGCTTTTTAAGCCTTTAAACTATATATAGATTTTGTGTTGGCTGTCAGCCCAAGGATTAATTTTGATTATTATTGGAAATCATTGCTATGGCAAATACATTCTTTTAAGGTGAGATGTAATCCCTGTGAGTCTGAGTAATACTGTTTCTAAGTGTTTGGAGATAATGTTTAATTTCATTATGCCTGCTTAAATTCTGTATTTGGTTTCAAGAGGACATTTTCTATTGGGCAGGGTTTTGAGCAACCTGATCTAGTGAAAGATGCAGGGAGGTTGGTCTAGATGATCTTCGAAGTACTTTCTGATCCAAAGCACTCTATGATTTTTTGGATTCAATTTTTTAGGTGGTGAATCTAGGTGAAGTTTAACAAATCATAGTATAAGATGGCTATTTTAAATCTACAGAATAGTAACAGGGATGATGTTCCTTTCATTTATTTGTGTAAAATTTACCCACAGTGTCTACAACGACAACACAAAAATTGATGAGAAATTGAGACTAACTAAAATCACCGGTTTTAAAGAAAACAAAAAGAAGACACTGAAATTGCAGGGAGAAAACCCAATGCACCAAGACTGCCTTGCGTAACAAAAAAATATTATGCTGTGACATGATTACCACCACAGGTATTTGTTCTTTTAGTGTATGCTTCTGCTTTATGACATGTTATTTTGTATTTCTTTCATTCCTTGTTAGTATTTAAAAACACTTTCTTAGGAAAACTATAACTAAAACAGTGTGTTGAGCAGGATGGAGGAAAAGCACTTTTTTCCTTCACAAAACAGCAGTCAACACTTGAAATTTTATAGAAAAGTGCAAGAGCACAAAGGCCTGGCAAAGCATAATGCTAGAGATCTTGACTTTATTGTTGCTTGTGTGGTACCTAGCCCTTCCTAACACTTTTTATTTTATTGATACATACTTTAATGCTTATTATAAATGAACATTAGGCTGAGGCATTAAATATTCCCATTCCATTTCCTAAGTGTAACAAGGATGCTCTGTTCTGACCTGCTACACATATTTTGTTTAAGCAGTGAGGAGAAAAGATTTTCAATCAAATACCTGGTCAACAGGTAATAAAATTTTATATGCATAATGCTAGGAAAGGAATAGCACATTTCCTTGTAATTCCCTACACACAATTATGTTTGTAATTAAGATGCAGTGGTGTTGGCAGGGATAAGGGACACACACATTCCTTAGTATCTAATCTCAAGGAGACATTACTCCTCACTAGATATAAATCACGTGTCCCAGCATTAATGAAATCTGCTCTAATTGTAGAAGTACTTGGAAACATGACCATCAGCCATTAGCCAAAGACCCCCATTGGCAGCATAACCTTAATTTTCCACCCTGCTATTACCTGAAACAACAGGTTCTGATTCCAGCTTGCTTTGTGTGTGACCAGATACATTCCATCTTCTCTCACTATTCTGAACAAACAGCATTGAAGGCCTGGGCAGACAATACTGAAGGAGACCAAGGCCATTTCCTATTTCCAAATAGGGAAACTTGTGTCACTAGCTCCCACACTGTCTTTATTGGGATGACAATTTTTGAATATTGACTCTTTTTTTTTCCTGTTTGTTTTTAATTTAAACTCTTGCCTCACTGTTACATTGATGGCTTTCACCTATTCCATGAGCTAGAGGTTGAAGGTGGCCCACTCAATAATTGTGGTAGCCCACTCACTGCTAATGGGATGGGACAAAGAACTATGTTGATTCCAGGCTGCTCAAGATATAATAGTCAGTATCTTCACCTCATCCGGAGCACCCTGGTGAATAAATGACATGAAGAGCATTCTTAACTTGAAACCTATGGGTTGAGTCTATTGGGACTACTCATCTGTCTGAACTGCATGGCAGACTAGACATAGCAAATTCATCTCTGTGCTAGCAATGCACACTAAACCAGAGGAATCATGTGATACACCTAAATTAATTATCACTAAAAGAGAAAATTCACAGTATCAAAGTCTTCAGACACAGACCATGAGGTAACCACAGCATCATGGGCTGACAGGGGTTAGAAGAGGTACAGAGGTAAAGTCATGTTTGGTTGGTGTGATTAGAGGCTCATGGTTCCCACTTACAAAGATTAGAGGTTCACAGACTGTAATCATGGCATCAGACCATGACTAAAGGGAGATTTCCATATCAAGCATAATTACTGTTAGAAAGTTACATTGATTTACTCTACTTTTTTTTTTCAAATCTATCTACACTGCAATCCTTTTTAACCATTTGCCAACAGGCTACCCTCCATATCTACAGCCCTCCAAAAAAAAAAAAAGTGTGAGTTAAGCCTAGCAAGTACTGGCTTCTCCTTCTTTTACTACTTTTATTCCTTGGGCTATACAGAGTGCTGTCATATTTTATCTTATTTTTTCAAAGTGAACATAATACTTTTGGAAATTTATTTGGAAGTCAGGCAGATGATCTACCTATGTTATAAAAACAGTTTCCCTGCATTGTTTAATTTGCTACATGCTCAGGGATCATCTGTACACTGTTTTGCAGAGCAAGCAATTTTAAAATTAGATTTACCAAACTTACTAGAAAAGTGGAATGCAGAGGAATGTCTTTAGGAAGCCAGAAGGCAAGAAGTCAACAAGAGAAGCATACTGCTGTCTTCTTCATGCAGTGCTAGTATCAGTAGCAAGAACAAAGTATGAGAACCAGCAAGGGGCTGTTTTTGAAACTTGTTGCCTCTGAAGATGAGCTCTGATCTTTGGCACTATTCAGATCCATGCTCAAATCCCAGTTCCATGTTTTTTCCTTGTTTGACCTCCCTTCTGTGGAAGTGTGTCTGTCTGAGAAACAGCCCAGAGATATAACAGAGTATGGCAGGAAAAAGCTCCAACGTGCAAGGAAGAAACAGCATGAGACAGGGTGATTGGATCAATACGAGTCTCACTTACCACTTGTCATAGGAAATTCACCAGCACAAAGAAGTCACAACTGCCCAGAAGAGCTGTTGTGCTCCAGTGGAGTCCTTGACACATGATTAAGCCAAGCACTTAGTTTGAAAATTGCTCTCACCTATTCCCTCTGATGATCCAGAAGTATGAAAGATCCACAGATTTGGAGTGATGCCAAACTGTGAGCACTGCTTTGAGTTTTGAAGACTGGGAATAGGACAAGGGTTTGTACAAAGCCAAGGGTTTGTGCAGATTGGTGTGTCCCGCACTCAAGCCATACCTGATTTTGGCTGAAATGAAGAAGCAAGGCAGGACTGAAATGTAACATAGTGAAGAATTGGAAACATCTTTGGCAAGCCATATACAGCCACCTATACCAATGCTGTAGGAAAACTTCTCAGGCCAAAGACATAGGAAAGGTTCAAAAAGCTTGAAATTCTTAGTGTACAAAAATGGGAAAACACTACAATTACGGGCCATAAAAAATTCTGTCCAAAAGGTTAATAAACTACAAGCATTTGAAAAAGGAGTTTATAACATAAAACAATTTCAAGGTTCAGCAAGAACCTTTTAGCTTTGTTGTTATTGATGCTGTTTTTGAGCAAAATTGCTGAGATCCCTATGGAGTCACACATACATTTGAAATATAACAAAATTAAAATTTGATGCCTCAAAGACAAACTGCCACGACAGTTATAGCAAACTTCTTCCACACTATTTTATAATATTTACAAATATTTCTTATTAAAGTATTCTTATTAATTATTCTTATTTATTATTTCTCATTAAAGCAGACAGGATCAGACTCATGTGCCTGAGTACCTCACCATGTTTACAGTCTTTAAGCATTCAAAAAATACACTGCTTAATGAAATGGAGAAGACTTTTGCACTGTTGATGAGAATTGGATTTCTACAGTTAAAATGGACAGGTCTGGCTTGGCTTGATCATACTAAAAGTATTAATTCTTTATAGCCCTTTGTCTTGCACCATGGACACCTTAATATTACAAACTTTGCATGGAGTTTTAGTTCTAATGTCACTAGGAAATGCATGAAAAGAGACACAGTTTGTCTAAAAACCCCCATAATCCCATAGGAGGAACAGATGCAATGCAGCCTCTAGCCAAAACAGGATTTAACTTTGTTATTATCCAAGTAACCATATTTTGTTCACAGTGGTTGTGAAAAAAGACAAAGCACGGGGATAAAGGCATGATTAAGAATATAATGTTGCAGTAATTGTACAATTAATTTTAATATTTCTCTTAATTTCTGGTGAGTTCTGTGCTCTGTCTCAAAGACAGGCATACCATAACATCTCCTCTTATCAAGGAGATAAATTCTATGCTGGAAATAAACACGCAAGAGACTGGGTCCTAAATTTAAAGGTCTGTCCCAGACTGTGATGACACTAAAAAGCACCATAAAAAGACTTTTGAAAACTCACTTGAATGTTAAAATTTCTGAAAATTTTTCTGAAAGTTTTTAGAAATATAACTCCCTCTTTTGAGACTAGCCAAGAAGCTCCTACCTGCACCCAGGAACACTTTTAAAGATTAATAGGCCAGTTTAAGCAAGTGCTGTTGTGTTCTCTGCTTTGCTTGCTCAAAGCAATGGAATTCTTCATGATATTGCCAACTCTTGTTTTATGGCAAGTCTGGTTATATTCAGCATTTTTGCTAAAGCCTCCTTTCCCAGGGACAAGAAATTACAATAAGAAGTTTGTCTTGTTATGAGAAAGTGAGCTGAAGAGGAAGGTTTCAAAATTCATGAAGCCTGCTGCTAGGCACTCCAGTCTGTGCTGTAATTTGCACTGTTCGCTGTTTCTCTTAAAGCTGGGTCCTGGAGTCTAGAAGGGAGACTTCTGCATCACCAGTTCAGATCACAGCCATCCAGGGCATCACATGCCATAGTCCCCCACCTTGGACAATCATGGATCCATCAGGCTGTAGCAAAGGACCGACTGTTTTTTAATGTTTCAACAAAGACCATGACCCAAGTGCACCCTAAAAGCTTAAAAGAGGTAATAAGGAATACCTTAATACCTTAAATACCTTAAAAGAGGTAATAAGGAATATTAACATATAAATCAAACTCCATGATCCATGGAAATTTTGTAAGATCCAAATTTTTATTCTAGAGTGTGTGCAAACCAGAAAGTTGTGCTAATTCACTCCATCTTTTAAATGAACTCCTACACAGCTCATTGGATAAGACTCTCTGCCACTAACAGACTGCCAAGAAGTGAGAGTACACAACACCACAGCTCTTCTGAAGCCTCAGAATACTAAATGAGACAAGAAGTAATAAGCAGCTGAAGTTACTGAGCTGCGAGGGGTTGTTTTCTTGCTGCTTTCATTTCAAAGAAGCACAAGATGCTCTCAGAAACATACATTTCTTCACAACACTTTTGTTTCTGTATTTCTTCTCTGTGATAGCAGGTCATCATATTTTTGCCAGTCCTTCAATTTTTGTGGTTGTTTGCCAATGACCTTGGCTTTAGCAGAGCGATCCTTTAATCACAGGCTTCATTTGCATTCTGCTGAAGCAATGACAGTCTCCAAAAACAATTTGTTAACAATTTTCTTTTTTAAAACAGCAAAGACAGCCCCTACAGAAACTTTAAGGTCAGATGAAATTTGAAATCCTTCCTTTCCTAGCAGAAGTGAAGTACCTATGATTATGGAAAAGAGAATCTGCTGCAGCAGAGTTCAGTTACTACAATTCATTTAATTATTCATTTCACACTGACTACAGGCATTAGTCCACATTTTAGGTTCCTTGAAACATTTAATACATTTATGTAAATATATAAATAAATGCACAGAGTGCACTTTATTTATGTATACACAGTATGCATTTATTTATATATTTGCATTTATCTGTACAAATTAATGATTCAACAGTGCTCTCCCAAGAACAAATGCCAACCATGGTCAAAGAAGGCAGCATTTCCCATCTCCTTCAGCAGTGCATTGTACCCTGATCTTAATCAGATTAATTTAATTTGCAGCCTAATCCACATCCAAACCTCAGTAACTCTCACAGACATTCACACAAATGAGAGTTTTTATATTGTCTCTCCAGTAATTTTCAGGTTTTCAGAGGACTCTTTGAGGAGAAAGGATCCTTTTTTTCTGT
Source organism: Dicrurus megarhynchus (assembly GCA_013399195.1). Lineage (NCBI taxonomy): Eukaryota > Metazoa > Chordata > Aves > Passeriformes > Dicruridae > Dicrurus > Dicrurus megarhynchus. The sequence goes on along the minus strand of VXAD01005100.1, from coordinate 529,471 downwards.
GGTATTGCCTCTCCATGGATAAGTTTATAACCATAATAATCAAACTTCTCAAATTCTTTTGATTAGATTAATCAAAAGTATTTGACAGTGTCCAGTAACTTTTGGACAATTCCATGTTTGTCATGACAAAGAAAATCAGCACGGTGCTAAGTCTATTTTTTTTTTCTAATTTTGAAGAAATTTCTCACAGAAGCTTCTTTAATCAACACAGTTGAATATGATCCCCAGAAATGTATTTTTAATTCAAGAGGCAACTATAAAAGGCTTTGTTAATTAACTTCAGGTCTAGGTGGATTACTTAATGGTCCTGTTAACAGATGTTATATAAATCTGGTCACTTTAAGAGATGAATAAAGTAACAGGGAAGCCTAATGATCCATTCACTCTTTAACGTCACAGACTTGCCTGCAATCCTTCAGCATTTTTTAATGATCGATTTTTAATATATTCTCCTCTAATAAACAAGGACAAAACGAAACCACAACAAAAATATAAGAGCGTATTAATATTGGAAATTATAGTTTCATTTCACTCTCAAATTTGAAATAATATTAACAGACAAACAGAAGATGAACAATTTCAGATAGACTGAGTTGTGAATGACAGCAGGACACAACTGCAAAAGGACAAGTAATATTGACATCAGTTTATGTATTTACTGAAAACAAAATCAAGATTACAATATAAAGAGTTTCCTCAAACATATATATATATATATAAAGAATTTTCAGTTTGCCTGAGGAAAAGAAATCAAAATATTGTCAATATCAGGCATTTTTTCCGCAAGCTGATGAGTATCTGCAAATTCCAATACATTTTGGAAATCATTAAACTTTACAATATACAATAGTAATTGCTAGTATCACTAGAATTTTCACTTTGTAAGTGCTTCTATTTTTAAAACTGTTTTTAGAAGCAGTGATAAAGGATGTCAGTGTGACTCCAGGAGACAGCTGAAAGCCTGAGAAGCCTACAAAGCTACAGAGTTGATTTGACAAGCATGCATGCCCATTATTTAATTTCAACAAGCATCCCACTGACAGGAGGGATCTACATATATTTGCTGGATTAGGGCCAGTAAGAAAAGCAATAAGAAATATATGAGAGGAAAAGGACAAGAAAAGTATGAACATGTGGGCATATTTTTACAGGCCTAATTGTATATTTCTTGGAGATATTACAGAAATTCTTTTCAGTATAGCATGTCCAATATGGGGTTCTGAGGCATAGAGGAAGGTTTTCTTGAACAAACATGTGGCATATTTTGCTACAAAACTCAAGTTAAGTCTATGAAAATCATCCACAGGTAACTGCAGTGGATTTTAGAATTTCAGGTGCAACTGTTGCTGGTTTAAGAATATGTCTTTAAAGGTGAATTTCCCTGCCAGTCTCTGGGCAAGGAATATGAAGACAGTAAATGTTATTTACATTTGTTTTATTCCTCATATGTAGCCAGCTAATGTCTGTGCACTTGTGCTGGTTTTGAATTGGATAAAGTCAATTTTCTTCAGACTAGCTGGTATGGGGCTTTGTTTCAGATTTGTGCTGAAAACAGTGCTGATTACACAGGAATGTTTTTGTTATTGCTGGGCAGTGAAAGTCAAGTTGTTTTCTGCTCCTCATCCCACCAGTGAAAGGCTGGGGGCTGTAGCTGGGAGGGGATACGGTCGGGACCGCTGAAGCAGCTGTGTGGTGCTTAGCTGCTGGCTGGAGCAATTAAGTTCCATGACAGTGCTAAATAGCAAAGAGAAAGACAAATTCAGTGCTAAACATGTCTGGAGGAGATGGTAGATAGGATAAAGGAGGGAAATATTAAGTTGTGGTGATGTTAAGTAGGATGGGAGAAAGTTTCCTGCCTTTTATTGCTCCCTGGCCCTTGCAGACTTTCCCACTGCTGCTCTTTCACTAATTGCCTTTTCCCAGAGCCACAGACTGTGCAAGAGTGTGGCTTCCTAAGGCTCTGCTGAGGGCTGTCTGGATGACAGGGGATGGGTCAGATTTAATTGCATGCTGGCTGGGCACAAGCTGCATGTCTGTGGGCATCAAAGCACTGCCAGCTCAGGGGAAGGCATCTGTGGGGAAGAACAGAAATCAGCCCTGTCCAGGAATGCTGCCTCAGTGTTGTGTATTTGGATATTGTCTAACAAGGGCAGGGATCAGGAAACACAATGAGAAAAATCTCCCCAAATGCCAGCCCCTCCTGGTACTTCTAGGTAACGCTTATGTCTTCACATCTATAGCTTTGCAAGTCTTAATGCCCACATGCTTGGTTCTAGATGTAAATTGCATAGCAGTGATATGTTCAATCAGCCACTGGTAATGCAGACCCTCAGGAACTTCAAACAGCTTTGGATTGGATGCCTTTAAACAAACAGGGAAGCACACACCACCAAACCAGAGGGATTTGAGATGACAGGACAGCTACAGAGGCACAGCTACAGAGGCACATCGACACACACACCTAGAGAACAGATACACTTTCACTGCCCTCCAGTGAACTTCCCTTTCCTGTTTGGAATCAAAAGAGATTTTGCCAACTTGCTATGTTCTTTTTTAAAAATACAACGACTCATGCAAACACAAGGAGGGCATTAAATCATTCATGCACTGTAACCAGGCAGGTCTTTGCACAGCTAGCAGAATGTTGTGGGGAGAGAGTACTTAGCTTTGCAAGTTGGAAAACAAGGTAAACCCAGGCAGACATCTGAACCTGGCAATCCTTTTAAAAACTGTAGCTGTTATTTATTACTTTTCTCCCTTTCCAACAAAAGTGAATATACAGTAAAGATATTACCTGAACATGAAAAAGTAAAATTTCCAAATGAAAAAAACCCACCCCAAAAAATCCCTGAATGGTCACATTGTTCTGTTGAATTTTAAATGCATTCGAAATTAGGCAATTTTTCAGCTGAAAACGCACTTCCAAAGTAAAAGTACTAAAACCCAGTGACTGAAAGACCATATGTCTCAAAGTTTTTCTCGGAACAGGCCAGCTTTCTACAAAACACCTAATTTCTCAAAAAGCAAACAATTTGTCTTCCCTGAAATAAAAGCCATAAAACCTGACAAACATTATAGAAGGATCTGTCAAATAAACTCTTAGGAGCCCTGTTAGTAAAGCAAAAAGGAGGAAACAGCTCTAAACAAAGAAGTTTGCTTATACTCACTTTAAATGCTGTCCTAGATGATTCTTTGGACAATCTTTAATCTCTAAGAACTTTCCTTGTGTGGATTGTACTAACTCATGAACGAAAAATCAAAAACAACCCCAAAATCCAGACAGAACAAAAATTTCGTATTAATACAGTACCAGGAAATCATAGAGAAGTAAATCACACATTGTGACAGCCAAAGCCCAGAGAGGTACTTTTTCAGCTAAATTATTATAATTAAATTGGCATGACTTCCATAGAAACAATTATTAATGATATAAAGGCATTTTAGCCATCTTTCTTATTGTGCTACAGTATGGAGAATAAACCATAACGAGGTGAGGAAGTTTTTTAATGCATAAGCATAATATTGACCAGTTGTGACTATACCATTTCAATAATTTAATTAAAACTAAATTTAACCCCTAACCCTTGTAGAGGCATTGCTGTTTAGCCCAAGCCTTTACTCCCTGTAAACTATAAGAGTAAATTGCATTTGCAGAGTAGATTAGAACTGGCCATTCACTGAAGGCATGACTGAAGAATTCTTCTGCATATGGTACTTAGGGACAGTTCTAAGGAAATGAGAAAGCCTGTTTCATCTGCACCTAACAGCTTCACCCATAATCTACTGAATTCTGATAGTGATGTGTCAAGTTTCTGGAAATGCTAAACAAATGACCACAGCTCATGTGCAGAGCAACTCAACATCAAACGTACGTTGTGCGGATGTGCTGTGTGTGTGAGGCCAACTGAGTATTTGTAGTGCATTCCTAGTGGGAAGTGTTGGACCTGTCTGTTTTGAATGGCCAATATTCACAGGTGTATAAAAAAATCAGGCATGCTTTTTAGTCTCACCCTATCTGGTTTTCATTTGGTTTCCTAAAGAAAGAACACTCACAGCATCTCAGTACATCCCAATTTCTGTCTCTCCGTCCCTTTGGGGCATTTTAGCACCTCTGCAAATGAAGAAAGGTCTCACGTATATTAACTTAACCTCAAGATTTCATTAAAATAAGAAGCCAGGAAGAGAATAAGGACCCTAGGGAAATTTTGCTTTTTTCTGATAACAGAGAAATCATAAGAGAGATTGATGTCAATGCACAAGTATAAAATGAGGCACAATTACTTCTGCTGCTCTTACAGACACTTCCAGTGCATATTTACTGGGGTTTCAACAATATTACAAATGAACGTTGTCAAGCAATGACATTACTACATTTTTGGGAGAATGGCCGTCAGAAAGTGTGAATTATTATCAAATTAACAAAATACATTATGTACCCATTAAAAGTAAAAAGAAATAATAAAAAAAGCTTGCTCAAATGGCATGGAAAGGCACAGGCTGACCTTTCCCTGCCTGCTCCATTCAGGCAGAATGTCTAGGGGTGCTGGACGTAGAAGAAGATCCTGTAAAAGCAAGCAAAGTTGAAACAAAACAGACAGATTGTGTCATGTGAGAGGTTCAAAATCCTTTCTAGAAACTGCTCCTGGTGGATCAAAGACCATGAGAAGAAGTACATCTCCCTGGCAGGCCTTGGTTGTGGCAGTAAGGGTAAGCAGCCAAAGAGCATGTTGCCACTGAGTTTTACAGGTACAGAAGAATGTCTGAAGACTGGGCTGAAGAAGAAATAAGCTGTGTTGAAAAGTTACAAAGGAGCTTCTCAGGTCTCAGCTCCTTTGTATGTATTCCCAACCAAGAGGGATTGGTAGTTCCTATTTCCCTTTTTGATACCTCAAGACACATGGAAAAAGCAAAAAAAGTTCAACCTAGGGTTTGGAAGGAAACATAGTTGAAAAAAAAAGAAAATCTGTGAAGAGACAATCATATACAAACTGGTGATTTAATGAAGAGAGTAGAGGAAACAAGGAAGCTCACTCCCAAACCTGTCAACAATACCTGCTATTCCAAAGAGTATATGACTTCAATTTTAGAGGAGAAAGTAAAAAAAAATCACAGTAGGAGGAAAACAAGAAGTTGTAGGCTGGGGAAGTATAAAGCAAAGTCTAAAAAAAGTCTGAAAATAATCCACCAGGTTTCTGGACTGTCATGATCATGGGGAACTGATGAATGAGAAAAGAGAGAATGAATACAAGAAAGCAGAAGTGCTTAGGCCTTATCTTGTTGAGCTCTACTTAACAGCAAACACCCCTCCCTGCACAGTTTCAAGCAGGGAAGTCATCAGAAGAGAATTTCCAGTTTAACTCTTGTAATACTCACTTTCAGTATAATTTCTTTCAATTCCTCACCATTACTTTTACATAAAGCCTCATGTATTATCCTGAAGAAACCATCTGGGTCTTCCGTGTAATTATATTTTTTTTAGATTTATGTCTTTTTCTAGCTGTTAATTCAGCAAATATGAATAACTTATTCTTTGTTGTTCTATTTTCATAAAACAGTGTATTTTGCATATTTTGATCTGCACAGAAAACAGCTGCAAAAATAACATAATCACATCTGGTGAAATGCTGGTCTACTGAAACCAACATATGTTTCTCTATTGATTCCACTGGGGCTGAAGTTTAATTCCAGATGCATTACTTTTGCTTCTGTCTCTGCTTAAATTTTCTACTTCCTATATTGAAACTTTTTCCTTGTCTTCCAGACCCTTCTCATTCCAAGCTCAGCTGCCATGCTGGAATGGTACTTCTATCACAATCTTTGCTCCCTTAAATTTTGCCAAGCACCGAAACTAGGCACTTTTTTTCTGAGCTTTTTTAAAACCTAAAGAAGTAAAGAATAAATGAAAACATCTATTATCTACTAAAAATCACAGTATTTAAAAAATAGTCTTCTGTAAATAAATCAGAGAATTTATTTCCTACCATAGTCCCATATGCAAACAAACTATATAGCCATGGAAATTACTGCTCCAGAACATGACATGAGACTGTGCATTATGGAACAGTAACTCCTTTTATAATATATGCAAACTCATCAGAAATATTTGGCTCTTTTTTGAAGTTATGAATAGTTACAAGCCCTTCCGTATTACGTAGACAACAAAGGCAGAGAAAATATAATTCAAAACCTAAACTAGAGAAGGAGAAGAAGGTTGTCTCTCTAGGATATTTCCTTTCCTCTCCCAGTAAATCAGATTCTCTGCTAGAGAAATTGGGCAATTAAAGGCACTGATGCACCTGCACTGAAGCAAATGCCAAAAAGAACATTTAGCAAGCTAAGAATTTTGGTGTTGGGAATGTAGTAGTCAGGGAAGAACAGCAATCAGGCATTGGATTTCTGTTTGGGAAAGCCAGTAGTAAGAGAATAAGGAACACCAACAGCTGTAGATACTGACAGCATCAGTTGGGTAATTCATTTCTGCAGCTGCAATATTCTAGGCATTAATGCCATTGCCATTTACAGCCATAGAGTAATTACTAAAAGTTTAAAAATCTCCTGTGACTGAGGTTTAATGTTGCACATTAGACTTCCAGTCAGATAACTACCACCATCATATTTTACAATATTGTCTACTACTGCCACTAATAATTCCAGGTGACTGAACTGAAAGATAAAGTGATCCAAATATTATCTTGTTAATATTTAATCCCTGCCATGGTCAGAGAAGTCTATTGTCCTATTTTTTTGCTTTCAGCTTTCAGAATATTATGGTGGATTCAGAGTATTTTCACTAATTTTTTGAGAAAAAAATACTTGAAATTAGGAAATTGTAAATATCACAAACACTTCTCCTATTTCAGTATTTGATTTTGCAAACTGTTTACAATACTAAGTCTGAAATCACGCTAATGTTGACCAATTAATCCAAGGCCATCGCAGCCTTGGTTATTATCGGTTGCTTAGGTTCATTTTTAATGTGCATTTTGGCTGTCTAAGAAAGGCAGAAAGCAGCTCTAACTCAGCCTTACTCTTTTGCCAGATCTTGATGTCAGGCTAATTCAGTTCAATCTTTTCGTAGCTCCCGATTTCACCAGCCAAAATAATGGCTTTGCAACAGAATCTCCTGTACATAACGCACTTCTCAGAGTTCTTTGTTTTTTAACTTTTAATATTGCAAATAGGTGAGAATAGGTTTATGACACAAGAGTCTTCTTAAAGGAAATCCTCAACTTCTTACGTAAAGCAGGATTATTTGAACTTTTAAAAAAGATGTTTCCAAAGAAGTACAATGAGGAGTGGCATCTGTCCCACCCTCTGTCTGCTTGTCCCTCCAGTTCTTCAGAAATACCTAAAAGTGGCACCTGACAGACACCATCTGTACTGACAGGAACATCAGTAAGATGTCACAAACAAAATGCTGGAGGCAATGTCATCATTAACAACTCCCTCTTCAATTTAGGCATGATTTTTTTTTTCCCCAGAAGCACAATATGTAAAATAGATCAGCAGGACAAGCCAGGAAGGGAAATACCCTATGTACCATCAGCAATCATGTAATTACTCCCACTGCATTACCTCTCAGGTGTCACAGGAAAAGCCTAAACTTTCAGTTTTCTATCATGTGGCCTGTTTGCCCAGAGTAAAATTGTGCCATAGCAGTGGAAGAGCTCTCTTACTCTTTAAAAATGGCTACAGATTTCCAAGCAAGGGTAGAAGTGTACTGGAAAGCAGTATTTGCCTCAGAGCTCTTTCGCGAGTTGTTTATGCTCTCAGTCCATCATCCAGTGTTTTCGGTGTTGCCAGTGATAGTTCAAGAGAGAAAAAAGGGTAAACATAACAGCTAATGCTGAGAACCTCATGTTACAATGATTTCTCTGGAATTTTTCCCAGATTTCACATCTGCCCTGGCACAACAGCCTACATTTCAGAAAGTGGGTCTCACTGGAGATACAGTGAGAACAGCTACACTTACTCACAGAGGGTAGGCTGCTTTCCTTCTCTCCATTTGAAATACTGTGCCTGCTACTTATCCTTTGAAAAAAAAAAAAATCCAGCTAGCCAGTCAGAACAAGAACAATGTACTTTATAGAAGCCACAGGCAGGTCACTTTCCAGTTCCCAATATTCCAGTTGCAATACCAAGAGCAGAGTAGAAACAGACCCCTATGACAGACAGAGCTTCAAAATAGTTAGGATGCTTTCTTTTGTTGTCTCAGTTCTAAAATATTTTTAGATGTTTCCTCTATTTCTTTCCTTGGTTGTAATATGGAAGCGATAGTTAAGGTCAAGACACAAAAAGGATAGTCCCTGACATTGATATTTTGGATAATTTTTCTGTATTACAAATATCACATTTAATTTTATACAATCATAGAATGGCTTGGGTTGAAAGAAACCTTAAAGATTAGTTCTACCCTCCCTGCCATGGCAAGGACACCTTCCATTAGACACAGTTGCTAAAACCCTATCCAACCTGGTCTTGAACACTGCCAGGGATGGGGCATCCAAAACTTCTCTGGGAAACCTGTTCCAGTGTCTCATCATCCTCGCAGTAAAGAATTTCCTCCTAACATCAAATCTAAATCCTCCCTCTTTCAGTTTAAAGTCACCACCCCCTGTCCTATCACTCTATGCCCTCGTAAAAAGTGCTTCTCCAGCTCTCTTGCTGGACCCTTTAGCTCTTGGAATGCTGGTATAAGGTGTCCCGGGAACCTTCTCTTCTTCAGGCTGAACAACACCAACTCTCTCAGGATGTTTCCACAGGAAACATGGTCCAGCCCTCTGAGCATCTTCATGGCCTCATTTGGACTCACTCAAACAGGTCCACACCTAGAGGTAGACACAATACTCTGTGTAGGGTCTTCTCTCTCACATAGAATTTAATTTTTAGAATATCTCCATTACTATTGCTCAGTATTAATAGACATGCAATGTCAAAAATTAATGCTAAAGTAAATAATTGCATGACTTCATGAAAATCTTTGTATTTATTCCAGATAGTGAAGAGGAATCACAGCATATATGAAGGATTTCCCTCATTTCTGACAAAACAAAAAGCAAATATTCTAGGGTGGGATTTTTTTCTCAAAATGTCAAAGAATAAAAGGATACAAGCGATACAGACTGACCAGCTATTATTTTGACAGGTTCTTAAATTAAACTACATAAATTTGAAAAGAGTGAAAATGTCAGAGTTTCCAAGACACTTGCAGTCAATTCTTCCCTCTAAAATCAACCCTGTCTTTTCCTTCTGAGGATAGTGAGATAAAGAAAAGCTTAGTAAAAAAGAAAAAAATTACAAAATTGTTTCTTTCACAGCCCACAGAACATTTAAGGAAATCCTTGTTTATTGCAGAAGGAATTTTTGTGTTTTGCAGAGGACTATTTCTTTTGTGTAACAAAATGTGAGTGGCCTCCCTTTCTTTATATGGCTGAAGGGAACACTGTCTCCACGGACAGCCCTTCCAGTCCTTTCTCTTTCCCTGACCCCCTCCAAAGTAATTCTTTGAATGAAAGCCCCATTTCAAAACCCTAAAAGAGTTTCTAAAAAGAAAGAAAAAACAAACATCAAACGCTGCATTGTATCCTGTAAGTCCCCATTTTTGTCTTATTCATCCGTATGAATGATGACAAAAGTATTTCTCATACAGAAAATAATTTCTGTATTGGCAATGGGATTTCCTTTGTTCTGCACTCCCATTAAGGCACTGATCTGTGTGTTCTCCAAGGACCAGGGCACATCTTGAGACAATCAACAGGCTCAGGTGTGCTGAAAAGGTTATTCAAGTGATCCCAAGGGCAACCACAATCTCTTCATTCATGTACCTTTTGTCCCTGGTAAAGCTTCAGCCTGCTCACACAGTACGGGACATTATTTTTTAATATGTCTGAGATCTTCCTCATGTGCTTGTTCTGTGCTTTAAATGGCCCATAAGTCAGCTGTTGTAGGTTTCACTTTAATTTCCTTAAAATCTTACAGAAGACTCTCAAATGTCTATGTTACTGTAAAAGCACATAAACCCAGTTCTCAACAGGCAAAAGAGAAAAAAACAAGGAAAGTAAAAGCTACAATTAGTTCAAAGACTAAGAAAGGAAAAAAAATCAACATCCCTTAAATCAGCTGAAAGAAAACTGACTGCTGATGATATAGACTAGGAACTAGGACATCATTAGTTAACTGCTGAAGATTGAATTATGGTAGTGGAGCCAATGAAAAGAGTTACTGTTTGTTAAAGCAGTTTCAATTCGTTCAGAGGATGGTACAAACAATGAAACAGAAAGAGCAATTTGAATTGGTGACCTGGGAGTAAGGTGTGCACTGTTCCTCATATGACTTGTCACAGAAATTATCAGCTCGTATCATAACTGAGCGTTCTCCAAGAAGGCAGACTCCGTTGTCCCGAATTTTGTGACAGCATGCAAGTAATAATTACCATTGCTACTGGAGAGCAGTCCAAAGATTTCTGGCTTTCTAATTACTATATATCAAAAAAATAGCCATTTTAAAAGATTTGAATTAATGTTTAAATGGAAGGATGGACCAACACAGGCTTTCAATATTTTTCCATGGTAATAATCTTTTTACATTTAAATAAAAGAAGTAGAGGAAGATTTTTATGGAGGATAACAATTTCTGAGTCAATTAACAGCAAGGAGAGTGACAAGGAAAGAATCTTAAGCATCTTAGAGGCAAGAGAGACAAAAAGATTTTTGTCTTTCCTTATCAGTTCATTAGTTTAAGCTTATGCTTAATTTTACCAATTCTTACTACTTATTAGATGAATCCAATTTGTAGTGCCATGCAGTCCATTCACCACCTATCTAAAGTATTCCAATGGCACAGACTAGGAGGGTATTAAAAGGAAACTAATGAATAGACTCAGGAGGAGAGATCAATCTCACTTACCTTCAGTAGGTCTATACTGTCGAAAAGTTAAGTACCTCATTTCACCCAATTGTCTATCCCTCCTGGAAAGTGAGATGTACCTCTAAAGGGCTCTAGGGTTGTTCCTACAAATGGGTATTTAAAAGTAGTTTGACAGGCCTCTGGAGGATGTCTCTCCCTCTTTCTGCTGAGGGTGGAAGAAGCCCTCATAATCAGCCTAGACTAGCTTGAGATGATTAATCCTCCAAAGTGTTTTGAAATGTAAATCAAGACTTTAAATCCAGCAGACAGGATCTGCACTCTATGCATTTACTTAATAAATGTCATTTTTTTCATCATTTAGAGGCACTGATGAGGCTGAATCCATTTATATGTATAAGTTGCTTTCAAATCCTGGAAGATGGTGCATAATAAGGTGACTACTTCATATTTTTAAATAACATGTTGAAATGTTGAAATGTAGTAATTTAAGAAGCAGGCAACAGTTTGGCTTTCTTTAAATGCAGTAATCATACCAGTAAATTATATTAGCATTTATTAATAATAATATTTTCCTTTAGCAAACCAGTTCATTCCAAGTTGATATTTCTATCTTTTTATTTTAGTGGTGAAAAACTAATCCAATTTCCAGCCATAAATAAAGATCATATGAGCTCTTTGGATTTTGAAAAATGTTGACAATTTATGTTGATAAAGGAGAAAAGAAAGAAAATTATTAAGCAACTGAAAAGGCTGTTCTAAGGGCACAGTGGAGGAGCTAGACAGGCTTAAACATTTTAAGTACCAGGTACTCTGAAGCAGGACAATATGTTCAAGTGAATAAACTGAATTTGGAGACTTTACGAGAGCATAATGGAGTCCTAAGGAGAAAGCCAAGGGGTGTTTGGGAGCACAGGAAGAATAGCATGTGGGGCAGCCCCACAAGGCTGCAAGCCTTCCATCCATGTTGCTCTCAATAGTAACCACTGAAGATTGGATTAATTTGTTCCCAGGAGAACAAAATGCTGAAAAAAACCCCATGGAAATGTCATGTCCTCTCTAAGAGAAACTTAATAATCCTCCTTAACACAGAAAGGGCAAAGACCTTAAATTATGTGGAATCGGGGGATGGCTGTCCTGTGGAAGTGGCCAAAACATCCCCAGTTTGCAGTCTAGAGCTGGTCCAACACCAAATCTCCAGTTGCTTTCAGATTGTTGCACTGGACTCTCTTACCTAACCTGATCTCTGTTGCCTTCCATATATTTTACTTCTCCTGGTGTATCAGACATTTTAGAAACCAGAATCTCTGGGTGTTAAAATCTCCCCAGAAGGAGTTTCTGAAAGCATTCCTCATGGTTTACATACATTTATATTTGCACCACGTGTAGGGGGAGAAAAGGATTTTTTTGTGTACTCACAATTTACCAGTACAAAATAGTTATCAGACAAAATAGCCATTTTATAATTATTTGATTCCTTCCAAACCACAAAATGTGAAAGCAACCTGCACTCCCAAAATAGACATGATCAGTGTTCTTCCAGAATAGCTTGGCATTTTGTAGCAAATAACTCCCGCTGCATTTATCAAACTGAGAAGAACCTTTCCTCAGGGGTGCATAATCCTTTCTACTCCTTGCCTTATAATAAACTAGATTTATCCCTAACCTTCTCTTCTGTATAAAATTTTGCAGACCTACTACATGTAGGTTTTAAACCAAATCTGCAAAGATACTGCTTTCCAATTTTCTCCAAAAAGCACTCTTAATGCTTTAAGGAAGTCACTTCCTACATTTCCTTTTTGTACAGCTTCCAGGCAAAGAAATCACACCATTAATCTCCATAAAAGTGAAAAAAATTTGAAACTTCCAGTAGCCAATATTTTGTGAGTGTGTCTGTTTTCATAGTTGCAGTTACTCTTGCAAGTAGAGCGCCTGAATTCTTCACTTAATGCCAGTTACAGAACTGCGTTATATATGAAAGTACAAACCCAAATAATACTCCATGCCTAAGAATCGACAATTTTATCAGGGAACAGAGGGCATAATGCTAAGCAATATTGATGACAGCTTGCTCAAGTCCAGAGAGGAACTGGACTTCAAAGAATGTGCCAGAGAAGATGAATATATGACAGAAAAAACCATCAAATATTCCTTTAAGAATAGCATGAAAATAAATTATTCAATAATTCACTACTTTCCTTCACTAACTTTTCATCACTTATAGCTAAAAACTTCCGAAGTGAAATTTGCAGACTGAATAAGGAAAACAATATTAATTTTTCCAATGAGACGCAGTTCTTTTCACTTATACAATTTGAAAGCAAACTGGGTCAACAAAGTTAGGTTGTCCAACAGTCAAACATCAGCTCTACTGTATTCAAAAACAGTCAGAAATATCTGTGAAACCAAATCAAACAAAAATTCATGTTTTCTCTGAACAGCATCCAGTCTTATCTGCATAGGGAAATATACAGACATGAATCTGGCAGAATGGCTGCTCTCTTGTGGTAAAAAGTCACATTTTCCTAAGATAATAAGGGTACCAGCAATATTTCTCCTCATGAGAAAGTTGCCTTGGAAGAATAAATGTTACGAAAATTAATTACACCAAGATAATTGAATTATTCTTGCAAAGATACAAGTTTCAAGAACAGTTCAGAGAAAAGTTCTCGTGCTTACATGAAAAGAAAGATATGATGTAGGGTTATGTTTAGTCTATTGAATCCAGCTCATGGGTATGAAATTGAAATGCAATAGCTATGAAATTGCTCGAGATTAAGTGGCAAATATGGTCAGAGCAACAGTGTATTTGATTTCTCTACCACATTGGAGTCCAGGCTCAGGCCAAAACCAGAAATAAATGTGGTGTCTTCCTCCTATTATTTATTTAAAAAGATCAAAATCTTAACAATTTTTTTAAACAACAACAACAAGAAAGAATTCTTGGTTAATTACAGGAGACCTGTCACACACTCCAGTCTGATGTGTACCACAGTCTCGAGTTTGCTGGCTTTTCCTGGCAGCAGCATCTGTGTTCACCATGCTGCTCTCGGTACAGAGGCACAAATCGGTGTAGCACCCCTATGAAAACTAAATCCTTCAATAATTTAATTAATAAAATAGGCAAGTTATACATTGAGCACTTATATATCTCCTCTTTCTTGACGGTCAGTAGCGAATCAAAAGCAAAACAGGAGTTCCTCCCAGAGGAAGATGGACTGGAGCTTTTCTATTATTATAGTCAGGATGAGAATTTGACCTTATAGCTTTAAAAACACTGTCTCTTTCTGTGTGGATGCAAACAGGATTGCATCAGCTGCAAAATACAGTACCTCTTTTTAACAAAAACTTTTGCTGTACCAGCAGAAATTTTGAAATAAAGGAAAAGCAACTCTGACATCAAAAATCAACTGAAATGTCCTTTATCTCAGTATAAATAATGGTGTAGCTCCTTTTGGATGACAAATGACTGAATGTGTACACTGGCTGTAAAGAGTTGCCAGCAGACTTGTGTTCTCAGATCCACAAACACAACGTGATGAAAAATGTCATCCTCAAGTAATCAGGTATATTTTGAAGCTACCAGTAGCATCTTTATATAATCAACACCGGCAGAGATGACATTTATGTAAATTACTTTCTAAATGGCTATTGCAATAAGTAACTGCTGAACTAAATTTCAGAGGAATTATGGCTTTAATTTACAGCACTTGGGAGAATTTTTCCTATTTTTTTCAATGCATGTTTGAAAAAAATCTTCTATAATTTTTTATAATTCTATGAGAAATTTTTTATACATCCTAGAGAAATTAACCATTTCTGCAGGACATTTGTCAGACACATATGAAATAATCCAGCTTTTTAGTGATTAATTATCACGCAACTTGCAGATTTTAGATCTCATGAAAATGGTGACTTTTAGAATACAGAAAAAAAGAAGGGATAATTATGTACTACTAAGGATACTGTGTCATCAGTTTTTATGGTATAATTAAGATGCTACATTATTGTATAGAAAAATAAGAGCTGACAGGCAGTGAGGCTGCACAATTAGGATGCCACATCAGTGTTGATGTCAGATGAAAGGCCAAAGAGCAAATAATTTTCTCTCCCAAAAAGATGCACTCCCATAATGCTGTTTCTGATATGAAATAGCATTTAATTCAAAGAGGGACACCAGATTCAAGTGTCATTTTCAAGGCTATGACTTTTAATACCATTGTAAGCACCAAAGAACATTGTGAGGGAAAAATATACCAAATGTTTCACAGAGAGAACCATATACGGAGGGAAATGCAAATTTCTTTTTGAGCACCTCAAGCTGGTTCTTAGTTTCTAGCTACCCAAATCTTAATCCTCCATTTCATGACTAACTAACTCCTTGTTATTAGCAGTTATTCTAAAACACCGAAAATATTCTAGAACACTGAAAAGTTTGGCTGACAGATGAAGAAGGTGTGGTTCTAAGTCGTTCAGATTCCCCCTCACTACTCTGATGTCTCCTGACTAAAAGAAGCAGCCAAAACTTAACTAAAAGAGAATAAAATTTTCCAAACTAACTTTCTGGACCATGGGCAACTACACACTAGATTTTTAGTTCAGAAAGGTCCACATGGTTGTCGTTCAACTGATTCCAGTATCTATCCACAAAACCCTTCCCAGAGGTTTGTAGAAAACGTAAAACCTGCAGTACAAAAGACACAGACTGATAAAAATGTAACTGATTTACTCTGAGTTCATCATGGCATGGATGTGATTGAATATATAGAAATACTTCAAGAAATTGCCTTGTTTTCAGATTCCTTCATCTTGTGCATTCATGGAGGATTTCTCAAATCAAAATTTCAGATCAAATGCCATATATGCTCCCTTCCTCTAGAGCACTTAGGGGTTTTTTTGGGTTTGCTGGGAATTTTTTATGTACTGTGTTATCAGAGCATCTTTCATTGTGTACTAGATCACACAGCCAACAATTTTTTCCAATATAGTTTGCACATTTTTCCTTTCCTACATTTCTTTCGGGAAAACTGTTTGACTCTGGGTTCATACTGCCAAAGGAAGGATCAAAGCTATGTCCCTGTCATGCCTCCCATCTCTGAAACAGAGATGAAGAGTTATAAAGCCAAGAGCAATCTATTTTATTTTATTGTATACATTATGATCTTCCAGCTGGGCTCCTGGCAGGCTCACAGAGTAAACCTCAGCTGGGAGAGATTTGGGGCATCTGTGCCTTATCTCATTTATGTGTATTTATACCTGCCAAATGATCATGAAGGCTCTGACCCCTCCTGAAACAGCACCCTTTGCTTACCACAACAGAAAGATTATTTTCATTACCCTCTTGTAGCCAGTCAGGTTTACTGATGAGGTAGCTCAGATCTGAAATTGTTTTGCTATCTCCTTCAGACAACTGTGAATATCAGCACTGTTTTCTTTCAGGAACAGCATGAAACCACTCCAGCTCCCTTTTATAGGAACTGAATCAACCAATTTGGGAGTATTACAAAGGCTTGTCACCCTGCCCTTCCTGCAAATCCTAGTTTTCTCTGTGTGCACCATAAAAGATGGAATAACATACAGACATCACTAAGGTTTGAGGCTAAGTGTGCAAAACCATACTTTTAATAGCTTCAACTTAGAAAGATAAAACTCTTTTAAAAGTATAGTTAGGTGGGAAAGTGAGGAGGAAGGTAAAAAATAATTGTGAAGAGGAAGAACAGCAATGTCACTTCTATTCCACTCACTTGTGTTCTGACTCTTCATAGTAACAGATTCAAATTAGAAGAGGAGAGAAATAAATGAGATATAATACCAGGGCAAAGGAAGATGAATCAAGGTAGTGGAAGGCTGATGGGATAGGACAGAAAGAGGGCTAGAACTGAAGGAAAAGTCATTAGCAAGCATGAGAATGTAGCAGTAACAGAGAAGTGCACAAAAAATGACAAAGGAGAAAACAAAATTGAAAAGGAATACAGAGAGAGGTCAGCAGGGGAGAGACATCACTACAGGTAATTCTGGGAAAGCAAGTCCAATCATAAAAAACTACCTTACGTCCCATGCTCACTGATTAAAAAGTCCATCTTGAAGCTACACTGACCTTCATAACTGTACATCCTGCCAAGCACAGACTCACTTTTTCATGTTCTCCAATACTTGCTCACCTCTTCACAAAATTGCATTACTGAGATAAGCCATTAGCAAAAAGGTACTCAAAATTAATTTGTGAGCACATTAACTTCTTCTCTGTTCTGTCTCTTCATTAACTCACTGTGCTGCAGACTTTTCCATGGTGTTTTGTGCACACCTTTATTTGTCCATGCTCAACACATTTGTACATAGAAGACACTTCCTAATAGTTTTGGTAACAAGAAGGAAGTCAAATCATTAGCAGACTCTTCCAAATTTAAGCTTTTAATGCTGCCTTCTTTGACTTACTGCCGTGTTGTAAAACTGTATTTAATTTCCTTTCTTCCAGACCTTCTACAGCAGAGAAGCATGTAATAAAGTGTAAAACCCTTCCAAAGTACCTTTCTTTCCGTGTGCATGTAATGTAATTTGTCTCTGTAACATTTCATGTGTTCACTAATGATCTAGAAGAGATAGTTTGTTACCAGCAATAAAGTTCAGGTAAGATGTCAAGCTAAGAGAGGTTTCAAATTGCAGCATAGGAAATGGATTTATGGGCAACTCGAGAGCTGGGAATAGTTTAGATGGATACTGTATAAGGGAGAGAAAGTGAGAAAGGAACAGAAGGTCCTAAGAGAGAGATTGGGCTTGTTAGTCTTGGTTGAGAAGAAATGCAACACTGAAGGAAGAAGGAAAAGACAGAGATGCCAAGGGAATGCAAATCAGGTAGAAGATATGGCTTCTGCATGGTGGAGTGGGACTGAAAAGTGACATCCTTCCTCTGCTAGCACAGGAGTGAAAAACAGATAGGAAGAAAGGGAGGGGAAGAAAAAAGTGCAGTAGAAGAAGTAACACAAGGAGATGGGAAAGAAATTGAGGGGTAAGTGTCTCAGTCAAAAAGAAGCCTCCTTGAAGAGGAAGGATTCTAGAGTAAAATACTAGTCTATCTTTAAAAAATAGACAATAATAGACCACAGATAGATAAATGTGAAAAATAATTATTTAGAGAGATCTGTGTCATGCAGTATAAAAAGTGAGGAGGTGATATGAAAGATCAGAAACCAAATGCTAGATATTTATAATGAATTTATTACATAATGTAAATTCTAAGAAAAATGCCAGTCCTTCAAAAGGAGTGTTTCCCTCCCCCTGTGTATTTACCCAATCTGTGCATGTGGGAAGGTGGTAGTACTTTGTAGAACTTGAAAGGGTTTACAAACTACTGGGTGAGAAAGAGGAGTGAAACAGAAATGAAGCAGTGAAATGCTTTTTGTAGTGTTGCAGATTCTTCAGAAAAACTAAGGAAAGGAAAACTAAGAAAACCCAGGTTCTTAGATAAATTAGATAACTAATTTAACCAAAAAAAGAAAAAAAAAGAAGAGGTCAAATCACTGTGTAGAGAATACATTATGAAAGACTGAGATGGGCTGAGGACTTGCGCTTTTGTAGCTGGACTTTGCTTCTTTGCTCCTGCACATTGTTTTTGTGATTCAATACTCTTGCAATTTATGCAAAAACCAAAAGGAAAAAAGAAAAGCACTCCATGTAGAAATTCAACTAGCATGTAAAAATTGGGTAGGAAGGAACCTAGTTTATCTATATAAACATAAATACACTTAGAGGGGGGCTTTTTGGTCTAAATACTGGCTCATGAAAACCTGAGGGCTTGAATAGGGAGGTCATTTGATGACTGTCTATAAACTGAATTACTTGGGACTTTTCCACTGTAATCTGAAATTTCTTTTTTTTATTTTATTATGTAACTCTGTGGCCAAGAAACACATTGCTTCCAAAGAACCAATGATGGTAGAGGGGCACACAGTGTAATAGCTTAAAGTGTGCTTAAACCAAAGTCACTCAGGATAAAGGCAGAAAGAACACTGGGATTTTCTTGGCCACAGATAGCTGCTTTAAAACTCACAAAAAAAAGTAACTAAAGAAAACAGATTATTACCCATAGATGAAAACCACAATTATTTCAATTTCTTCTGACAATACTGCATCTTTAAAGGCAACATAGTAATAATAATAACAACAACAGCAGTAATAATAATAATTTTTTGCTAGAAATTATATTGGAAACTCTGTATCTCTATTGTAGTGCTGAATTCAGACTAACCGAAAGAATCAATAAAAAAAGGAGGCTGTAAATGCATTGTGCTCCACAAGGAATTAGCAGCACCACAGTGTAATTTCTGGCTGCCACAACAGCAATTGTTTCAGAGACCCAATTCTTTTTTCTTAGTCAGAGAACAGAGATGAATTGGATCCAAGGGAAATAAGATTCTCTCTTAAACTAAGAGTTTCAAAACCAATAAACCACATTTTCAGACAAAATAATATCTTTATTGTATATTTTGAGGTCTAGGACTAGGCTTGTACTACTTTTTCCAATCTAGGCTGTGTTGCTCACATGTTACTGAATGCACAAGTGGTTTAAAGCTCAGCTTTTAGGCTGTCATAAACTACAGATGCACCTCATTCACTTCTGGGCACTTTCACACACAACACATTTGTATGATCATATTCATAATTCAATGAATGGTTCATCACATATAGATGGCTTAGAGACTAAAGGTTTTTTGTTTGCTTGTTTATGATTTTAGCTGAAATACACATACATTTCAAATTTTAGATAGAAAGATCTTCACTTTGAATGCCATACAAGCCTGGCCTAGACTTCATAGAAAACATCCTTATCACAGGAAGCTGGTTCCCAGGAAGACATTTGATATAGCAAAATCCTATCAGTTGTGTATAAAACTGTTATTGATTAAGAACATATCATGGTGACAGTCAGAAGAGGGGTTTGGCACTGCGGGAGTGAGCAGTCCAAAGGCACGTAACACTGAAACAGGATGCCAAGAAATTCCATCACCTTCTTCCTTATCAGGTACAGGTCAGATCCCAGGAGGTTGCAAGAATTCATTTCTGTTTCTGTCCTCAAGAAGTACAAAGACACTCTATCAGCCTTTTTCCATGGACAATTTTATCCTGTTGCTATAAAATAATATAATATAGAAGCTTAGCAGGGATACCAAAGATTATAATGACTAGTGTCACCTATAAATAGTTGTTCTGGCACAAAAAGTAGTTATGACCTAGTAAAAATTTACTGTCTGGGACACACCAGAAGTAGACATATCTTTAAAAACAACAGAATCACAATAGTAAGTGGTGTAAATGACCTGAATTTTCAGTAACAGATGAAATCCAATCCTCTAAAAGTCTTTTGCTTTCAATGACAAATTTTGCATGCTATGAAATGACTTGAAAAGGGCTGAGTTGAAGCAGGATCAGACATAGTATCATATTTCCAAATTATTCAGAACTACTAGTGTAGAAAGGAAAAGGCAGCTATGATCCACTGGAAGGAATTCCCAAACAAAAATAGGGAAGCTGTAACACAGAGCACTGGGCAGGTCACACATGTTCAGCTCAGACCAGCCAAGCTCAGAAACTGGAGCAGAAGGAAAGATTTATGGGACTGATCAGGGAACACCGGAAGCACAGAGTGAGAGGAGACCAGCAGAATGGCATGTTTGTTTAGGCCAAGCAAAATGAAAGCTGAAGGGTTATCCACTGCTCAGGGAAAAGGAAGGAGTGGAAAATGCTGGTGTCAGGGGCAAGGGGAGGGGAGGTATCAGCACTAACCCAAGCCCACCACTGACACCAGCCAGTTTTGTGTGGCACTTTGAACAGTAGCAATTAGGATCAGAACCCAAAATCTACGATCTAGAGATGATGTACAGGAAGCTCCCTGGAATACATTCAAGCTGAAGGTGCTCTGAAAATCAGATCCATTCCTTGGTACCTTCCTCACACAGCCAACTACAGGACATTAACTTAAACTCTCACCGTGAAAAAAACGAGGCTATTGCGACCTAATGAAGCTTTGAAGATCCACACATTACACACATCCCAGGTTGCAACCATTATCAAAGCAGTGGAAGGAACCACCTTAATATTTTTTATTGACAATTATTCAATTCTACATTACATATATTGGTCTATATCTTTTAAATTTAATTAAGAAAAAAAAAAAAAATTTGCTGTGGATATATGAATTTAAGCAAAGGGCTCCAGAAGCAAATATACAGAAATCTTCTTACTTTTCATTATGGAAGAAAGAGTCAAGACATTTCAAATAAAATTAAAATATATCACTCAGAAGACTTACAGATTACGCAAATGCAGCTTCCTCAGAAACAAGAAGAGACTGAAACAAGGTATCTGAAAGTAAAGCACCTAGTGTTTTAATTTGAAATGTCAAAGTGATAAGGTTTAGAAGGAAGAGCTAGGAAAGGATCCACCAACCAGAAAGTATTATTGTTTTGTCCTTTCATGACACTGCTTTTTTCATTTCATTAAAGTACTCATAGTCTTAAGACTCAGTCTCTGTGTTTCACCTAATAATATGTGATACTATCATGGATTCATTTTCAATCTGTGTTAGCTTAGAAGGGCACTATTCATTTTTTGACTGAAAATCTCTGAGGACAGAATCTTTGTGAAATCATCTGTCTGATATGCTTAGCCTATGCAGAAGTGAAAACTGCCCATTAAATTACTTCAAAATCTGTGTAGATTACCCCCATATACTCTGCTTTATTAGCTTGAAAAGTGGAGGTGAAGGCAGCTCCAACTTCCCACAGTACAGCTGCTAGCAAATATAATCCACTGGCCCAAGAGTTAAAAACCCAGCTCAGCAGGACTTATGACAGCTCCATCTATCATAGCTCGTCTCTTTCCATGTCACTGTTCCAAAAAAATGGATGCAAAATAATAATTGTTCTAAGCAGTCAAAGGAGAGATGACCGTGAAAGCATAATATAAAATCTCTGGACACTCCAGCACTTCTTGGAAGTGTTTCTCTTTCTCTCTCTGCCCCAAGTTAATTTATTTGCTATTCTTGCAATATTTATTTCTACAGTAGAGACATTAGAGTGAACATCGTGTTGCAGGATACACTAAGACTCTCTCCTCTGAACAGAGATTACAATAAAGAAAACAGGATTAAGCAGGACTGACAGCAAGCTAAATGAATACAGCCAGGCAGATCTTGGTCTCTGGTCCAACAGCTGGATGCATAATACTATTTTTTTTTTTCCAGAAGATGAGCTAGGAAAAAACCCAACAAGCAAGTTAAGCCAACCCTACATCATTTTCCTATAGATTTGTCACTTAAAGGAAGGTTCAAAATGTTGCTTAAATTAATGCAAGAGAGAACTAGACAACATAACCTTCTATAAAATCTGTTAAGTCTCAGAAATACCAGGGTGGAACATTTACGCTTTGTCATATGAAGGATACATTCTACATGTATACTACATTCAGAGTTTTTATATAAATGAGTTTCACAGCCCCTGTGAAGGACCTGGAGATTTATTCAGAAGCATAGGAAAGCAACTCCTAAAGCTGTGATCTGAGGTCAACCATGGCCTTTGAGTTCATATGTGATACTGAAAGGTAATTGAATAAACTAGCTCTGCATGTTTTGAGGGGATTTTATTTAAAAGCAAATCAAGCAGATATACATGTTAACATGTATATAATCAGCACATTTACTGTAATATAACTGCTCATTAAAATGGAGCAATATAATGATCAGTCTGAAAGCTGGGGCTCAGCCAGTGTCCGTGTATCTTCCAGTTTCGTGAATGCTGCCATTATAGCAATATTTTCTGTTCTTGGGTTAGCTGTTTTACAGCTGACTAGCTAACTGCTACAACAAGGAGTTCAAGATCTGGGCCCAGAGACTCAGCACCAAATCTTGGTTCACTTCAAGGATATGAAGGTTCTCAATGGAATCTCTTTGTATTTCACTGCTATCAGAAATTACTGGCTGCATTACTAACAAAAGATTACAGTAACCAATTCAATGACTGACTGACTTACTGAGCAAACACATGTATATACCGACAAAGAATAAATGAAATATTAAGTCATGTCACTAAAATATAGGGGAAAAAAACACTTTGCTCCTTTTTTTCCTTTTTGTTTCTTGAAAGATATGTTTTACAAGCAGTATTTTCTCCATACAGATGGTACAGGGTTGAAGCCTTTCCTAAAGTTGCAGATTCTCAGCTTAATCCTATCAATTACTCAGAGTTTTCACCTCTTTTTCTTCCAGACAGCCTGTTTAGAGGGCTTATAACTTTGGAATTTGACACAGACACATGGAGAATGAGAACTACCTGCTTATCTATCTGCTCTGTCCAGTGAATATTTTTTACAGTGTGAAGCTCGGTTAGATCAAATTGAGTTTTGGAAAGTCAATGCTGAATTGTTCCTTTTATAACAGATAATTGTTAGGCTTGTTCACGTACAGAATCTAAAGACCACGAGTCCATTCCAGGGCTGTTTATTCTGAAAAGTTACAACTACACAGAAACAATCTGTCACATTGGGCTGGAATAGTCACAAATAGAAGCAATATGAAAAAATCATCTTGTTTGCACAAGGGCAGCTCAGATTTCTTTCAGAGATGTACAAAGCAGGCTTAATGAGGAAAGTTTTCCTCTCAAACCTGAGATGGAGTAGTCACAGCAACGGCAGAACTGACATAGGCATGAAAAGGACCAGCGACATTAGAGGCCCACTGGCTGCACCTTGTGCAGGAGAGATCATGCAGTTGTGTCCTTCTGCCTCTTCCCCCCCTCATTCATTCACAGAATCATGGAATATGTCCCCACCTCACCAGTAGGGTCCAGTAAATCCTTAATTGTGTAAATGAACTAAAAAAAAAAAAAAAAAAAATTCTCTAGAAATAATTAACAGAATTCTAGTAAACACAATCTTCTTTCTGACAACAACTTCAATGTTCTCCATGGTGCTTTAAATTTCATGATCTTTTTTTCAAAAAAAAACCCAAACCCAACACTGGAAGAAAAGCAGAACAGCCATAACTTTCCCTAATGGCTTTTTTACTTAAGAGAACTTAACATTTTATTGGAATAAATTATTTTAAAACTTCTTTACTTACAGATATATTTGTCTGAACCATTTAACTGGAACTTTCTAGAAATAATTCAAATTAAGATGGTTAAGACATCAGGTCTGGAAATGATCATCATAAGTTGTTTTATGAAAATAAATTGAACTACAACTTTTACTTACAATAACTGTGAACAGCAGAAAAAGTGCTGAAATGTAATCAGTTTTAGTGAGGCTATTCAGTTGCTTTCCCAAGCTGGATGAGAATGATCAACACCTTGGAGCCAATTAATACATTGCCATGCTGCTCTATAACTGGTATTTTTTGTCATTTAAAAAGCCCTATCCAAATGTTAACTAACTGATGCATTAGGCCCTTGCTGCCTTGAACTGACATTTCCCAATCACACCCTATGGACAGACAGGAGCTTTTGCACACAATGTAATCTCTCAGTGAAAGCACACAGGCTTTTGCTCAAATGCATCTAAGCATAAAAATTTTCACTTGTTCAACCAGAAAGATTCTACCCCTACGTGATGAAACACAAATGTACTGTTGAATTTTGATCTAAAAGCCCTAAGCATGGAGAAAATTGTGTGTGATGGCTTTGGGGAGGCACTGCTCCCCATTTTGTCCAGCAGACCATACAAAGATATCAAGCTGCTCATGACTGCGAGGAAGAATATCTGTGCTGTAATGCATCATTAAATCAAATTAACCTAATCATCCACCTGCTAAGTGAACAAAATAAAGGAAAATCTCATTCTCAGCATGTTCCTTTGCTCATGATCGGCAGGGAATGGACGCATCATGTGCAGAGTTCCTTAATGTCACTAGTTAGCCTGCAGTTCTTTCAGAGCCAAGCAATGCACTTGTTTCTAGTGTTTCAGCACATTTATTATGGCCAAATACAAGTTCTTTTTCAAAATTAACTGTATCAGAAAAATTGTACTTCCTGTGAATGCTTTTGTCTGTTTGCATGTGTAGTGGGATGGGTTTATTTGCAAAATAAATAAATAATTAGATAAATAGAAGCTACCAAACAAATAGCCTCAAGCAAAAATACTTAATATTGAAGATGTCACTATGGTACTTTTTAGTTTGCTGGTGTTGTGCCTCCACCCCATCTGGGCTTGGACTTCCATCTAAAGCTACATTTTTCTTTATTTACCTCCTCTTCACAGTGACATGATGCACTGGGAGCTCCCAAAATTTGCTGGTTCAGAGTGGGGACTACTTTGCTTTTCTTCCTTACTGAACCAGCATCATGAAAACAAAAACACTATCCAAGTGCATTTTTTTCCCTGTAAGACCAGTTAAGTGACTGGACATCAAGGGAATGTGTGTGAAATTGCAACAGGCCCATTATCAGGAAATAAACTACCACCTATGAAAATTGAATCCTAGTCCTACTTCAGTTTTACAGATTGAAGCATCACACTTTTAGCCCTGCAACAGTATTTTTGTTAATGTGTTCTGACACCAGAGAGTTTCGTTATTCATATAAACATACATATAAACATAGTACCTTTCTTTCTTTAGTAATTTATTTCATCAATAATGTACAGTTTTCCTATCTGGTGGAAAAGTATTTTATTTTTACAAAAGAAAGGTCTTGTTTAAGGGGATAGTAGGTGAGAGAAAAATCATGACATAGTGTCTTATATAGGAAAATTTACAAGCCATTTTCCTATTAATAATGACACCAAATTAAATCAAAATGTATTTGAATTTATACATATAAATGAGGCTTCTTGGTTATGATGGTAAAACAGACAATTGTTTCAAAATACAAACAGGAAAAGGAAAAAGAAATCAGGAATTACTGCAGCTGATTTGACTTCCGTTGTATTTATCAGGTAAGATATTGAGGATTAAAACATTTGAAAAGCTGTGGAAGATATGTATTTATTGTTTTTATTACAGTAAGGAATGAAGAGAAAGTCTTTAGACTGGAGGATAATTTAGAAGCACTGAAGATCACACGAGAATATCAAATTGTTTTCAATAAGATTAAGTGTTTCTTGTGATCCTACTCGTAAGCCTCGGTTTTGGTTCTGTGGGTGTACATACATATATCAGTGAGGAGATTAGAAAAAATGCAGCAAGAAAAATGGCAATTTCAAATTACATGCTAAGATTTCTATCTAAGTTTAGCTTTTTCTACATCCTGGTCATTCTATTTTATAACTGTTAGTGATGCAGTAAATTTTGAACTTAAAATGTGGGATAACACAACTACACAGAAAATCCTGACATTCTACCATTATAAGTAATAAGGACATAATGGAAAAACTAACCAGGAATGATCCAGTAAACAGAAAGTGAAGAAATGTGTGAGCAATAAACATTTTATTGCTCAATTTCTGAACAAACAAGAAACATTTGGCCTACATTTCAGATAGGAAAAAAACATCAATAAAATAGGAAAAGTGATTTAAGTGTGAAAAATATTTAACGTAACAACTTACTTCTTTCAGGAATACACCAGTTTCTTTAAAAAATTTGTACATTTTCAATAGTTAAAATTTTTGCACTTACCTAGTGTCTCCTAGGATGTGTGTGAAATCTACAATGGAAAAGGTTTTTGTGATCAGTGCTGTGGAAGTACAGACTCTATGGACAAAAAAGCAAGGTCCTTTGCCCAAGGTGATCTGCTATCGCACAGGATAGTAGCACAAAAGGATAGACTGAAGAAGAACACAAAATCATCATCCTTAATGGCTTGACAGTTATCAGGAAAATAAAAACAAGAACTGAACAACAACACCCCTCAGACACAGAAAAAGCCCAGAGAATAAGAAGCATCTGCTTCCAAAGCAGCACACCAGTAGCATTTGATGCAATCAGGGCCATCAAGGACATCATCTGTAGCTCTGACCCTGACCTTCTCGAGGCGAAGCAACAGGTGGGGCCAGTGTTTCCAGGGTCTGTGGACATCTCTGGCTTCAAGCAATGTTGCAGCTCTTGTACAGTGTGAATTCTCTCCTTTACTCTCGAGCTGGCCTGGCAGTCAGGAGTGCAAGTTACCCTTTCTCTCTCAGAGTTGTGTTTAGGACTTGATCCAAAGGGAACCCGGTGCCCCAGAGCAGTGAGGTGTACATTCATGCAGTCTCCAAGAGCTCTCCTTGATGTTAGCTGCTAACAAACACCAAGCACATTTTCCTTTTCTGAAGAGTCTGTAAGGGTGTTTGGGAACAACTCTTACATTGCTTCTATCACCCAGATTGAATCCCTACAAGCAATGTTTTGCCTACATCAAACCTTTTCCTGCAAGAGGAGGTTCACCTGCTATTGCACACAGGTATCTAAGATAACACAGGCTGACTTCTAAAATTAAAAACTTAAGGACTCCTCTTTATGAAAACAAACCACCTTTTTTTTTTTTTGTCTTAATGATCAAAGAAAGCTCACTAAGTTTTACTGCTTTTCAGCAAAACACTGACCCAAGGGATTTCCAGAGAAAACAAGGTTCTTTCAAGAATATGATTTCTTTGCAGCATTCCCCACTAAAGATGAGATCTTCACCTATATGGTTGAAATAACAGGATACTTCGGGGCTGCTTTTGAATCTCAAGCAGACAGTGCTTATGAATGTCCACACACAAAACTTGGGGAAAGGATTCCATGGAATACAATTAAAGAGAGAACAGAAACAAAAATCCTTGCAAATTACAGTCAAACTTGATTAGTAATGGCAAAAACCCCTAAAAAAATAAATTGAAAAAAGTACAGAACTATAATCGGATCGCTCATGTTACTTTGAACCTACCTGCCCTTTACTCTCAACCCCTGACCAAGATCTCTCTTATGATATTTGAAGCATCTCTCCCACAGCTAGAGATGATGTGCACTTAAAATTTCTAAACTGAGGAAGAGCTTAGAAGTTTAAACTCAGGAGAAAACAATCTAAAAACCCTGAAGTGAAAGACCAAAACTTGAATATGAGCTTGACCAAGAAGGATATCAGCTGGCTCCACATTTGCAAGAATTACTGTCACATTTTCCACTAAATATATTTTCCTCTCCCTGTCTCTCTCTCACACACTCACTGTGTGTTTTTCATACCACATAAGAGTCTAAACAGATAGGATTCAAACTCCTTGCAACACAATAACATGTAACACACAGAGAATTATCCTTTATAAAATCAGTATTACTGTAGGTGAGGATGCTAATCAGCATATGATAGAGGTTGATACAATATTTTACTTGATAATTAGGATAGAATCTGGCAGCTAGGACCAGTATGGGTCTGAGCAAAGCTGAGTAAGGCTGGATAACACTTAATGCTGACAGGCAAGGGACACAATGGGCCAGCAGTTCAGATGAAGCTGGGCTTGTGTATAGCCCTATATCTCCTTCAAAAGGTCACTTGCAAGCTGGAGCTACTCCAAACACAGCAAAGGTGTGCAGGTGATAATTGGTGGCAGAAGACACATATATGTACATGTGCACCTGTGCACCTGAGCTCTACATCTATTTTTGAATGTAGTATGTAATGCCCTGGAATATATAGAAAGAAGTTTTAGTTAGTAAATGTTAGATTTCTAGGTCTGGACAGATAGAAATTTCTTTGTGAACCTGCTTCCTGAGATATAACGTAAACTGGGTTTTTGTTTTGCAGCTTTCTGTGTTGCCTTACAATTCTCCTACTGCATTTGATCGGGCTGAGAAACCCAGCAGGAGGGGCAGGGGCAGGCATCACATGAAAAGACGAAAAAATACGTTACCAGACTAAGCTCCACATATCTCTACATGACAGGTAAACCACAGGGAAGAAAACACAGATCCTGTGTCATAAGCAAACATCTCATCCCAGGAAAAGATGCATAGATATAGAGATGTATACAAGTTACTAGGCTGTGCTGCTTTTGTTTTCTCAGTGGTCAAGAGCAAATTAGGAAATCCCTGTGTAAAACATGCCTGAGCAGCAAATAAACCACAGGCCTCTGGCTCTAATAAATACAGATCACAGAAATTTTCTGCTCTGCTCCCAGGATTTTCTATGTCCTTTCACTCCCAGTTTCACAATCAACTCAGCTGCAGGATGGATGGCATGAAGGAAGAGTTTAGAAGGGATGCTGAGCAGCCCAAGCATCTGCTTGAGTCTGAGAAAACATGCTGAAAATATCTTCAACACTGAAGATCAAAATTTTGTCTTTGGGATGCCTCATTCTATTAAATATGAAGACTCACAGAATCACTATGAAAACAGCAGTGCAACAATATTTCATGCAACCTTCTGAAAAACATGGTGGTAGAATCAAAGAATTATAGAAAGGCTTGGAATGGAAGGGACTTTAAAGATCTTCTATTTCCAACCTGCCGACCAGGGGCAGGGAGGTCCCCACTAGACCAGGTTGCTCAGGGCCCCATCCAACCTGGCCTTGAACATCTCCAGGGATGATCAGACATAGCTGTCTGATCAGATCAGTAAAAGCACTGCCAGTCATAGTGGATTGTATATACAAATTACTGAAAAAGGAGACAGTTTTTAAATTTTCATTTTATTAATGGTTTTCTCCTATGAATAATTTTGACTTTCTGGAACAATCTTTAAAAGAAAAATGGAACCTCTTTCATCATGCAAATGTCAATGCAAAAATGAGAACCAGAATTAAACTACAGGTTACACAAAGAAGAAAGAAACATATCAAAGTTGCTCTGAAAAGCTCACTTCTCCCTAGGGAAATTAAACTTGCAAATGTATTCCTTTTCTTTTCAAACATTTGTCCTTTTTTTTTTCCCCCTTTTTTTTTTTTCCCTTTGCAGGTGCTGGTGGGAAATCAGGGAAGGTATTCAAATGTAGATTAATTTAAAAATATACATCTGATTGGATACTTGCTGTGAGCTTTTACTGACTGCAATTCAAAGGCTCAATTAAGACAATAAGAAGAGACTAAGATGAGGCTCTTCTAATAGAGTTCTCTTCTTTCCATAGAGAGCAAAGATTGTTATTTTAAAAGAAAGGCCTTGTACAGCCAATTCCATGTATGTAGCTGAGACACAGTAATCTTTATTTTTAAACACTCTTCCATAAGTGATGAACAAACACACACACATGCAAACACACACACAGAGAAAAAACCAACATGTTGCAGACACACACTCAAAATCCAATATTTAAATCTCTGTATTCTGCCAACCTGACACATTAAAATTCTGGCATCAAGTGATTACAAACATTGGTGAGTATCCAAAAGGATTACTTGCTTTCTTCATCAGAAATAACTTATACTTGAAGAACGGGAGATAGGAGGTGAAAATCCATTAAGAAAAACAAACCTGAAGGAAGAACACACAAAACAATACCGAGAAGGCACATTTATCTCTTTCATATACCTTTTTTGTGGTAAATGCCTGCTTCTCCCTCCTCCTGCTGGGGTCTGCTTTGGGACTGCCAGGTATGTGTGCAAGTTCTTTAGCTTTTCAACAGTATCCAGGGACAGGAGCACCTTGCTGGAGCTCTGGAAGAGCAAAGCTCAGACAAATTGGGTGTATTGGGCCCATAGTGACCAGATCTGGAAGTTCTCTCTCCCAAAGTGTCCCAAGTCTTCTAGTACGTCATTTGGTGACTCACTCAGTACAGCACTACGGCCCTCAGCATCCTGTCAGACACTGAGTTACTGCAGTGGATTTACACAGAGTGCTGCCATCACCAAAAGAGAGCAGAGGATGATGAGGAAAAGTCAGCCTATTGACAGCCCCAGCATTTCCAATGTAAAAATCCCCAAAGATAAAGACATTTTCTGTTTAAACAAGGAATGAGAGCAACTCTGCACATTCAACTCCAACTCCATTGTCCTTTCTCTATTGCCAACCATGTCCACCTAAGAAATTCATCTTCCAGAAGCCTCTGGAACCTACCATGTAGCCAGCAACTGAGCCCCTGACTTTCCTTTCCAGAAGTCTCAGAGCACAGAGAATGTGTATTTGAAGTGTCCTTTGCTGTGGTGGAGCAGAGCTGGATGATGCAGGAGCATCCTGAGGAGTGGGCATCAGCAGCATCCCACCTTCAACCCAAAACTCTTCCAGCTGGAGCCACTGCTTAGTGATCCCTGCTCTGTGCTGGAGCAGCACAGCCCTGAGCACCCCTTCACTGCTTCAGTACAGCAACACAACTCTATTAAAAATCCACTTCCTAAGTCTCCCCCATGCTGGTGAAAAACATAAGACAAGCTAATGTATTCAGAAGTGAGGTCTTCAGAGACTCTATGCTTTATCTCCAGGATTAACTATATTGAATTTAATTATTTTAGTTATATTTATATTAGTAGTTCTTACATTAGAACCTAATTAAACTGCATTATTCTCAGAAAGGAATTATGAGAATGATGTATTTATAATTTTAATTCTGTTTCCATCAACATTTATTACCATGAGGTGTTTTGTTTGTTATTGTTCTCAAAATACTTGGTCTTGATGTTTTTTCAGCAGCAAGTTGTTTTTCTATTAGTGGCACTGTTTCTTTAAACACAAGATATGCTCCATGTGCTACTGAGGAGAAATGTCACTGCTCTGCATTCAGGCGCAGTTTCACTCTGCCCTTTTATTTTCTGCTACTGAATAACATCTGACTATGATATTTTTCAAATTATTTAGATTTTTTGATCTTCAGTTCTGCAGCAGATTTAAATTAGGAATAACTGGAGAAATATTGAAAAAATATGTTACTTGGATAAACAATTTTAAACATTTTTTCCACATAATTGCCATTACCACAAGCAAGACCGCCACCCTTTCTTCCAGAAAGTCCATTGATTATCACCTCCAATTCAGCAAAAAAAATTCATAGAGGTTATAGGTACAAAAGCATACTTTATGCAACACAAAAAAAATCAGTGCCACATGTCTTTAACACTGGTCTTTGAGTGGTCATCTGTAGCTCCTGACTGATCTGTTCTTCGGCAGCTTCCTTGTCTGAGCTTCTGGCCTGCAAAATAGCTTCTCTGCCCAATGTGAGGTATCTGTGTTGAGATAATATCCTCTTTTCAAATTTTTCTTATGTTCACAGATTATATGATACATTCATATACATCTCTACACAGGTAAATGTACATATGTTTCTATACATAGATAGATACACATGGATATCTATCAATATATACACACATATATGTATACACAAGCCCCAAACCAGTGCCTATCACACATGTAAACCAGATGCCATGGGAATGGTATTAAAAAAATGCTGGAGCATTGTAGAAGATGGCAGTATTTGCCAGAAAAGTAAACAGTTACATGCAAAATGTTTTGCATAGAGGTTTATATGGTGCGTCTGAAAGACCAAGCCAGGCTTGAGAATGAAAACATAGAATTATACTCACTGTCTCCTTTATGTCTTTAAAGGTTTTACCAATTATTTTTAGTTTCTTGTTTGTTACATAATTCATGGACTTCTGGCATTCCTTTAGAATACTCTAATGTACATCTGAATTCCTATCACTTACCACTACTTTTGCCCTAGCCATTACAATATAATGCGACAGTTACTTATTCCACATGAAAAAGATTCATAGAATCCTAGATTCTTCTTAGAAAAGATCATAAATTAGCAACAAACATAGTTGTATAACTTATTTTTCAGCTTTAAAGTTAAAAAAAGAGGTATTTCTGATCTTGTTAGGGAATGTAGCTCATGCACCACCCCTATGCTGATGAATAGCTTGGGTTTTAATAGGTACTTTACATAAAAATTACATGGTGTCTGTGAACAGTAAAATTATTCTAGAATGGAGACAGAGTTACTTTAATGCATTGGTTTAATACACTTCAACAGCACTCCTACAGCATGTTTTCAACTAGGGAGGAAAGAGTGGGCAAGTTTTAATTGCTCAAACCTAGTTTTAATGTAAACTGGCTGTGCTCAGCTGTACTTCATGACTCTAAGGCCTCTTACTATGGTGGAACAATAGCATGTGATAATTACCAATTCTGCCAGAGCACACACAGGCAAACAATATACTTGATAGAATTGAATGACCTCGAGGCTACACTGTCTGTGCTCTCATATATAAAACTGTAAATGACAGGAGGAATAGGAGCTCATCTCGGAAAAGAAAATGACTGCTGCCAACAACTTGCCTCAGCAAGAGGTATGGCTTGACTGGCAGTGCTCAGAAGGCATGCTCATTTGCAAATGTAGACACAGAAAAGCATTGTTAGGCATCCTCAGAGAAAGGACTGTCCTGATCTAGGGTGGAAATATTTGCTCATGGCATCAGTGACAAGTATAATCTTTAAAGTATAATCACATAAGCCATTTGGTGATAGGTCCTCAGCTAAAAAGCATGTAGCCCAGGAACGCCTCTGGTGTACTTCATGAACAAGGAGATTAAAACACAGAAAACTGAGTCCCACGGGAAGAGCAAGAGATGATTCTTACTGCAATGCATCACTGGTCTTGCTGGTTATTTGCGATCAAAGACTAGGGACCACTACTTCGGCATATATGCTTCTCAGCAAAAAAAAGCTGTATTTGCTGTGTCTTTGGCACATTACATTGCTGAGACCATTCATCAAGGAATTCAAAAATGTCCTGGATTTAACAGTAACTCAGAAGTCAGGTACTTAAGTGTTTGGCTGAAAGATGGCCCATATGGAAGGTTCTGGGGAGACTTTATTGCAATCTTTCAGTACTTCAAGGCGACTTCAAGTCAAGGACAGACATCTTAGCAGTGCTCGTGTTAGGACAGCGGGTAATGGTTTTAAACTGAAAGAGGGTAGATTTGGATTAGATGAAAGGAAGTTTTTTACAATGAGGGTAGTGAGGCACTGGAACAGGTTGCCCAGAGAAGCTGTGGAGGCTCCATTCCTGGAAGTGTTCAAGGCCAAACTGGACAGGGCCCTGAGCAACCTGATCTTGTGAATGACCCAAGGCAGGAGGGTTTGGAACTAGACGATGTTTAAGATCCCTTCTAACCCAAAGCATTCTATAATTCTATGAATAAGGTGCTATTCATATAAGGACAAGACTTGCAGTTGGTGTGAAATCTGTTTTAGAAGTGTATTTTGTGAATCTGTTTTAGAAGAACAAGCACAATTGTTGCCAGGCTACTTATTTTACTTCAAATGTTGGAAGAGACAAAGCAGACAATGACTCTTTTCTTGGGTGATTGCTTTAAGAAGCAAATAGTCATTTGGGGATTCCTGCTTCATTTCTTCTCTTTTTCTTTATTTTAAGTCAAAATGCAGCAAGAAGAATCCTCTTGTTTTCCACAAGATGTTCACGGAACAGCAATACAGCATCCATTTATGGGACTAAAAACCTTCACATTATTAAGGCATCCACTGTTTCTCTTAAATGCAGCTCTGGGATGTGCTGTCTTGTATTGGTCAAAAAGATTTACAGCAGCCAGTAACTTAATCTTATATCCATTTGAAACTACCAGAGAATACTCTTGCAAGGCTAAAGATATGCAAGGTAACATCAAGAAAACAAGCATCTGAACAACTACATATTACTAGGAAGTACTACATGTTACACAAACATGGCTTTATCTCTCCTTATAGTCTCTAAACCCAGTAATTTTTTCCTTTAAAATCATAATGGTAATGAACACATCTTTCACTCGTTTCCTCACTTTAAAGTTCTCAAAAGAAATGCCTGAAAGGGTGATATTACTTTCTTCTCTAACACCTTTAGCTGTTGAAGTTCCACATGATTCAAATTATCTTCCATAGACTGGGAACCCCTAACGAGGCAGCAACAGATGAAGCATCATCCTTTTACATAAAACGCCCAAATCTGCATCTTTTTAAAATAAGATTAATAATTTTACTTTTCATCTTTCAAAATCATTATGCATGAAAAGAGGTTCTATTTGTAGGAAATACTAAATTAACCTGGGAAGAGCAGGAGTACTTGAGCAAAATAAAAGGACAACCTCATTATTTTGCAGTGACCTGTCTCAGCTTGATTTGTGTGGGTGATGGATACTAATGAAGCTGACAGGCTACAGAGGGAAAATTGCCAGATGAAAACTCTTAAAGAAACTAGTGAGAGATTAAGATCATTCAGGAGTCCAAATTAGTCACAGCTTCCAGTATTTTGCAAAATTAACTCAAACCCTCAATATATCTAGTTTTGATAATTTTGAACGTACAAAAATATAATGTATCGATTCATCTGCAAATAAAGAAGTAGACAAAATTATAATCAAGAGATTGGAGACTGAGAAGGAAGAAATAAGAATTAAGGATTAATAAACCATGAATGATTGACAGGCTTGGACCTGAAAGTCAGACATTTCTTGTGTGAAAAAACCACATTTTTTTTAAAATCCTATTACTAGAAAGTCACCAGGAGGTAATCTTTATAAACCTCAGAGGATGAAGGACAAAGGCTGTGCTACATTATTAGCTCCCCTTAAGAGATTTTGCTACTTTTGTTTTGATTTCCATCTGGATTTAGAGCTGGTCATTTCTTTGAGGTAATACTCAAACCAAGCCATTGACAAGAAATTCTAAAATTTAAGGAGGAAGTGCAGCTTGCCAATGGCCTTCTGATGTCTCTCAGTAGAAGCATGCGCACCTAAGTTAATGATCCCATTATTTCATTACTACCAACGAGAAACTTTCCTTATTGCAGCTTCAATAGACCTGTTGGCACAGCTTATCTGCTCATCTGGGAACACCTTCTGTGCTGGAACAGCTCAGCAGGCAGCTCTCCTAATAAACTCTGGCACTTTCAGGGAAGGCTTCTGGACCTGAATGGCTTCACCCAGACACCGAAGACAACAGGAATGTTTGTAAACCTTTAATTTCAGTGCTGCATTACAGATCATTGGAGGCTTGGAGCTGTCTGTGGGGTAAAACTGTATGATGGCTGATCTATGCAATTCCTTTATAGCTTGTTTCTGTCGGTGTTTCATGTGGACAGAATGCTACTGTGCACACAAAATGAGACATTCCCTGACTCACCACACATGTTCCTTGTGATTCAGCAGTCATAAGGTACCCTCTTCTTGAAACTCCACTCTATTTTCCTTTCAGTAAGTCTGCTTATTTTAAACCCCCGTGTAACCACTAGTTGTACCAGTACTTTATCAATAGTTGAAACATTTATTATTAATATATATTATTAAATTTATTCTATTAATATGCTCTGCTATAATTGCAGCAGAAGAACATTTAAGAACTGTACCTTACTCAAAATGCAAGGATTTATTCCTTGTTATTTCAGCCATTATTATAGAGGACATCTAGAGATTTGAGGCATCTAAAGGCAAAATAATAGTAATAATATCTTATTCTGAAATCTCGTTCTTTTTCTGGGCTTGATTCATAACTTTTGATTGTCTAGGTTAGCAGTACTTCACCTTACCAATAATTCTGAGATTGTAATGGACTCAATTCTCTTGAAAGATATTAAAAAAAAGTCAAATAAATAATTGGTCTTTAAAAATCCTTGGGTCTTTCACAATACAGAATGACAGCAGCATTGCCAGACTTCACTTAAAGGATGCATGTACAGTTGTTTCACACCACACAACCACTCAGGAATTATCTCACAAAATGATTCAGAAATGCCTACAGAAATGTACCAATTTGGATAACAAAGATTACACAGAGACAAAACGGGTGACAAGATTGACCTAGCTGGACACCATCCCTTTCCCTGGTTCCCCTGGCTGCCTGCATTGGGAACTGCCAGTAAGCAAAAGCACTGAGCACACTTAGCCACTGTGCACAAAGTCACACAGCACCTCTGGGTTCACTCTTTCTGAGCCCCTTGAACAAGGTCGGAGTGCTGCTAGCAAGGAGAAAAGAAGCATTTGGTGCATAATAAACAGTGCTGTTAATCAAGAGAGAGACTTTCCCTAGCCCTTGCCCAGATGCACAGGGCTATAAACAAGCATGTGAGTAGTTTTGCTCTTTTTTTGCACCCTTTGGGCAAAGCCAGGCTTTGGGGAAAGGAATGACTGCTCCTGTATCAACCCCTGAAGTGCGAATTTCCCCAGAGATGCCCCGGAAATGAGAAGCAGTGTTTCATCCACAGTCCAGACTCACACTGGGGTACTGGGCAGCTGAAAGAAGCCTGCATGCTGTTATCTCTTTTGGGCAGAACCTCTCATAACTAATGTGTACCAGCAAACGTTGCCTTACACACAGTTTAGCTTTGAAATGCTGTGGAGACGTGTAACTAATCACCAGAACAGTCACGACATCTTCTCTTCCCCATTCCCTGAAAAAAATCAATGGAACAGAATTGTGCTCTGAGACTAATTCAGTCCTGTTAAACACCAGTGCAAATATCTATGCTTTTTCCATTTAAAATGCAATTCCAAATTAAATTCAAGCATCAACAATAACGCTTGGATACACACTGCTCCAAGCAAGTACTGCTCATGGCATATCTGCTAGTTTTGCAGTAACTTCTGTCCTAATGGTTCTAATCAGCAACTAAGCAGAGAGGTGAGCCCATGAGAAATTATAAAATTCAACACTGAAACAATTAGAAACATGCAGATAATAAACTACTATATCTGTTGGTCGTTAATGTTACAACTTTGTTGTTTTTATTCAAGAGCTTATCTAAGAAATGCTCAAGAAAATTCTGACTGGACAACCAGACTGACTGCATAATATATGGAAACGGGAGGCAACCAAAATAAATAGTTGATGTCTGAATTTTCCAAACATTACATGAAATTTTGCACCCTTATACCTTTTGCAAAAAGACCTCCTTGTTAACTGATGATTTCTGTAAGACGATTAGTAGCTTTCAGAAAATTTTTTTTTTATTTTGCAGAGTTACTA
The DNA here is from genome assembly GCA_013399195.1 of Dicrurus megarhynchus. NCBI lineage: Eukaryota > Metazoa > Chordata > Aves > Passeriformes > Dicruridae > Dicrurus > Dicrurus megarhynchus. The sequence continues at coordinate 491,781 of VXAD01005100.1, read as the reverse complement.
AGTGTGGCTTCAGTTTTGCAATGCAGAAGTGACAAGGTTAGAGGGTCTGGGGTGGTATTTTTGGGGTGGTTGGATTTTTTTGTGTGTCTAGCACCAGAAAAGAGGCTGTGGTTGGGAAGACCAGATTTCTAATTCAAATAATAATGAATTCTACCACCAGCAGTCATTTCCCATTTGTTTGACACAAAAGACTGAAATAAGTGATTATTTATCAGTCCCATCTGATAAATGCATCCAAGAAAGAATGACACAAAGTTCCTATTTTTAAGTGAATTGCAGAAACAGGCAAGCTGCCAAAGAAATATTCATATTCACAAACATGCACATACATGTACACACAAACAAAGCACTTCAGAAAAATTCTTGTAGCACACTAGAACACAATCCTCTCTGTCATTGACACCTACTATTATTTATTCACAGTTTTCTGAGATAGAGATGAAAGGATTGCTTTTCCAGCATCCATCCTTCGATGACTAAATTTACAGTAGCAAAACAGTGATAAAAATAAATCTCTGAGAAATGCCTCTGTTTTAATTCATGGTGTTGTATCATCCTGAAAAATCAGTCTCTATCTGAATATTAAGTTGGATTACATAGGAGTCAAACATCTATTTCTCTGAGTGCAAGTTATACCTTCATGACAATTCCCTTGGACTTTTTTTATTGTCATTATTAACTGCTGGAACTGTCTGATCTTTTTACCATAACTCAGTAGCTACTGTATCAAGCAAGACTTTGAAAATTTGATTGCCAAGAGCTACTGCCCTGTTTACAAATTTTCCAGTGTGGTAATTTTCCAGATAAAGGAAGATGTTGTCAGTCCCTGTAAACTACATGGGACCTCATTACTGAGTACAGACAATCCAATTAATCTTAAATACATGCAGTGCCAAGAGAGTAATTAGCAACAATAAATTGCTCTGATTTTTTTAAAATAACAATTGCTCCTATAAATCTCATTAATGCTTCATAAAGCCCAAAATAGCAAAGTGTATTATTTACTAGTGCTATTTTTAAAGACAGTAGTTCCTTTCTGACTTTCACCAGTGAGCAACCTAATTTATCAAGTTAGTCTTTCTAGAAAACTCCTTCATAGAAGCATAAAGCACCTGAATTTTGCAAAATCAAGCATTAAAACTTATTAAGTGCAAGAATTTGCTTATAAAGCCTTTACTTGGCCCCTTTGTGCATTTGCAGTTTGATACAATCTTCAATTCTATACACACATGCCTTCTTCTTCCCCCCTTAAAAAATTATGTACTTGATAATAAATATTTGCGTAATTATTCACTCCTTCCTTTTATACTGTTTATTTAGCACGTAATCTTTACTGCAAACAATCTAAAACAATCTACTTGTACTGTTGATGAAGGAGGCATGCTTTAAATTTGCCTCCACAACTTCCTTGGGATATGAAAGGGTATTATCATCCCCATTTTACAGAAGCAAGAGCAGATCAAGTAAGAAAAGATTAAGATTTTTCTGCTTTTAAAACCATCAGCAAGAACATACAGTTTGTTTGTGCAGAACTGCTGCCACTCTGTCTAATCAGTAAATGAGAAAAATGAGGAACACGCGACTAATGACTATTACAATGTTTGTATCAGGAACTATCTCACACTGTGCCAGCAACAAAAGGATTAAGAGAGGCTATTAATCTATTTGGATGTTGCTAATGGGTTATCCAGCAGTAGGAAAAGGTTCAGGGTGAGATGGGAAGATTGGGTTGCCACAGAGAAAATATTTCTCTGCACGAGCCTGTCCATTATGGAGTGGCTAAGATATGAAAGAACAATCACGTCTCCTATAAGGAGAAATACAAGGAGGAGGTAAAGCTCTGTGTTCACGTGCATCCAGAACCATCCCTAGAGCTGCAGTGTGGACCACAAAACTTGTAGAGACAGGTAAAAAACACAGCAAAGTGGTAATTCTTTCACTGATGGCCCAACCACAGGCACACAAATTTCTCTGGCCAGTGCCAAAGATGGTGACACCAGAAGGAAGCAGAACAGCAGCTCCAGCAGCTTAGAGGAGTTGGGCAGCACTGCCTTGGTCACCACTGGGTGACCACAGTCCAAATGACAAATTGCAGTTGTAAGGACCGAGGCTTATGACCAATTGCTTTACACGGTTTGAGGGGAACACACAAGCAGCCTACCATGCTCTGACTCAAAAGCAGCTCGTGGTATTCAGCTGTGAAAGCGGCCTTACTAAACTGGCAAACTGGGCTGTGAGAAGAAGGTCGGATATCACATGTCAGCCAATCTTTTTTTTTTTCTTCTTTTTAATAGAACCACTTCAGTAGCTGGGCACAAGAAGAGTGGGGTAATAGCTGGTGGCTTCAGGCAATAGACACTATCGCACATCATCCTGTATCATTTCCTCCTGTTCAGTCACAGCTGATCTTGTAGCAGCTGGGCTCTCGCAATTTTGTGAAGACTGACCTAATGAGAGACTGGAGGACACATTTCACTCAATTGCTGAGAGACAAACTAACCCACAAACCAAGAAATTGATTTGAAGCCTTAATCAAAAGAAATGAGAAAAAGCTTCACATAGATGTGCCTATACCACTGGGAGATGATTCTCCCATAATTTCAGATTGCTATAAGAGAAATTTTGCAGGCCTTAGCTAGCTTTTTTTCTCCTTTTTTTTCCCTCCTGGGAGCATTTGAAGTCTAGGAAGACAAAGCTTAAAATCACAGATGGACCTATTCCTCCATGACAAATTTTGCACAACAAAGTCTCCAGAAAGTCCAGTTGGTACCAAAAGTATTTACAGAGGGCATTTTCTTAAACATGGCAATTAATAGTGTTCCCTTACTCCAAATTTCTGAAGGGACAAGGACAACATGAAGACCCATAGAAGCACAACTTACAAGGTTTAATATTCAGACTCCAAGAAAGAAAAAATTATGATATTAAATTAGTTATAAGATCACAGGATACTTCAGGTTGAAAGGGACATTAGGGGTTCTCTAATCCAACCTCCTGCTTCTAACAGGGTCAGCTATGAGATCACACCAAGTTGCTCAGGGTTTTATACTGTTGGATCTTGAAAACATCTGTCAAAAGTTTAAAAGATTCTCATAGTTTTCTATCTGTAGAACTTTGAAGTGGAACTCAGTACAGATCATTTAACAGAAAATCCTAACCTCTAACATAGGAGCAAATCTTACATTTGAGAGATGCCTTCCATGCCTAAGATCTCAAAGAGATGGAGGGGTGGAAGGGAGAACTAAAAGAATAATATTCAGAGAGCTTTCAGCTATGTCAGTTCCTCTTCTTCAACCCTCACTTCCCTAGAATAAAGGAAAACATCTTTGCACAGACTTAGGTTCCTACAGTGTTTGATTTGGTGACTTGCAGTAAAAAAGGTGCCAGAACTTAAGACATTTGCAGAAATTGTTCTGTAGGCACTACATTTTTAATGCTTGTAATAGCTCTGATTTCTATTGCATAAAGCTAAATTCCATCCCCAGGAAGTCAGATTTCTTTAGGAAGAGTTGCTGAGTAAGCCTTGTGTTGTAGAATACAGGCTGCATTCATCTCTGCAGCTGTAAGATTAAGTGAAAAAGGCCTAATCCCAATAATAAAAACTCATCGGTAATCCAGTAATGCCTAAGAGCACATTTCCTTCTGTGCTGGTTTGCACTAAGTAGCTTGATGAGAAAATGACATTCAGGAAAACTGGAATGAGACTTTGTGCTACTTAAAAATCACAAGATGAAATTGTTAAACACACAGAAATATTTCTTGAGAGAGCGAATGCACCTATTTAGCAGAAGCTGGAGGACTTCTCAGAATACATGCCTTTTCTTGGAATTTGCTGCAATTTAAGTCAGTCTTCTGCTCACTATCTACTTTTGTTTAACTCTTGGTATGGATATCAGTATGGAGTAAGTGAACTGAAATAATTAACATATTTTATGGACCCAGGATTTTCACAGTGAGTGTTAAGATATAGTAACTAATATTAATTAAAATCTTAGTGTCCTTCAGGGATTTTCCAGGGCAGCCCATAGGAAAAAGTTAGATTTGAAACCTGTGTGAGCATAATAATAGTTAATGATGCAACTTTATAACACTGTTCTTAATACTGTCAAAAATCCTCAGATACTCAGCTAGAAGGAATATTCCTTGGCATAAATACCCTCCTTCTTTTGTTCTGGAAGCTGATACAAAATGGTAACTACTGTCATTAAAAAGTGAATCCTATGCCACTATGAAGCCTTTTCCAGAGTGGTCTCAGACTTGCAGGTAGTTTCCTTGCAGGTCATTCCTCCTTGCTTGTAGCAAAGTCAAAATAAAGGTGTACTAGAAAAATGTTTTACTGTGTGGTTAAGATATTTTCTAGACTAACTTAAAAATTCCTCTGTTCTCTCTCCGTTAATTCCGTCTTTCTCTGATAGCATTTATTATTAATCGTGACTCACTTTTTAACACGGGGTTTATGACCTAGTTTGAGGGTTGTTTGAAAGACAGTACAGGGAAACAGAACAGTTACGTGGTACCTCTATTTTACAACCAAGTGCAACAGGAGACTTGTACATCTGACCCTTTCATGATGTAGTCTCATGATGACCAGGTTTTGTGCTACAAGCACAGGAGTTCATGAAATGAGACTGATAGTAACTATGAGAATTTTGGCTGCTGCTGTGCTCCCTCTGCAGTGCCTATTGTCTCCATCCATCTCTTCCCTACATTTTATCCATACCTCATCATTCATTTCTTAAACACTCCTCAGACATGGTTTGGCACCATCAGAGTCAGGCCCACTATTGAAGAAGGTAGGTGGTAGGCAGTGCTACTAAACATTCTTTAGCATACCAGTTTTGAAGCAAAAAGGACAATTGATTCACCCAGTTAGAACAGTGTTATTGCAGCACCCCTCTTTTGGAAAGGGAAAGAGACTTCTCCCAGGAGCTCTCAAAGTATGAAAGATTATTTTGCCTTCATAAGGAGGCAGAAGATATCTAGTCATACCTGTTCACTGAAAAGGCAAAACCATGTTTCACCGACTTCCATAGTTTTCTTTCTGTTGTCTCATAGAGAGTCTACTTTCTGTGCTTTTAATTCATTACCCAGAATATCCATCCAAGAGTGATGCAGAAAATCTTTCTGCCTTTCCTTTTGGCTTTCTTCCCTGTTACAAATGAGGTACTAAATGCAATCAGCATCCTTATATATCTGGTTAGTGCTGAAATAATATATAAGAGCCAGCAAATAAGAAAGTGGCTGTTGAACCCAGCTTGAGAAAGGAGTCTGCAAGGCATTTGACTGGTGGCACTTAATCTATAACACGAATGAAAGATGTGATCTGCTGCAATCTTCTCTCTCTCCCATTTGTAAGAGCTGAAAGATAGTGCCCTCGCACTCGGATCCCTTGGAGACAGATCTTACTGACTGAGTGATACACAAGAGTGTCTCCCTCTGACACATAGTGCAGGTATGCCACAGCATAATCTCCTATTCCCAGCCCACTAAATGGATGCTCAGTGTCTAGGGTGCTTGACATCCAATATATCTTTTTCAAAGCACACTAAAGCAAGCAGTTCAGTGCAGCAGCAACCCTTTTTCTTCAGAAATCTGGGTTTGTGTCTGCCCCTAGGAGGAGACCAGCTCCCTTTGAAGGTTTTTATATAGCATTTGTATGGAATAAAAACATGGAATACCTTAAAATATCCCTTCTTAAGTTTTGCCTTGCTGCAGACAACCCTTGTGACTGAGGCAGTGCCATCTGTGCACTAGCAGATTAGACCTCGAGCCCCTTTCTCCCACATTGTTGTTACTTGCTCTGATCATTGATGACTTAAAAAAAGCAGATAGATGTATCATCAATTGCACTTAATTTGTGAATCTAGAATGAGGAAGAAATATCCAAAAAAAACCCGAAGTACTGAAACCTTGGGGGAGTTTGGGTCAGTCACTTTTGCTCCTTGATGATTTTCAGGAGATGAACCTTTTATTGTAACAAATACACAACACAAAAAATTTGCTATAGTAGCTATCGATGTCCTTCCAGAGCCCAAAGTAGTTTATTCCTGATGCTAAACCAAGCTTATCTAGGTAGCATAAGAGGAAGTACAATACACCTTTCATCTATTTAAGGCACCTCAGACCTCACCTGATGGGAGCAGTGCACAAAGGCTGTTTCTGCTTCCTATAAAGCAGCACTATATACCAGAAAATGTTATTAAAATCTTTACCGCATCTTATTCTTTCCTCAAACTTAACAAATAGTTTTAACATGCTAATGCTGTATTAGTATAGTGAAAGTATGTGTGTCTATATGGATGATGTGTTGTACCTACATTTTTAATATTTTTTTCCTAATGTCTGCATTGGGAATGGTGCCAGTTACTGCATTTGAAAAAGGACATTTCAAATTGCAGTTCATTTGTTCTTGACCAGTGTTAAAAATTACTCCCTAATGGCTGGGCTCTGTTCCAGCAGATAATGATTTTCTGTACCACTTCTAAAAGCTGTCCCATATGGATATGGGTGCTGTAAACAGAACTGAAATAAATAGATTGTTTACTACTTTAGCTTTACCTAGTAGTTTGGATAAATAAAAACCAAAGAAGGTGACAAAATTTAAAACAGAATTGTTCAAATACATTGTTCAAACAGACCTGTTAAAATTATTTTTATGGGGGTGCTCTGTTCACTCCTGGAGAGTGAAAAATACCTGTTGTTCAGTGACACTTTAGCCTTGATATACAGAAATAACGTCACACACACACTCATAACTATCAGCTTCCTGGTAACAATCTGGAGTGGAAAAGAAAGGATTCTGAAATATCATCTTGATGTTAACAGCAACTGGACTTTGTTTCTTCCCCCTTCAGCTGACTGCAGATCAAAGTGTCACAGTGGTTCAGCAAAAATGAAGAACACTGTTCAACAAGGGACATGTTCACCTCAGATCTCCAGATCAGAAAAGAGAATTAGAGACACAAGGCTGGACTGTTAGTCCTCTGAGATGCTATAGAAACCATCTGGGTCAAAACAATCAGATTTCAAGTAAAGGTGCTGTTTCATTGGGAAATTTTTAGTTTTCCATTTACTTATCTTGAAAATCATAAATTACCCCCAAAGGTATTCTTAGTATCTGCAGAGGTGCTTCTCAATGGCATACAAAGCTCTGCCTATCATAATAAATACTTCATTTTTCACAATATTATATGAGCTACCCTTACTGGAGCACTGAATTGCTGTAAATATTACCTCAATTCAGTGTGAAAGTCATTTTGTAGCATAAATGCTGAAAAAAATGATGATACGGTAGGAAAAACTATTCTTATATTCCGCATTTACCCCTTCCTCATTGAGGTCAGAGATAGAGCTGTAACCCCGAATGTACTAGATGGAAGAGTATAACTTTGAGCTAAATCTGAAAACAGTAGTCCCAGTCATATTTGTCCACAGGCAACAGTACTGACACAGAGTGAGATATAGGCAACATCATCCTTCACTACCTTTGAAAGTCCAGGTTTTATTTTTATGTTTTTAATTTCCTATGCCCACAAGCAAAGCTGAAAAGTCTTGTATGCAGCACATTGTGTGTGACCCTAGGAAAGAGAACAGTGTATTTAATATTTCCCCAACACGCATCAAAAGATCACTTATGCCATGTCTTAACTTGCCAATTCCTCTTTGTTTTTCATTTCTCATCTCAAAAGTGATGAGCTATAATTTTTCATGCTTCTATTGTGAAAGAAGGCTAAGAATCAGGAGAAAGAATTAAAGTTATGTACTCAGAGCACTTCCTGCAAAGATATAGCTTGTAATTAACAGTTCTAACTCAGTATTGAAAGTACTAAAAAAAGTCAATTTTTCTTGGTTTTTTTGTATACAGTTATCTCTGAATACAGAAAAAATGTGTTTTCCTTTACAGCAATGTAACACTTGAACAGTCCTATAAAACAATACAATTACCCTGGCCCAGCTTTAACCTTATCAGATCCATCTGCAAACCCTCAGTGCAGTTAAGTTTAAGAATAAATGACACACAACTATTACAAGCACTTTTCACATGGTTGTGACCAATTGCTTATCTGAAAATGGATTCAGCTCTTTGTTTGGTTTTTGTTGCTTTTTTTTTTTTAAGATGCTCTATTGTTTCTTATCTGGAAATAAAAATCTCAGTCTGTGCAAAGTAGATCAAAACTACCCTCACTCTTCTCCTGTGCAAGGTGGGATGGTGTCCTGAAAGTATAAAGCAGATGTCTTGCATGAGAGAGTCTCTGAGCAGCTACAGTGCCGAAGCGAGAGAAGGAGTTAAAAAAAGAGACGATCACTAAGGGGAGTTCTTAAGATCATCAAAAATATTTAGGATCAAGAGAAGTCCATCATGTTATCCACCAAATCCAAAATTCACAACTCCAAATGATTGTGTGGTATGTGGATTGTAACATTCATGTATTTTGTGATATGGCAAAATATCATAATAGTAGATGACACAATCACAGGATTGCTTTGTTTATGAAGATTATATGACAGGACCAGGAGTTTTTCAAAAGACAGCATTTGCTGACTAAGTGTCTTTTATGTTCACTTTTCTTAATCCAGCCCCCTTTTACCCATTAGCTCACAAAATGGAAATACCTTTAACAGGATGCCCCATTGGACACTATTTGTTCCTGGATTATTTTCTGAGTTATTTGCTTCACTTGGCTGGCCTAGAAAATACCAGCTGGGTGTGTCTCGCATTGCTTGGGCCACAGCTAATGGATTTGTAATCGAAAAGCCTCGTTATACTAGAGTGTCTCTGAAAACAGGAAAAAAAATCTTCTGAAAACCCCAAGGAAAAACTAATGAAGCAAATACAGAAACGATGAAATCTTTAAAATTCATTAAAAATGGCAAGAGCAATGCCACTGAGACAAAACTTTCAATTACCAAAGTTATTACAACAGACAAGAGATTTTTTAAAATTCTTTCTGAGATCTACAAACACTAGAAATGTTTGAATGTGGAAAAATGCAATATAAAATGAAAACAGAAAAGTAGAAATCATTATATTTGAAGCTAGTGTCCAATTTCTGCTATGGCAATGGGGCAACTGGTAACATAACAGCTGGTAAGCCTATGGAATAAAGGATGAAGAAAATCTGCTGGTGAGACAGTGCCTTGTATCAGAGATCCTCCCCAGGTTAGGGTGAACAGAAGAGGCTTCTGCCAGGATGCATGGTTCTGGTATGTTAATGTTTCCCACTTCTGCGTTCCTGGCTGGCCATTGGCCTCTCCGCCCCTTTGTCACCTTATATGTCCCATGTCCTGGAAAGTTCTCCACTCCAGGTTCCCCCCATTGGCCCTTGCCCCTCGCCACTCCCCCAGAGCTCCCCACTGGCTCCCATTCCCCAGTCCCGCCTGTGTACCGCCCCTGTGCCCTCAGACCATTGGTCCCTGATGCTCGCCCCGCTCCCCTACTTAAACCTGGACCATCCATTGTCCTCTGTCTTTGTCCCTGGATCCCTTCATGGTGTGGCTGTAATGAACCTCCATCCATGGACCCCCATACAAAGATCCTTCCTGCCTCTTTGCTGTCGACCCACATTTCTGGAGCTATCCGTGTGTGTGTGCGTGCCGAACAGCTTCGCTAACGAGACGCTTTTAGGAAGGTTGTGACACCTCACGCTCTGGCACCGCAAAGCTGCAGCACTCGGCTAGCAACACAGCAACTTTAAAACAATTTAAATCTGAGGTTTCAGGGCGGCTATATATTCAATCTTTCTTCTTAATCACAATGTTTTTCAGAAAATGTGAGCCAAGTATGGAAATCTATTCTTTAGTTGTTCAAGGAAAGAATAAGTAGCTTATTTCACTGCTTGAGTTGATAGACATAATATTTATCTTTGAGTATACCTAAGGTCATAGGCTGTGGAAAATAATTCCCATATTTTGCAAGAGCATTTTCTAACATTCCTTTTTCTGAGTAGTTTATTTAAACGATATTCAGATTTCAAAAATATTTTCTCTCCCTTCCAGATACTTTAAAACAACACAGTATCATGGATGTTTCCTAAAGGAAGATCACAATAGCACACAGAGGGGAAAAAAAAGACTAATTTAAAAATGCCTTTTTTTCATCTGTGTATGTGAACGGTTATACCTACTGCACTTGACTGCACTCAGCTCTCCCAGGGGAGATTCAAAACATGTAGTATTTCATGATGTATAAACATTTTCTGACTTAACACTGTAGAGGGATCACTTATCCTTCTAATAAATCCACTCCTGTTTTCTAACTTAAGCTCCTCATCTGTTTGATGTAAATACCATTCACTCCAACAAAAATCTACTAAAATGAAGCAATACTCATTTTAGTGACCTAAAGGATGCAAATAGGAGAGGGTAATGAAAGGTTACATCATTGAGTGTGAACTGCAAGGGTTGTACACAGCACACAGAATGAAATGTCAACACAGATGGGATTTCATCATTGACTTCAAGCAATAACTTCTTCAGAATTTAACACAAAGCAAAAGGGTATTGTTTACTTTTTATCCTGAAGTCACAACCCTACTAAGAAAAAAAAAAGTAAATTGTTGTCTTCTAATTGAAGGCTAATGTCAAACAAGAAAATTAATTTACACCAAACAGAACTTCTTCCTCACAAAGCACTTAATAAGAAGTCTAAGTATATCTTTCATTAGCATCTCTGCTCCTCCTCTCATTTTCTGGCTATGCCTGAATTTTTTTAGACTCTTAAAAATAATAAAGCAGCTATTCCATTTTGCTGGAAAAAACCTGCACAATCACCAGAGAAAACTGACTTTACCAAGGAAAGCTGCATCAAAATATCACAATACAATATTTTACATCACTCAAAATATTGCCTGATGTTCAAAATAAAGAAAAAAATGTTATTTTGTCCCATGTAAGATATTACTGTAATTGTATAAAGCAGCAGGTTAAAGACGTCCAGAGAAAAAGTGAATTTTAAAATCAGCATTTTTCTCTAAAATTTAACATTAAAATGATTACCAAGCACAGAATGTGTTTATTCCCCACATCACTATAACTATTTCAATGATAGGCATCTTTGCAAAAGAAGAACAAGCATACATTTTAACAAGGCTGCAGTTAACTGTGCTGAAAAAACACTAGGACATCAAAACCTTACTGCTAAAGACTGGCCTAATTAACAGGCCAATTTCATTACCACAAGTTTTCAAATCTGTGATATTAATTAAGAAACAAAAGGAGACAAATGGCCTGCAAAGAGCTGTATCTGCCTTCTGGCCTACAAATGAGCACTTGCAATCTGTGTAATCGATACCAAGAAACTCGCTGGAATTAATGCCCAGCCTCACAGCTTTCTGCACCAGCTCCTTCCTTTACCTGACCTTTCAGGTAAATATATCTTGTGCTTCTCAAATGACTAACTTGCACCTTTCATTACTTTAATCATTGACCTGAAAAAAAGTATGTAAATTCCAGCCTTTCTAAGACCACATTTTGATAATATCCATAATTTCAGTATAGAAAAGGTGTGTCAGTAGCTTGATGGCTGGAAAATGGTCAGGCTCTAGTAAAATTAAAATTATATTCTTTACTCTCTTTCAGCTGTAAGAGTAACAGGTCTGCTGCTTAGTATGCCCCAGAAGAGACTTCACGTATTATATCAAACATTTTCTGTTATAAAATAATTGGATAAAATACCAAAGTCCCAAGCCTTCTAAAACTGATTAAACTTTCTTGAACTTCAAATCACCAGAAAAAAGAAGGAAAAATTCCAGAAAAGCAACAAAACCATCTACTTTAATAAGACTTGCCAAAAAAATTTGTAGAACCAATAGATTTTTCTGAATGAAGACTATGAACAATGTAGCAACTTCTTATAGTCATATCCAAAATGGGTATTTTTGATAGAGTAAATATAAGATCAAATTTCAGATAAACCTTCCCTGTATGTTTCATATATGTAGATGTGTCTGTGAAGTGAGGGCACATTATTCCACTGGTTCAAGTGAATCTAATTACAGAAAAAATATCAAGGCTCTTTTTTTTGTTTGTTTTCTTGTTTATGGGGTATTTTTTTGTTTGTTTCTTTTATTTGTTGTTTTTGTGGTTTTATTACTAATGGTTCGAAGCTGTGCCAGTGGGGATTTGGACTTGACATTAGGAAGCATTTCTTTACTGAGAGGATGGTAAAACACTGGAACAAGCTCCCTAGAGAGGTGGTTGATGCCCCCAGCCTGTCAGTGTTTAAGAAGCTTTTGAAAAATGCCATTAGCAACAAGCTTTAACTTTTGATCAGCCCAGAACTGGTCAGGAAGTTGGACTAGATGGTCATTGTAGGTCCTTTCCAAATGAAGTATTCTATTCCCTTCTGTTCTAAAAGTAAGCGTTAAATTTTTTTTATATAAAAAATAAACATTAATCCCTCCAAACACAAATTTATCATTACTGTATGTAATTATTGAATTCTAGCCCCCAAAAACACTGACTCTGGAAAAAAGTTTTGAAAGCACGACTGAGGACAGCTAGTGGTCAGGAACCACATTATGACCAAGAAAGGTCTCTAGAGAAAAGTATCTTTAAAGCTTGTCCTCATGGTTCCTTAACCCCTCACAAGCCTGTCCCAGCTGAAACATAAGTTCAGTCAGGGATTCTACTTATGCATCTTCTTGATCTGTCCCTCCTATCCAGAATGTGATACAAGCTTGATATTTAAGCAGAAAATGCCATTATTGTTTAAATTTGCTATGTATACTTCACACAGAAGTATTATATGACACTTTCAAAAAAAAAATTAATCTGGTTAATTCACAGTGTTGTCCCTATCTTCAGACACGTGCTTGTATTGCGTACAAAGATTACTGATTGGGTAGAATACCAATGGAAGCCTTGATCAAGAGAATAACAAACTAAATTCAAACCACGTCCTTTGTCCACCTTCATGAGGGGTTGACAACCACCACCACATCCTGCTTTCCACTCGTAATGTTCTCTTCCATTTTCAAAGCAGAACTCCTGAGTTCACACAATATGCTCAAAGGCAATCCATGACAAAAGTATTTAACTTGTTCATTAAAATATATCCTAAAAATTCACTGTAAACCTGGTTATTTTCATAAAGATCTTGTAATCCCAGACTACTGAAATTAGGAATATGCTTTTTCATATTTCCCAGCAATTTTTTACCTTCTTTGTTCATCAAAAAGCATTTTCCCTAGTGAATTGACCCAAAATGACTCCTGCCTCTAAAAAATACTTGGTTGAAAGATGTCAAAGAAGCTTACATTTTCCAATACAAAAACTGATGATAAAATGCCAGGGTTGAGAGCACTCAGAGATTCTATGGGAAGATATTGCCTGACATACTCAAACAAAAATCCACAGATAGCAGAAAGCAGTTTGTACAAAGCTGAGTTTTCCCTAAAGTCGCTTGTTCCATTTTTGCTCTTTTTTGTGGAAGAAAATAAAATAAGATCCTCCTTGCATCCACTAAGAAAACAAAGCTAAAACAAAGTAAAGAGTCAGAAACTGACAGTAACAACAAGTTATAAATTATGTGCCACAGAACATTTTAAAGCATCACATTTTAAAACATTGATAGAGAATACCAAAAGATGTTGCTCAATTTCTTAATTACGTATAAAAATCCAGGGATCTTCAAACAAGTCAGTAATTATTAAGCTTTCACTCACAATTTATTGTTTTTTTGATTACATTGTTTTGACATGTTTTCATTTCAAATGGTAATGAAACTAAAAGAAAAAAAGCTTCTCTGCACGATTGCTTTTTATTACAGCACATTTTGAAGCTGGGGATTCCAATGTATTTTAAAAACATGCTAAATTCACACTAAAAGTTGATTGCACCTTCCTCAGATCAAAATCAGATGTGGTGCATGTATAGATTGAGAAACACAAAAGAATCCCCAACTGTATTGTTAGGATGAATTTAGTCACAATGCTACAGTTAACTTTTTTAAACCAAGTTCTTCAAAATAAACAGGTTTCAATCAAATTGGTTTTTAAGTCAAATATTTATACTTGAGACAGGGCAATAAGCATGGTATCAATTTAATTTACTGCTTTTTTTGTATTGTTATTTGGTACTTACAAGTATCTCTTTAAACATCTTGTGTTTGTTTATGTCAGGTGACCAAGAACTGCCTAAGGCATTGCAAAAGATGAGAGGGAGACCAACAGCAAGCAGCTAGAGGTGGTTACTAGGAGGGATTTGCATTTGTAGAGCATCAAAAACACAAAGCAAATGAGCTCACAGAAGAGAACAAAGTATTTAATACTAATACAAAAATGTGTTTACGAAAATTAATTTGGCCATCTGCCTTGTTTAGATTTAACACTGGAAATAGAGCTTTTTTAAAGCAGTTCAAAAGAGCTAGAGATCTGAATTCAGTGCTTCTCAATGAGAAGGGTGGGTTTGGATTTTTTTTTTTTTTTAAGATAATATGAGCAAAGGAACTGTGTTCCTTCCACATAATTCAAAGTAATGCTTCTCTTACCAGGTCATGTCTTATGAGTTTCCAAATAACATGCAACCCATATACACTCCATGCTTGAGGTCTGGCTGGTAAAATACTTAGTATAGCAGACACAATTTAAAGCTGTCTTTCAATACTTGTGAAAAAATAGAAGGCTGATGGAAGATTTCACAGGCCACTTCAAACTAGTTTGTGTAATATCGATCTGACTTATGTCATAACTCGGGTAATACCAGAATAATGGAATACCTTTAATCTGTATTCACTGACCCCTTCAGTTGTTAATTCCTGTGATGAAGTTCTAACATTTCCTTTTCTTGCTCATGGAAACTAAAACTGGAAAGAAAACCAGTAATTTATTAAAGAACTGCCATAGCTTTCCTATTCGAGAAAAAACTGAGTGAAGGTTGGCATTCAGGCAACCGAAGATGAAAGGAGACGCTAATTTGGAGTAGGCTGATTTGAAATGGGAGGAATAAAAAAATTATTCTAAGACACCTTAAGGCAAAGTTTGCTCTTGCCTTCCTTATCCACGAAGGAGCATCACTGAATTCCCCAGGAGGCCGCATAACTCATACTGGCACCCAGTGAGGTGAATTCAGTGGAATGCCAGGCTAGCTCTATTAGTGAATACTAATACAAATGGGCACTAATAACAGTGGAGTGCATATGAAACATTGAATTCACTGTTTCAGTACAACAACAGTATCCATTAATGCCATATAAACAAACTCAAATCCGCTATCAGATGTGTTCCCCAAAATGCCTCCTGGCTGAAATCTTCCATCAGTTTGGCTGTAGTAAACAGGAGTGGCAATGGCTGAGGATCACCCAGTTTCCAGAAGACCAAACTGTCAGCTTGCTGCAACAACTGTAGCTTGCCTGATTTGCAGGAAGGTCCATTTTTTTTTTACTCTTACCTCTGTTAGGTTTGTCACACATTTCCATTGTCTCTTGTAACCACCTGCCTATAACACAAGTGCTCACCAGGTCCTGGGCATTCCTGGCTCCTACAGGTGAACAGAGCTGTCTCTGGATCTTCACCAATGCACTTGTACATGTAATTCACATCCCAGTGGTCTGCATGTTTTCCTTTGTTTCTTTTTTGATATATGGTACTATCTCAGACCCTTTTCACAAGAGATTCCTGAAAATGTTGAACTTTCAAGTTACAGAGCATTTCCTCAAATGTTCTCCAATGTTTACTATCACTTTCTGCTTTAACATCTGAATCTGATTGGTCAAATAAGTTTCAAAGTAAGCAGCACTATGTGACATTTTTTTTTGCGTCCATCTCCTAGGGAAGAACAGTCTGGAGTATCCAAGAGCAATGGCAAAGGAGAGTGTCTTGTCAATACTGTTAATTTCTGGGTTTACTCACTTGGACACAATATCCATAATATTCCAGGCAATGCAATTTTAGGCTGACCAGCTTTCTTTCAACTGCAATAACTTCTTTTTATCAAGGACTTATCCAGAACAATAGCCTGCAAGACTGGCCAGGCGTGGTTGAGTGACTATACTAGAAAGTACTTTGCAACTGCTTATAAAACAGAGAATCTAACCAGAAGTTATTTGATGTCAAAAGTAAGTTCTGGGGAATGTCAGGGTATCGATGCCAAAAAAGCTTCAGCAAGGAATTTCTTCAGCTCTCAGCAGTAGTTTGTAAGAACTCTGTCTTTCCCATGCAACTAATTCAAAACAATGTTACAGTTTTGTAAACTTCTGCACCTGCTAGTTGTTTTCCACCATTGTTGTGTTTCCAACTAGAAAAATATTTAGAGATGGGTGTCTTAGAACTTGGCTAATCACCCTAAGGGGTGGATGGTCGAAAGAACCAATTACCTTATGCCATATAGTACACTTTTTGTGAACTAACATATAAAAAACCCTCCAAGAAGCTAATAAAGGGCTTCAGCCTTCTCTCTACCCTGAGCTTGGAGTCTGTGTCGTTCCTCCATTCCGCGGTGATAACAGCGACATCAGGGTATCTAGATTACTGCGTGTCTGAGTGCATGTTCATTTCTGAAGGTTACTAGAGAACGACAGTGAGTGTCACTTATACTGAAACTGCTCTCAGGATGTCAAAGGAAAGGCAGTGAAGACAGTGATGAAAAATATTCCTTATGGCACGTACTCAATGTCTACATGCCATGGAAATGTAACAGGAACTGAGTTGGTAGGAAGACTCCCAATTTAGCTAATAATTAAAAAAAAACCAAAACAGTAAATAAAGATGAATATTCACCCCTCTAGCCCAACATGAAATTCTGGAAGCCAGCAGATCATCTTCAGAAATTATGTTGATAACCATTGCTTAGAGACAAAATGATGAAGCCACTGCATATCACCATAGCGCACCTGTATGTAGCACTTACAGTCAGGTATTTTGGAAATATATTCCTGTGTTTATGAGATGTAAAATGTCAGCACAGCATTACATACCAGCATACACCATTACAGCACATGAATGTCTAAAAAGATCATGTATAATTTCCCTTGAAAGTGCTAACTTGCATGCATAGATACTTCAGTTGCGGTAGGAGGTCTACATGCTCTTCTCTACCCGAACAGAAATATAGTTCAACCTCAGTGGTAAGAAATTCTTCAGTAAACTTTATAACCTCCTTCCAAACTCTGGCTGTCAGTATTGAGCTTTTCAGAATGACAGTTTAAATCAAGAAAATGTCACATGTATAGTAACAGGTCCAATCTTGTCTGTAAATTGCTGTCTGTGGTTTTCAGAAACACAGTAAATTGCTGGTGATTTGCAATGAGTCTCACTGCAAGGATAATTTGACTTTTGCACATTTAACAAAACATTCTTAAATTATTCATGCATATCATTCAATGTTTGGACAATTTTGAGAGTCATTGATTTCAGGAACCTGTAGTGTGCCTTTTTACTAGATAAACATAAATCTTATATTTGACTTTTGCTTCTCAAGTGTAAAACTGAAAGTGTATCCTGGTACCAAAGATCTATAATACATTTTAGGACTCACTCATCAAGGATAAGTGGACAGGTTTTTTTCCAAACACCCAACAGATACAATTGTTTAGACTATCTTTGTGTAGTACATCAGGTACCTCAGAGTCACTGGCATCTGCAACATGGTGATCCAGAACACTACAGCACCCATGTCCCTTTTAAAAACACAGTGAAGCCAGGATTGTCTTCCATGTGTCAAATACCTAAGCAACATCTGTCTGGAAAGCAGGGGATAAAAGAAATACATAGAGGTAAAATACACAGCTCGGGGTGAAAAGCAATGGCATGAGTTGGTGGACAGTGCTCGATGGAAAAAGAACATCAGAGCAAACTGTCTTCTACGCTGGTAGATGGATGAGGTGGGACCGCAGATGGGAAGAGGTTTAGTCTGTTTACGGAAGGACATAGTCAGAGAAGTCCTGAATACACAGGATACCCTCTCCACTCTCTGGAGAGGCAGCAAGACTCATTGAGAGACAGTTTTGTTCCCAGCATTGCCACTGAGGCAGAGTCTTCAAAGGAGACGCTCTGTCCTAGCCCCTGGGAGGCCTGTGAAACCTCTGACTGCACCCTTAAGAACATACTGTGGATGTCACGGTAGCTTTACATCACTGCCCTCCAGGGGCTTCCTCCTCACAACTGGTAACAAACCCCACTCTCTCCTTTGAGGTTACTTTGCACACAAGTATCTTTTCATTAAAGAAATGGCGGAGACAACAAGGTCACATTTTTGTCTAATCTGTATGATCAAGGTTTCAATGCATTTTCCTTTAGCTATGTCAGTTTATACCACCTCGGCAGAAAGCCAAGAACTTTGAAATTTTAACATTTCACAAAATGAAAATCTGTTTTTTCCCTCCTAAAAATGGTATTTACCAACAGCCCACACACAAAAATGTGCAAGCATTGAAACACTATATTTGGTTTTCAGTTCTATGAATAGTTATCATGTCATACCTTTCGTTTATCATCTTGCAACTTGTAATCTCCTGTGTTTCTTTTCATCTACAGTGCACCCTGACTTAAACAATCACTCAGTGGACTGACAAAGTAATCTATTAAGGCAAGCAGAATTACAAATAAAATGAAGTGATAATTCTTCTAGAAAGAACACAACCCCATGAAATATTAAATCATATTCGATGCATCAACTTATTTTACTGTTGGCAAAACATTTAAACACAGAAACATATTTATGTTTCCATGCTAATAAAGGGACTCAAACCACAAGTACTAAATTAAAAGACAATCTATGTCAGAAAGATTATTTATTACACTATTCAAAACCTTGGTGATGTGATGTAGCAGGACAAACTCTAATGACTAAGCTGCAAAACATAAGAAGCAACATATTCCGCAGTCTTTTTCACACAAAACCTAATATTAATACTAAAGGAATACAGATTTCTTCACCTCTAAATCCTTTTTGGGTTCTAAGAGTGGCTTTAATACTTAGTGATTTTTTATTCTCCTTTATAAGGACGATTTGTTTTTTAAAATACTGAATGTTTCAGAGATGCACTGAAATAGTAAACTAAGGCATATGTTTGCTTAAAAAAAAGAAACATATAACACAAATTTCATGCATCTACATATCCTTCCCCGACTTTTTCTGACTCCAATTCATTGAATTTCTCTCACCTCCTATTATCTATTGGGAGAAGTTACAAAGCAAAAGCACAACAGAATCACAGAAGAGGTGCCACAATAATATATACAAGATCAATACAAGCAAATGCAACCCAGATTACTTGAAAAGGCTGTTAAGAGATACTATTAGGCAATATTGTAATGTGCATAGTATACAAACAAAACCATATAGATAGACCAATACACTTATTTAATACACTGTATGTCAAACCTTAGCATTTCAACTTCATTGCGTAAGACAAGATTTTGGTACCTGATGAATTCCTAGGGGTTTTTTTCAGTTTTTATATTAAAGCCCCCTCTCCTCCTCAAATTTTATACATGAGAAGTGGAGAGGTCTATGGATTGCCTCTTATTTTAATGCTGATTCTGCAAACTACTTAAATGCATGGTAAGCATGTGAGTAATTTTATTGAGTTTAATGAGACCACTCATGCATTTTAAATTAATCTTGTGTCTGAAGCAGCAGAAAAAGCCCCCATACAGAAATCTAAGCAGTAGGAATAGACAACGTGACAGGACAATAACCACTGTAATTTGCACACACTACCCATGTGCTTTAGGCTATAGCAGCTCTTTGGAGGGGTGATGCTCTTGTTGCCTTTCTGAAGCAGAGTTTGTGCGTATTAAGAACACAGCAAAGACTCCTCAATGAGGGATAATACATTTGTTCAAAGAGTGTTTGTTCAGGGACAATACAGGAAGAATGGCTGTGGAGGCTTTAGGTGAGTGGCACATGGAGTTTCAGGGGTCAGTAAGTTAAGGACTGCTCCAGGTTCAGAACTAGGATGCTTTGGATGATGGACAGAAACTGGGAAGGAATACAAAAGGATGTCTTTCCGTTTTCCTCCACTGTGATCTTCCTTCTGATTTAAACTAAAGACAGCAACTATAGAGCTTCTAACGAGAGATTGCAGCAATGTTTCTCTTGGCGGCACGAGACAGGTCCTTTTGCCCACCCTCCTCTAGACACCTTTTATCATTTCTAACAGCACATATATACAAAAATTTAATTATGAAACTTTCATCCTTTGTGAATATTTCTGTCAATGGGTACAAAAGCTTTCGGGGTCAGACAAAACCCAGACAAATACACTGATTGTGCCATCCCATTCCTCAAGAAACAAGAATAAAAATGGCAAAAAGATTTCAGTCTTTAATATAAATTAGAAGATACATAATAGAGAATATTTAATGGTGAAGAAAAATAAGTCAGGTAGAATCCATGCTAGCAAGGTTAAAGGCAGCAAAAAGTTGTTCATTAAGCTTATTATGAACAAGAGAAAATATAGACCTTCTAATAGATGTTTACTGTGATTTTTTTAAAGAGGCATAAGAAGTAGACCTTTTAATACATTCTTCTGTTCTTTTTTTTCCATAAAGAATGACAAGAGGAGAAAAAAGCATTTTCTAAACCACTAGTAAGAGGTCTATGAATTTCTAACTCACATGCAATCTTTAGGCCTGGACAGCTAGCAACCACACAAAAGCTCTGGATATTGAGTTCCATGAATGCAAATAATTTAATTTTTAATAAATCTCTGGAACTGCATGAGACTGAAGAATTTTAAAGCCTATAAAAGATTCAGAAAATGCACATGCAATGGTTCAAGGATCATTAATCTAGCTTTAGTCCCAAAGCAAACAGAGGAAAGATGACATAAAAACAGATGCCTGAGATCCAGCAAAAGCAGTATAACTGATGTCAGTCAATAAAATTTCTTAGGACATTAGGACCTATTAAACAAACTCTATTTCATTGCTTCCAGAGGTTAAGTGTTGAGTTGATAGGAGCTGCAAGAAGGTAGTATACTTATATATCTATAAGGCATTCACAAAACATTCTTACTGAAAAAAATTTGAATGGCAGTACATTTTAATGGACTGAAAATTAAAGAGACTGAAAACCAGCTAATGAACATAGTTTTCAATGGAAATAATAGCTGAATAACAGTGTTTCTAGCAGGACTCCCTTGGGATTGATGTATATTCTGATGTTATTCCACATTTTCATCAGCAATCTATAAGTACATATAAAATCCCTGCTTGCAGTGGATATATTTGCAGATGACACAAAGAGAGGGAGGAGGGTAAATAATGAAAAGGCAGGCAGCTGTACAGGGCCATCTGGACTGCTTGGTAAGCTGGGATCAGTGAAACAAAATCCATTAAACTATAGGCAGGCGCAAGCAAAATTATAGAGCCTGGAAACAGGAAACACAAGTCATGACACAGACCTGTAAACTGCATTCTAGAAAACAAAATGTTTAGATAAAAGTTAATATGATCCTGGGATGTTTAAGCAAACTGCCTAGCTACAGATGTAAAAAGTGATCTTACTTAGACATTCAGAAATTAATATCCTAGGATACTGATGGTATTACTAAAATCTAGGAACATTTTAAAACTCTTTAAATATCTTTTAAAACCATTTGGTTATTTCATGTATTATAACAAGGTAAATTTGTGTCCCAAGCATATTTTTAGATGTACACATTTGCACAAATATTAGCATATTGTATAAGAGTAAAGGAAGAAGTTTTCAAAGAAAATGATGCCACAAAATTATTTGAATTTTTATAGAGAATTGCAACTTTAAAACCATTATATAAAGTATACTTTTAACTAATCAGGTAGTGAATTCATAAGAATCAAATCTATGCACAGTAAACCTAAAATTAAAAAAAAAATCAAGAAGTACCAATTAAAAAGCAATTATTAAGAAATTTTAGATTTTCCAAAATAATTATTTACACTGATTGTGATAATATTTTTGGGGTACACAATATCCACATGTCTAGAACATTTAAGAATAAAAATAGCTATCTCATGTGAAAAACAAGACATAAGGATGGAAGATACCCTGAAGCAAACACAAGTTGCAGCTCAGGGTAGATGTGAAGCATATGAAAATGGTCCCAACACAGCAAGAACTACTCTGAAGTTAAACAATGTACAAGTGTATTTGAGATGAAGATTTAGTGAAAATCAGTTCCTTCACAGCTGGACATGTATGTAGCTTTTTCCTCACTGACTGTAGTCTTTTATCCAACAGCTCACCTTTGAAGTGGAAAAAATAAGAGTACTTGTGAATGCCCTGGTAACAGATAAAGAGAAAGAAATATCAGTTTAGTCAAGATAACATGGATCAAAAGGAAAATAATCTGTCCTGGCAAGTTGGCCCGTAGTTTGGTCACATCTGATCAAACTGAGGAAAATTACTAAACTGAATGAAAATAAAGCTGAAAAAAATTCCAAATATCATTGGTAATTCACAGAAAGTCAAACTAAAATGAATCAACTGTATTATATCTGCAAATAAGTAATCTGGGGTTTAGGTATAACACCTATGCCCCTTGCAGCAGAACTAGACAGACTCCTGTCTAGGCAGTAGGCAGTTCAGAGAGTTTGAACTGTCTCAGCATAAAATATATCCAAGCCTTCAAACAATTTTGAGATAAACAAGGAAAATCTTCAGCTAGATGTTTACTGTGAAAAAAGGAGCTCTTGATCTACCAAGGAAGACCAAAAAATAAAAAAAAAAGAAACTGCTTCCAAGCATGAGGAACAGTAACACAATAACAGGAACAGTAACACAATAACACAGAGCAGCAATTCTCAGCAGATGGGTATAACATATTCTCCCCCTGGAATAGAATAGCTCTCTCAAAACAACATTTTAAAGAACTTCTACATGCTCTCTAAAGATATAAACAGAAAGGGAATCTAAGTGTACAGAATGCAATGCTACTATAACATAGAGACAATCAAATTACTCACAAGCAGCATTTGCCCTTGGAAGTGTTAGTCAGGCACTTTTGCCATCACTGTGACTTCTCCTCCAACATTTCTGCCTTCCCCATTTGACTGAATAGGTCAAGAATACCCAGCATTATTGCTGCTATAGTAAAGCCACTCAGACAATAAACCGAGCAAAGCAAAGGGCAGGAGGGCAGCTAAATTCCCAGTAGGATTCTCTCACCCTTTCCCCATTAATCCAAACTGAAGAAGTCTGCTCAAAGGAACGCTGATACTCATAAATAATAAATTCAGTCACATCATCAGCATGAGCAAGGCATTTCCCTGAAGGACAGCTGAAAAAGAAAGAGAGTATAATAATCTAGACAAGGAACAATCCCACCAATTCCCCTGTGTAATTGAAAAGGAGTTCTCAAAGCCCATTCACCTTATAGAGGTTAAATAAATTATTAGATGATAACCAGATTTTGGAGGTAAATTTGCTCCAAGATTCAAACCACAAAGATTAAGAGAATACTTCCTATGACCTTACAGAATCAAAAACCTTTTTCTAATTAAGACAATTTAACATAAAACAAACATCAAGCATTCTACAAAAGAAGAAAAATTTGCCAAAAGAGACATGTTGGAAATACATTTAAGGCTTACCCAAGGTTATGCTATTGAAGTAGTGGTTTTTTGTTTGCTGAAGCCTTCAAAAGAAATTAATACCAGGAGTAAAGGCAGGGACACTGCCATCATTGTCACACAAGAAAGAACCACTTAATAGGAGCTGAAGGGCAAAATTTTTTTTCTTCCAGATGCTCTTTTGAAATATCTAGTGCAAGTCAGGTTCAGGTAGGAACACCACACTTACGAGGTTTGTAAAAATCCAAGGCAAAATTACACCACCAGACTCCTGGACCGAAGTAATATAAGGAGGATGTTAACAAAGAAAGTTCAGGATTATGTACATCTAATGACAAGAGACTAGGAAAGAGTAAAGAATAAGAAAAACTCTGAGTAGATACAGAGGATCTATGCAGTTAGGAAAAATCTCCTTGGTTGTCAAATGTAGATCAATGAAAAGTAAGCCAAGCTCTCTCCTTGCTTTTCCTCTAAAGTAGAGTTTATGTATCCCAAAGGACATACAGTCACCTGGATAACATCTAGAGATGATAAACAATAACCTGATTTTTATATTTCTTTTCCAGTTCAAAAATAAGACCATGTTAACACATCTATCTAAGTAATATCTACAGAGGGGTCTGGACAGGCTGGATTGATGAGCCTAGGACAATTTTATGAGGTTTGACAAGGCCAAATGCAAGGTCCTGCCCTTGGGTCACAACAACTCCAGGCAGCTCTACAGTCTGGGGGCAGAGTGGCTGGAAAGCTGCCCCGTGGAAAAGGAGCTGGAGATGCTGGTCAACAACCGGTTGAACCTGAGCCAGCGTGTGCCCAGGTGGCCAAGAAGGCCAAAGGCATCCTGGCCTGTGTCAGGAACAGTGTGGTGAGCAGGACCAGCGCAGTGATTGTCCCCCTGTACTCGGCACTGGTGAGGCCAAACCTTGAGTGCTGTGTTAAATTCCACGCTCTTCAATTCAAGAAGGTGCTGGAGTGAGTCCAGAGAAGGGCAACAAAGCCAATGAAGGATCTGGTGCACAAGTCTAATGAGGAGCTGGAAAAAAGGAAGCTCAGGGAAGACCTTATCACGCTCTACAACTACTGGAAAGCAGACTGCAGTCAAGTGGGGGTCTGTCTCGTCTCCCTGGTAACAAGTGACAGAAGTAAATGGCCTCAAGTTATGCCAGGTGAGATTCAGATTGGATATTAGGAAAAACTGCTTCACTCATACGGTTGTCAAGTATCGGAACAGGCTACCCAGGGAAGTGGTGGAATCACCATCCTTGGAAGTGTTCAAGAAATGTGTCAATGTGGTCCCTGGGAGCATGGTTTAGTGGTGGACCTGGCAGCGTTAGGTTAATGATTGAACTTGATGACTTTGGAAGCATTTTCCAACTTTAATGATTCCAGGAATTATGATTATGAAGTCCCATAAGAAGCATGTAGCATGCTTAAAAATCCCATGAGATTCAGCATCATAATTTCTGAGAAGAACTTTTTCAGATTCTACTGCCATCAACAATAAATGCCTTTTACTTTCATCAAGGTCTAGGACTGTCTCATGTGCAAATTATTACAAAAATCTTACTTAAAATTACATTTTCTTCTTAACAAGCATTGTCTTCTAATGGAAGAAAAAACCCCAAGCAAACAACCTATGAATCAGTGCAAAACTCCCTTCAGAACAGTTAAACTGTTTTCAAACTAGACATCAATTAAATAATTAAATGCAAAAGTTTATTAGAAGACATGAAATGACAGATTTCCACATAGTTAGGAAGAAGTCCTCTACTTGGCTAGTATCAGAACTAAAATTCCAAAGGATACACTACAGCAGAAGAAACAGTGTACAGAAATTTTTGGCAAAAAACATAAATTTGACCTTAGCAGGCAACAAATAGATCCCCAGCACTCACTCATCTCAGTAGTTAGAAGTTGCTGGACAGACAGCCGATCTGGTTGATCTAATGCCTAAACAAGACTATGAATAAAGAAATAATCAAAATATCTATCACTGCAGTTTTGTCAGAAGGGCATCACATTTGCAATGAAAAAGATAAAATACCAGCAGCAGTCTTCCCATTTCTACAAAAAGAGCATAATAATCACTACAGAACATATCCAAATGTCAACAAGTAGATAAAATAATTCCCTGAGTCATGAAATCCAGATTTACCCTTACCTGCAGATGAGTGTGTTATACTTGCTTACAACCAAACCACAACTCAGAGAAATTTCCTTTCCTCACTCCATGAACAATTCAACTTATTTCAGAAACACAAGGTTACAACAGATGACTAGATGGTCCTTCCTGCTCTTGTATTCTCTTATTCCTTATTCTGTATGTTTTTAGTTCTACATGTAAATAAATACCCAGGACTTTTTCAAGCCCTTTGCTATGGGCTTCAGACACAAACCCTGGTTAGGCTGGATTTACCCTCTCTGCGCCTCTAGCCATTGCAGCATGGATTCCTGGATCACAGGAATTCTTTTTCATATCCAAAGGTGTCTTTGGAGAAATACTGCAAGCTACTTGAGTTACTTACCTCCTTGACATGAGCCGATATTTTAGGGTTTTTTTATTCCTTTTAAAAATCTTCAAGATCCTAGAAATTAAGCCAATGAACTCGAAATTAAGCCAATGAACTCAAACAGATATGACTGTGATGTTTGTATGAATAAATTTGTCTGTGCAGCTCTTAGCTAAGCAGATGTATCACACCCATTATTCCCAGAGCCATTTAATATTAATGGAATTAAATGGATTATTTAAAAAAACTCACAGAGATAATACCTCAGCTATTTAAACCAATGAAGAAGATGGTGGCCTCCACTCCAGATATCAACATTAGAATTTTGCATCATCAGGGGTTATAAAAGAAAAGCAATTCTGATTGAAACACCTATTTTAATGATGCTCATAGTATATAATAAATTGAACCACTGTAAATGTCACCTGAAAGGATATAAAATTCAATTTTTGCACCATCTGGAATGTACTCCTGATTAAGTTGTTCAGCAATGTGATTGTATCACCTAAACAAACTAATTATCACCAGAATGACACATTTTGAAGTTTCAGTGGCATTTATCTATGTCTTATTTATTCCACTTTTTTTTTTCCAGGATGACCTTATGCTCAAATAGTGTCACAAAGCTAGTGCATGTTAATTTTCCTTTCAAGAGTAAGCATATTTTTCATTTGACTTTACACAATGCGACACCTTTACACAGTAGAGTAAAACAGATTGAACAACAAATTAGTTTTGGAACATGAAATCTGGAACATCAAAGTCTCTTCAGCTAAACAACCACAAAGTCTGCTCAGCTACAACAGATTCACATATTTCTGCTCTTCAATTTCCTTCTTTCCTTTTCCCTTTTTTTTGTTTTAAGAGAGAACATAGTAAGTCATCTTTTGTAAGTCACCTTTTTTGTCTGAGAAATTTAAATTGCAAATAAAAAGAAAATGCTATTTTCCATTGCTTCATCATCATGAATTCACAGTTCATAGCTAATTCTTCTCTAACTTTTCATGGAAACAGTCATTGTATTCTATACAGAAATTACCACACAGTTTCTGCTCCTGCACGTACTGATGTCAGCCTAACACAACATCAAAAAATACTGTTTGCAAATACCATTGAAAGGCACCCCAACAACATGTTAATCTATGATTAACGGTACCTAACACCAGCCAAGGCCAGAGCAATTATTTTGAAGTGCTGAAATGTTGTTTCTGTTCAATATTACAATACATAACTTCACAGTAAATTGGTTTCCAGGTTTATTGCCAAAGTAATTAAAAATTCAAAAGGTTGCTGTTTGTGCAGAACATTATGGAAAAGTAGTAAATACAATTGAACCTGGAGATTATTTCTTTTTATAGTAAGAGAGCAGCAGGATGGGAGGAGCAACTTGAATAAGGAAGGTCATATCAGAAGTTCATATTTTAGCAAACACATTTCAGTGGAACATCTACTGTAGGAAAGGGCACAAGAAAAACTAAAAGGACGCAACTGGTTCTAAAAACTTTTTTTTAAACCAAAAACTCTTACTTCTGAGAGCTGGTTCAAAGAAAGAGTGCACACCAAAGGAGTTAAATGGATTATATAATGCAAGCATTAAAACTTATATTTGGTCTGTTTTTCTTTGCTTTTATATTAGCTTAACTCTATTTACTAAAGTACTATTTAATTAGCATTCCTCCTTTTCTCATGGCAGAAAAGATTTCCAAACGTTACTTAAAAACCAACAATTTTTTTAACCCTTTGGGAGTAATAAGGTAGAGGAAGGAGGAGAAGGTGAGAGGGTCCAAACCTCAAAGAAACAAACCCAACCTTTTAATCATATTTAATTTCTGCAAGTTGAATTTTACTAGTGCATACGCTCAGAAGAGATTATATTTAACTACTGCTATAAAATTAGTAATTTGTAATGTCTAGAAATTGCAAAATGCTTACAGCTACATCCAGTGCTTCAGCATGATCCGTCATTGTGCACATCTCAGCTGGTAGCAGCTGATGGCATCAGCCGGAGCAAATGAACACCCAGTAATGAGGAGAATTAGAAGTTAAGGGGTGTGTAGTCTGCCAAGAGAGATGGGGATCAAAAGGAAGTGCTGATGAATAAGAGGTGTGTGGGAAAAAATTCTCAGCTGAGCTGTACATGAATGTATACACCATGTACAGCAGTGAAGAAATACACTATTATCACTCTTGCTTTGCTCTCAGTGAAGGCAATGATTTGTGTTCAACTGCAAAGGCATCAACAGAACAGACAGCACATGAGTTTTGTCTGTAATAGAAGTCTAATCTCCACCAAGAGTGAGCAGTAATGACAGCGTGGTCTCCCTCTTGTCACACAGCTGAACACCAAAACCCCACCTGTGCACACCCAAAACCTGCTGTCGGCCTCCCAGGAGACTTCAGTAGGGTCCCCTGTTTTCTGTGTCCCTACACACCTTCTGGGGAGAAAGGCCAGAGACACCTCAAGCTCCCCAGCTGGAATGACAGTCATGATGAAATGTTTAAGACTCTTAATTAAGATGAGGTTTTGAGTCTTCAACTTGTACTCATTTTTTAAATTTAACCACTCCTACCCCAAACCATCCATGGCACTCACTTGGGTTTTTATCTTGACAGAGGCTTGTTTTTATAGATCCAAAATAGTGGAGTAGAAGAGTTGTCCATTAGTAAGGCTTCATAACAGCTTTAGATCCTCTTCAGTGTCCTTATTATTAAAAAGCTTTTCCTGACCTCCAACCAAATCTTCTTGGCCACATGCTGAGCAAATTATTTCTTGCTTTTCTTCCCAGTGGATATGAAAAAACCCCTTCTCCACACAGAAATCACTTACATGTGAGTAGACGTACAATGACCTATCCTCTGCTCTTAGACTAAGGAAGTCCTTTATCCTCCATCCATTGATTTTCCATATAGGTTTTATGGATGCTGCCAACTTTGTCCCTGAGCTTTTTGGAGTGGGCAATTCTATGGAGCTAATTATGATGCTAATTAAGCCAAAACAATGGTCTCTGTTTTCTCACTTACATCAGCACAAGTTAGAATGAGAATCACTTTTTCTTCCATATTGTTAATCTAAATTCAACCAATGCTCTCATTTCACATTAAAAAAAAAGACACAAGCCCGAACATAAAGTATAACATCTCTATTAATAAAAATTAGCATTGGTTCTGAGCTTACCTTACTCCATTTGAGATGATTAGCTATAATTGCACAACAATTAAGGATTGACTGACATGCACCAGATGGAATAAATTGGATTTCACAAGTCGCCAGTATAAAGTCCACATAATTAACCCTCATTCTGATATACAACATTTTGTTTGGAAAAGAGTCCTAGGCTTCCAGTCTCTCAGCATTTTAATAAGTAGATTATTACTCCATTTTGTCCTCAGTTGGAAGAAATCCTTAATTTTATCAGATAATTCTATCCTCCAACTACAGATCCATATAATAATTTAGCCTATAGTTCTGTCTCCAGCTTAATGAAGTTGGATGGGAGCCCTACAAACTTTGAACATCCATTGACCAAAGTAAATATTACTAGGGAAAAAAATACATGGATAAATATTGTTTTATTAAATGACATAAGCAAGATTTCCTTCAGGTTCAGGGGCAAGGCTAATGAAGATGGTGTCACAGGCACATTAGAGAGCTCACATTCACTCAATATGTAAAACTAAGGACCAGAAAATAAACATAAGCTGTCCTAGAAGTCGTTTCCTACTGAATATATGAGTGTGGGTCAGGCAAATCCTTGGCCAAAAAAATTAGAAGAGTCAATTGACACAGAGCTCAATTCTGAGAGCAAAACTTAAATCCACAATGAGGCACAGTTCATGCCAAAGAAGCATGCCATGGAAAAGCCATGCAGAACAAGTAAATATCCCGGAGAAAGAAAACAGCTCAACAATGTTGCCCAGCTGCTTAGGTAAGGTATATGAAACAACAGGGAAGGTGTACACAGTACCACAATGCTGCCATACCTTTACTGAATAAAGGTTTTAACACAGGAGGTTTTAACAAAATGCCAGTAACTCACCCTTAAACACAAGCACTAGAAAAATGGCCTATCCAAAAAAAAAAAGTTGGAATACCAAATGATAAATACAAATGAACACAACTATTTTTTTAGTGGGTCTGAAATACTGGAGGGATGTAAACAACAGAACTTTTAACTGTACACTCTAAACAGATGAAGTCTCCTTTGTACAGCAGTACATAACACCATGTATTGCTGCAGATGGAGGGCTGACTTATGCACATTAGAAATTATGTGGTCCATATTTAAGCACATACAAAACTTTAGAAAAACAGTTTGTGTTTATGTCTATGTGCTTTAAATTGCCTATACTCTGGAATGTGACAATTAGAACTTATTTTCATTTCAAGACACAGAATGAGATCAAAACAACTAATGAGCTCATGTATGGATGTAGCAATCTGGCATCCTGCAGTGGCGAATTAAAGGGTCATGTTACAGTAACAGCTTTGTTTCTCTCATATGGAATGGTTAACACTAAAAATTATGTTTTCAATTTCAGAAAAGTAGTAAATTAAAAAAAACAGGCAGATTTCATTTATTTCATATGGGCAGTTTCATCGCTGCTAAAATTAGAAAAAAAAGGTTAATACAAATAAAAAAGGTGTTTATAGGCATATTTCTTTTATTTCTGATCAAATATAATTTATTTAGCCCCCCAAAAAACATTAAAATTTTATTTGCGCATCTGTAACGTAAGTGAAAAAGGATCTTGACCTATATGTTGTTTATAAGGCAGTTAAAGAGGAAACAGTTGCTCATTAGATTTCCACTGACGACAGCCAGCTGTGGGAGAGCTGTGTTTATTTCCCTTTGGCACCCGAGATGACTTGAATCCATATCACCCTTTTCTCAGGAGATTGCCTTAATCTCCATAGCGTAGCTATTGGAGGGTGCTTCCACAGATAGCTCTTATGTGAGGCCTTTTCTCTTGTTATGTAATAAAACAATATGATATTAATTGGAGCCAGGACTGAGACCCAAGTGAATTCCTTCATGCCATACATTCCTATAGCCCTATATATAGCATTTCAGTTCCCAGCTTACCCCTCTCCACCAGCTTCTTCCTTGCAGATCGACCAGTTTCGACCTCCAGATTATTAAAATCAAATTTTGGTGGGAATTTAGGTATGTAGATATGCATAAAACAGCCTTTTTTTTTTTTTTAATTGCTTGAAAACAAGAAATGTGTTTTCAACTAGAAATACACTTTTCAAGTCACTCTGATGAAGAGACATCATTCTTTTCTGAAAGAATGAAAAGGATCAAGTCACATACATCATATTTGACACTGGGAGTGTTGGTTTCCTTATTCCTTATCAAGAAAAGTTAGAAGTTCTTGGTGTACTAAATCCTAAACTTTAAACTAAATATCAAATCATTCCTCAAAAGGAAAAAATTAGTTTATCAAGAAAATTATAATTTAAGGTAATTGAAGGGAAAATGTTTCAAACTTTCACAGTAAACAGGTGTAAATTACCTATGTCCTTCTTATTCTCATTCAAATTTTTCATTAATTGCAGTGGAACTTCCTGGCAGAATTCAAACAATGGATGTTCAGGGGAGATCTTTCTCCCCACTTCAGGAATAAGATCTGAGCAAAATTTCAGCAGTGGTGGGTTTCTATTATGACATTTGAAAAATCTGTCTGTATTGTATGCATACTCCATGCACAGATATGGAATTAAAATTACCATTTTATTATTTCTGAAGCATTCATGATTGAACACCTAATAAACTCACAGGACTTCAACCAAGAGCTAACTCATTCTGGTCAGAGTAAATGCAAACATGATAGTGCTTAAAAACAAACAAACCAACAAATCAGTCACTTGCCAGACAGCATTACAATTTTCCCTGATAGTATGTCAACAGAAGTTTAAAATTGTAATCAATCTGTATTCATTCAGAAACACGGCTTCTTTTTCTTTTTTAATGGAAAACCAGAACAATAGGAAGAAAAAAGCCTGAATATTGCCTGCCAAGATTTCAATGCTGAATAAACAGCCACACTTGGAAAGCTTATCATGGTGTTTGATTTCCCAACCGCAATAATGTACTCTGAGAACAGCACTTTTCTATCATGCCTGACAACACGGGAATGTATTAATGGAAGAAATGATGACTTTTTATAACTAGCAGGTTGGATAAAACGTGGGTCTCAGTTAAAGTTGGTGTGACATACTAATCAAATTGTAAATACCCAGGATTTTATGCATATGGGGCAAAAAGACCCTAGTCTCTTGATGGCCCCATCATATCTAGCATAATTTTCAGAAAGACCAATAAATGGACCCAAAATACCGTGATGTACTGAAAAAGTTTCTTAATTCTATCATTGCTAAGTTGGTCTCGATACTCATACCTTTGGCATAATTCATACAAGAGCAGTTAACCTCCATGGAAATAATGCTGTGCCTATCACCTTGTTGAGAAACTACTTTTCAAATGTAATTATAAACCACAAGACAAAAATGCTGAGATTAGCTGAAGTTTACACTAATAAAAGGGAGTTTTGTCAACTGTCAAGTAGTATTTTTGCTACTATTTCTCTGCATTGTGATTTGTCATATATGTTAAGTAAGAAGATCAAGAAGTGAAACACAGAAGTGAAACTGAAAGATGAAGGACTTCATAACTGCTATTTATAAACCTCTTAACTGAGGATATGATCAGAATCCCTTGCAAACAAATTCAAGGGTCAGACTAAAAGCTTTGCTTCACTTCCTAGGTCCTTAGATAAATATATTAGTTATACATAAAATATAATAGTCACTACAAAAATAGACATGACCCAACTAAATGAAAGAATACAACCTCTATGTATCATGAGAATGAACAACTATTTGGCCATTCATCATTTCTATGTGTTGCTCTTCTGTTCATCTAACAGATTTTTAAGTCAGAACATACCAAGAGGATCATTTATTTTGATCCTCTATGAAGTGCACTAATTTCCTCATCAAGCCTGTGACTTCTCATGAGCTACATGATATTTGAAGGAAAAATAAACTGTTGCAGTTTTTCATTATGCAGTTTTATCACCAAAGGAACCTATCACTGAAAGCTTTAATTTTAATGGAATTTCTACCAAGTAAATTAAATTTTATTTCTTATTAAATTGGTTTCACCAGTTTTCTGTTTGTTGTCAGCCAAAAGCTAGGACCTTTAATGCTAGCAAGGACATGGCTCATAAGTGTTCCACTCTGAACTGAGGGGAGTACACAATTCACAGAATCACAGAATGGGCCAGGTTGGAAGGGTCCACAGTAGGTCATCTGGTCCAACCTCCCTGCTCAAGCAGGGTCTTCCAAGAGCACATTGCAAAGGACTGCATTCTCTAAAAGCATTGCATGAATTAACAGTGATGCAGTTCCTATCACTGGATCTACAACCAGAAACAGTGACATTTATTCTATTATTAATGCTGGGATCAGCGTGTGCCATGGGCATACTGTGCCTGATTTAAGTATGATAGTGGTAAACAAAGATCTGTATCATCTGTGTGCACCTGGAGAATAAAAATGAGCAGGTGGTGTACAAAGCTCCCAGCAGATACAATGCTAAACATAACCTGTGCTAACAGAAGTGCTACCTTGAACGAGCACACGTCTCTCGATAATTCCAGCAAACATTTCCACTCTAATCAGAGGATTGAATAAAGAACTGGTGACCAAGAGCACTGAATGTCATGTAAAGGAAAGTTTTATTCAGATGTGACAAAAGTCATCCTTTGCCATTTGTTCTTTTTTATAAAGAATTAACATTCTCACAGTGAGACCAATTTGCTCAACAAGTTATTACATAAACCTTCTTGGTAATTTTCTTTATCTGCTTTCAAAGCAGTCTTGGAAATTCACACTTTTTATACACACTTGAAAATTCAACCAAAATGACATTGCCTGCTTTTCAACAATCAAAAAGGACCTCAAATTTACAACGGAATACCTTCCTACCTCTCACCTGGAGATGGTACTTCAGAAGGCAACTGTAATTCAGATTCATTGCATTTATGTACTTTAAGCCCATGGCTATTTACTAGCAGGGAGAAGTTCAAACATTACAGTTCTTGTTGGAGGGAAACTCCAAAGGTCAAACTGTATGTTCAAACAACCACATTTTTCCTCTGTGGTTCCAGTCTTCTAAAATCTGAGAGTCCTGCTGTTAAAACGCCCTCCCATAAACCTGAAGAAGGAAAAGTGACCTACCTTAGAAAGCCCTCCTACTTCCAAATAGAAGCAGATAATGAAAACATTCCAGGTGACCCACAGGGCAGTCCACACCGTGTACTAAACACAAAGCCGGATGAGAGCAAAAAAGAGAGAAAAATAAAATGTGAAGATGAAACGGCTTCATACTGAGCAGATCAATAATAAAAAACTGATATCAATAAACGTTGTTCTTCTGGGAACAGCCAAGCACAGAGAGTTCAGAAAAGGAACTCTCCCTGCAGAAGTCCCCTAAGAACCACCGGAAATTACAAATCCAATATTCATTGTTGTACTAAATAAATACCTATAAAACAGATTTATT
Source organism: Dicrurus megarhynchus (assembly GCA_013399195.1). Classification (NCBI taxonomy): domain Eukaryota; kingdom Metazoa; phylum Chordata; class Aves; order Passeriformes; family Dicruridae; genus Dicrurus; species Dicrurus megarhynchus. Next base: position 457,206 of record VXAD01005100.1, on the reverse strand, counting down.
CTTTACAGTTTTACACTATCCTACTGATATCAATTAAGTCCAAAATGCTGACTTAAACACTGTTTTTGGGACAACTCTGAGTCATATTTAAATCATAATTTAGCTCTGTTAAATGAAATATCAGATAAGCACAATACCTTAAATAAGTAAATATTATTGAAATAACATTTAAATATTATGAAGAAAGGTGCAAGAAAAAATCCCCACCACCAAACAAAACAGAAGATCTATTGACCTGGTAATCTAGATTTTTTTCTTTTTAAACAAATAGGTTAAGTGTAAATCTGATCTCTTGAGACTCTTTCACAGTAAAACGTAGTTTAATTACATTAAAATTAGCTCACTACTTCTCCAAGCCTTTTGCCATGAACCTGGTCCTACAAAGCTTGCTAACTGTTGAATGTATCCATACCTCTTCTGGGTTCTCCAGCATCGTACTGAACTCATACACCACCCACAGCATGAATGGACATTAATTTGTCTACTTTAAATCATCTTCTGCATTTTAACTGTCAGCACAACAGACTGGCACTGTTTCTTTACAGACACACTGTTTACTGGCATAGAGCTGTACTCTATTCCCAATGAACTCTCCAGGCACTCCACCTCAGGAGCATTTCATCCTGATGGGCCAAGCGTCCATGCATCCATGCTGGAGCCACATGCACCAGAACAAGTGCAATGAGCAGCAGCACTGCCACTTCACACTTAGAACCTTCACAGTGGAGAATTGCTGCTGAGAGCTTTGGCAAGTCTAGTTAGCTGTGGCCAGATGAGCGTTAGTATCTATTGTTTTGCTTCAATATAATCATTAAAGCTCCACATACTAATCTTACAATGCATTTCACAGGTGCCATCAGCTTGGCTTTCTTGGGCAGTTTTGGGTTATGTTCCCCTCTTCGTTCCTCTCCCTGTCATGTATAATGAAAGGTTCAGGTAGAGCGTTGAATTTTTCCCCTCCTTGATTTCTCCCCCCTGCACAGGGCCACTTCCGTTCACCAAAAAGGTCAACTGCTTTAATATAATTTCTTCTGAGGTATGTAGGCAGTTAGGCAACTGCTATGGCCCAAAAAGTAGGTCATTAATAAACAAAACAAGAGTTAACACTCCTGGGCCACTTCCTCTGTCTTACAGAGAAGGGCAGTGTGGCAACCGAAGGCTGGGTTATTATAAAATAGACAAAACTGTTGTGGCCTGTGAGCAATGTGAGGTCTGTACTACTCATATGACTAACATAGAGAATATCACATTTTCCTACATTTGTTGACTTTGTAGTAGCTCATCATCAACTACTGATTTTCTAACATTTATATTCAGAACACTACTTGTAGAATGTTCAAAATTAATGAACAATTCATGCAATCCCAGTTTCATATAAAAAGCAGAATTGAGTCAATCTGGGAGAATTCTCCTTTTTAAGAAAGATTTTTATCTCTCCGTGAACTAAATCTGTCACCACAACAAAAGGAATTCTATTTGATCTGCCAGGCCAAGCCAAATCTGTTAATGGTCTCATTCTGTCCCATGAGCACCAATGACAACTCTGTACTGTGCAGGCAATACCTGTCTGAATCTGCTTTCCCAGGCCAGGCTTTGCTGTTTTACACAGTTAGGACTGGTTCTGTTCCTTATCCACCATGAGGATTACTGGAAGAGGAGTTCATGTGCAAAGCAGGTGTGCATCTTGAAACCCAGCTGCTGTGTACACAGAGGCTCTTCTTACACTCTCACTGAGCTGCAGAAATCTAATTTTGAGATCCTTTTGCTTTGCAAACATAGTAATTACATTATATTCAGTAATTAGTACTATGTAATTTTTTTAAGTAGGAAAGTTATTGTCTTCTTGGATATGCAAGGAGCAAATTTTTTCCTTGCATAGTTTCATAGGTACTTAAGGAAAGGTTATCAGATAGCAAAGGCAAGAAAGCAAAATTAGGAAATATCAGAATTTGGGCTGCGTATGCCAACTAACTCTTTTATTTTGTGGTTGTGCAATACAATGCAAACATTAACTAAATCATCACAGATATATTTTTATTTTAAAAGATCTTACCTCCCCTAACACACTTCATGAACAGCTAGCACAATACTTCTTTTCTCCTTGTCGCTCAGACCCTGCTCTGAGGAAAGAATATTAATTTCCTCATGAGGTTTACTAAGATGCTCATCGCTGTAATGTGTGAGAGCTGCACAAACATTAACTAATTTATTTTATGTTATAAGGGAATGATACAGCTCTCAGAATGCAAATGCTGTTCTGATACATGCAGAGATTACATTCAGAAGTATTCATACATTATAAGCATCCAACTTGAGGTCCTTAAGAGTTCATTTTTCACAATGCTTGAGGTTATACACTCAGTTTATAAACTCAGTGTTCAGCTCCCGGTGGCTGAGCATGCAGCACTTGTGCAAATCAGACCACAAGGTCTCAAGACAACAACCCAGAACCCAGGGGGAAAACAAAGCACGTGACAAGTTTGGTTAAAGTGACTCGCATTGTGTCAAAAGAGGTTTCAGTGGTTGAGAGCAGGGATAAAACTCAGCTACCCAGCACAGCCTTCACAGCAAAAGCAATCCCTTTTTTATTGATAGCATATGCCTCATTCTTCCCATTGTCTTCTGTTTTCTGAAAGTCACGTTTCTATTCTACATCTGTGATCACCAGAAAACCCGCAAATATCTGCCCTTTGTACTGAAACTGAGGCAACAGTATAAGAATTAGTAGGTGTCTGTCTAGTTTGAATCTGCAAATATATAACAGGATCACAGTAAGAATGCACAGAAAGGCTTTAATAGCAACTTTTCTAAATTTTTGAGTGTTTCTTTCTGAAAAATTTGTAATACTTTCTGACATTATATGCATTGTGTAAATTTATATGTATATGTATTCTAGGTTAAAAAGCCCCACCAAACAATCTTCCATTTTGTGGCATCACACTAACACCTGCTTGAGTCACTAAGAAAGGTGTAACTTTTAGATCCATGATGCAGACTTCTTTTTCCTAGCAGAACAATAGCCTGAATTGCATCCTCTGTGTGAAGGGACACATGAGGCATGCAGGCAATTTTCTCTCAGCGTAGGAATGGTTAAGGTCTGAGACATCCACACTGACCCTCAGGTTTAATTTCCCTAAGGTACCTGACCTGTTTCATGATCTGACCTGCCATTCAGCCTCCCCCACTCCATGTCCTGAACATTATCCTGTGCAACCTGCCGTGTCTGCTCACTCTTACTTCTCCACACGCAGCGATTCCTGCCTAGTTCTTTGGCCAGCCACATTCTGTCCACTCCAGATCAGCTGGCCTCATACTCACTGTCACCTCACCATATCTGGCATGAAGAAGAAATTTTCCCCACAGGTTGAATCAGTAAGAAGAGTTGGTATTTTTATTTTATACTCCAGATGATGCACCACTTAAAATCACCTGGACGTTTTTGTAACAGATCCCTTCCAGTGGAAGGACCTAGGACCAGGTCATAATCTTTGCTTATTTCTCCCCATGACACACTACATCTTTTCTTGCTTTTGGTCTTTTGCACTAAGGATTGTATACTATGCGGTGTGAGGAAGTATTTGAAATCTTATAAATAATGTGGAGGGAGTACTCACTAAACCTTATAGGTTAAATGTCTAATAAATTACTGTCTAGCCTGGTAGGTTCCTTTCAGATCCCCTTTCATAATGCCAGACTCTCTATAACAATGAGATTTCTATACCTCTTTTGACTCTACAATCATACTGAAACCAATGCAGAGATACATTTCATGTACCAGTGAAATACAAACATTTCTAGAGTTAAAACATTTGCATTGGATGGACACAATGACACAAAAACAACTGGTTAAGGTAAAAGAAAAAAGGGAATTTTCTAAGTTTGCATATTACAAGGATTGTGGGATAAGTTTAGCTTTAATGAGTAAACTGTCTCAAGAATGTATTTAAATCTGAAATGCAGCAACTACTCTGACAGTGTCATGGCATTAGAGGGAATGAATGTTGGCTCGGGGATTCTTCAAGGGAAAGAAGCAACTACTGAGTCACCAAATCATCCTCCTGTAATACCTGGCATCAGTACTTGCAGAACCTTATTAGCCATATTTATGAAAGATGTCAAGGGAAGTGACATAAATCAACACGATGGAGCAGTAACAACACAACACTTACCAGGAAGGATATTCAACGAGTAATTTTGGAAGCTTAAATATTGCACATATGTTTTCACTGTCTGTATAACATTTGCTTGAATACTGTATAAAGTATCCTATACAGCCTTTCTTCTGCTGTTCTGTTTTTTCATTTGTTTGGGGTGTTTTTTAAGAAACTCCCTCCTGGCTTTTCAACTATATCCATTGCCTATACATATTTTATTTAATATATATAACATTAAGGCAAGTAAAGCAGAGATTTCCACCATAGATTCTCCCTATTTAAGTGTATTATTTTCATCTCTCACTATATATTAATGCTTTTTTTTCAGTTTTGGGCCTGGCTTGTGCAGTTTTAACTCTATGACTCATCATTCAGAAGCCTTTTGAAGTCCCATATCAGAAGTAGGAGAGGGGGAAAATCCCCAACTTTAACAAGTATCCTGTCATCATCATTAATCAATTTAAACAGCCTGAAAATCTTGCTGGTGATAGCAAGATCTACTAAGAACGGAAAAGCATGAACAAGGAAATGGATCACAGCAGAGCTCTGGAGCTTCATGACAAGAATGTAACAGCATGGTTAGAACTGAAATTCAGCTGTTTCTTTCTTCTTTGCAAATGTTTGGGTAAGTTTCAAATGAGCTAATATGGGAAAATTAGGAATCAGGTCTGCACTTTTATGTCCCCTGGGAACTTTGCACTGATTTAATTCAGTCACAAAATATTCAAATACTGAAAATAGCACATCTGCTTGGTGACAGGACAAATTGTTCACAACATTTATCTAAATTACTAATTAATACAAAACCTATTGGAAATAATTATTTGATTTAAACTAATTAGGACACTTGGAGTCAATGGTGTCGCTCCCTCTCTCTCTGTTTCCTAAGCTTTGAGGACTTGGAACTTTAGGTATGAGCAAGTGAAATTCCAGATTTATTTCAGATTCACCATCCATATAGTCCTATATCTGAAGGACTGTAGACAGTGAACATGAACCACTGTCTTTAACTACTTGGAATGACAATTCTATTCAACAAAGATGCCTCATGTGTCAGCCACTGCATGGCAGCTCTTAAATAGTGGGGCATTTTTTTGATAGAAAGCTCTCATGGCAAATTTTATATCACTCAAACTAATTTCTTTATTCAGACTTTTAATCTACAATGGCTATGCTTATGCTGCAGTTTATGTGGTCACTAAATCCTCGTGATAAACTGGCAAGCCTGGGTTCAAATGCAGTGGAAGAGTCAGAAGCATGCAACTGCTATTGTGTTTATCATTTTCTATCGCAATCCTCACCAAACTCCTTGCCTCTACGTACCTGCAACAAAAGCCTGCTCAACTGTGCCTGCAGAAACAGTTTCATATTTGACTGCAGTACAGATGTGCTTGAAGTTATGCCCTACATGTATTACATTTATTCACTTACTTTCCCATTCCTTACATATGTTAAAATTTGAGGAGACAGAACATGACATACGCAGCATAGGATGACAAAGTGAAAGCTTTTGTGTAACTTCACTTGTCAGGGAAACCTTCAGGCACAGACTTCATTGCACAGAGGATAGATTAAAAACATTCTCTTAAGTTTAAACAATGACTCTAGAGCTGGTCAGATGAAGTCAAGATCACCACCAGAGTATGACAGATTATTATGAGGACAATTTGTGCTCACATGTGCCAGATTAATTTTATGGAGACAATTTACAGAAGTAAACCAGTGTGCCTGACATGATTCTCTCTTTACTTCAATCTTTTTGTATTGTGATGGGATCATCTGCACTAGTTAAGCTAATTTCCAGGGAGTTTTATGGAAAAGACAATGGATACGAAACATAATTTTCTTGAAGCAGTTAGTTACTTTTCCAGTTAAACTGGGTTAAGCTTAATCTAAATCAGAAGTTTCATCAATCAGAGTACATAAAAGCATGACTAAAATATTTCTTCAGCCACAGACACAGTACCAATTTCTTGGGACACCAACGACTAACAAATCCAGGGGCTTAGATGTGGCTGAAAGTGCAGCTATGGACATGGAAGGCCGTGAAGCTTCTCAATGAATTTGAAGCCTAATCCACTACTCAGAGCCTGGGTAAGAATCCCTCTGCATTGTGTTCAATACTGAAATATAGGCCTCTACCGAAGATTTCCATTAAACAGACTTTATATTTAAAGTTATCAGTAAAAGTTTACTGCTCTAACAGTTGGACTGCCACTTCTGCCTTAGTGAATATAGCCAGTGTGCAGCTGGCACTGGTAGGGGTCTTTACTGTCACTACCAACAACTCCTTCTGGGGCTTCTGGGGACAGTGGACAAAGCTAAGCTGTGGCTGGGACAGCCCTGGGTAGCATGGCTTCTGGGGAGCATGCGTTGGGTATAGCCTGGAAGATCCTCAGGCTACAGCTCAACAAGAACTTTAAGCTGCTGTAACCCTGCAGTGCTGTAGAAAGACTCCATGCACTTTTCTCCTTCCTCTGGTGACTTTCTCCCATTTCCCCTCTACCATCTCTTCCCTTCTGCTGGAACAAGAAAAACACATAAAAGAGCCGGCCTACACTTAAATTAACGCCAGTAAAGAAAATAATTGCTTTTCACCTGGATCTGTTCTGGTCTGACAGTTTACCAAGGGGCTGAACTGGTGCCCATGCTGGTGCAAACAGAGGAGCAGCTCAGGGACTGAAGGCAGCAGCTGAGCAAATGCAGTATTGCTTATGTTGCCTTGAGGTGTCCAGTGAATTCAACCTGAGGACAAGGCTGAACTGACAAGTTTGGAGCTAGCAACAAGAGAAGTCTTGCAACTCCTCCTTTCCCCTCCACCTCCACGCTGCTGCTCATAAACATGCGGTCCCAGTCCCTGCCTTATGCCAGCCCTGGCAACCACTGGCAACCTCACAGACTGGATTCAGGTCACCAGTTTAGCAAAAAAACTCTCCACTTTTGCTAGGTTGGTTTTCTGACAGCTTAGAAATGGAACTGACTTACTGACAGGTCTAGTTAACTCCTGTCAGAAGTTGGGGTGAGGATCTGAGGAAGTTGTTAGTCAGGGAACAGTGGGAACCCTAGGAAGACATGACAGCCACCCCCTTCTGCTGGTGTTGAGTTGTGAGGCTGGTTACAGACACCTTGTGTTACAAACACCCTTCAGACTTCAGCATTTGGCTCAAACTATTCCTACTTCACTGTAAACCCTACGTTAGCAAGGACATAATCACAGATCGCTCAGAGGCAGCGATGGGATGAAGAAGTGGGAAATCACAGAACATTCTGAGTTGGAAGGGACACACAAGAATCACTGAGCCCAGCTCTTCAGTGAATGGCCTGTACAGGGATCAAACCTGCGACCTGTGGCATTATTAGCACCATGCTCTGACCAGCTGGGCTTTAAAGCCTTGATCTTCCCCACTAATGAGTATTGGCATCAGCTGTAGCTAGAGCTCCTAAATATATGCTTAAAGATAAATCAGAATATGAGTGCAGTTAAATCAGCATAAGGTATCTTGCTGAGGAGGTGTTTCTTTCTTTAATTATGACTTTTCTACCTCTACTTTAAAACAACTTTCGTATTGCCTAAAATGTTCAATTACATTGGAAAAGATATAGAAACAGTCAACATCTGTTGCATTTAATTTGATAATTAAAACAGAGCTTGCATCATTGAGCAGAAGTGCTGATCCTGAGGGGCAAAAAATTTTGCAGCGTTGCACTTCAGACATGAATTTCCCACATAATTTTACAGATGCTTACACTCTCTTCTTATGTATAAAATGGAGACCATGAAGCAAAAAGGTGAGTCATCAATACACAGATGCCCAGTTCTTCAACCACAGGTAATAGTTATTATTTAAGTGTTATTTTTTATATAAATCCATTTTCAATTCGTTATAGTCCGCTTGTAAGCTTAGCTAACATGAATATAACCTTGGATGCATACTTTGTTCACTTTTTCTTTTAAGACATGACAAAGAATTACAGAATTCCAGGCTTGACTGGAAAAGATGAAGCTTTTTAAGCATTTGTTTAATGAGTTTTCCCCAGTAGACATTTATTTCATTCCTCTGTGAGGAAAAAGAAAGATAACGTTAGCCTCTTAAAATCCATTACTGACAACACAACCACAATGTTCCAAATACAGCCATTACCAGGTAAAGACATAATATTCATCCATTCAGGAGAGAACACGGGGGAGGAACGGAGATTATTTTTTTTGTTGGCAGTTTACTTCACAGCTTTGAAATTTCTTTTTATTCCTGGCTATATTGAGAACATGGGAAAAAAACAACTGTGAAGCTTCAAGGTACATGCATCAGAGAGAATTTACAATAATTTAGGGTCAAAGCCATAAATACAGGTCTTAACAGAATTACATGTAAGTAAGAAGAAGACTTCTTTGGAACCCATGGGTCACAGGACCAAAGAAATTTCTACAATCCTTGCTTCTCCCTACTTAAGAGAAAGATGTAGCTAAATATAACTTGGCCATTGCAAATATTTTTTTTAATCGCCATCAATTCTGCTTGTCTGTTGCAAAAAGAACAAAAATTTGTATTTCATTTATTTATTTACACACAGTCTAATTGACTTGTACCATAGTCATAGTTTTGGCAGCACTTTCTCCAGATAGCCTGTTTCTGATCATGTCCAAAATCTCAAAAAACCCACTTAGTAGTCCTAAATTCACAAAAAGACATGAAGACCTCTACAGTTTCTACAGAAATATCATCTGGTGTTTTGAAACCAAGAAAATTCTGCTTTGTAATATGACAGGTTTTAAAACCAATTGCAAAAAAAAAAAAATATATATATATATTAAATAAATGAGACTTACCACGACTATATATCGAGGCCTAAACTGGATGGTTCCAAACAAACCCAAAATGACAACTATTATTTGTAGGAAATTGCCAAGGATAGGAGCCCACTGGAAACCCAGGAAGTCAAAGATTTGTCTCTCTAATGCTGCCAGCTGTAAGAAAACACATAAACAGAACACTTTTTAATTATGGGTTGGACAGAACACTTGACATTTTCTTACTTGCGCCAGCCTTCACCAGCAAGTGAGCAAGCTGTGCAAACCTTGCTATTGCTTCTGAAATACCATCATGCTCCCTCCATTCCCCATGTCTGTTTTCTTAGATTTAGTCTCAACTAGACTCGACTGCAAGTTCCTCAGTCTGTTCCTAAAAGCCCAAAAGAGCAGAGCAGGCTCAGACGAGTCCCAGACGTGGCCACTATGATGCCAGGAGTTCCTTAATGCAGGAATTAAGGAAGACTGCTGGGAGCTCCTCACTCCCCGAGGCACAGATGTAGGCTCACGGGGTGAAAGGCAGTAGAAAATGTTGGAAGACCTCAGAGCAAACTGCTTCAAAACCAACAGCCAAATGAGCCATCTGTGCTCTTCCAAAGCTGTTACATTACTTTTGTGCAACTACAAATCAGAAAGAAATGGTGGCAGCCTAATAGCTCTTGTCCCACTGTCCTCATGGCATTTTGGGTCTGGATTAAGTTGAGTGTGGAAAAGGAGGAAGCTAAGAAGCTTCAACCTTCATCCTTGCAGCAGCATGTTATTCTTACGTAATTCTGTATTTCTGAACATTAGGCAAAAAAGAGAAAACAAAAAGCCAGATATAAAATTCTACTGCAAACACATTTGCTACTCATTTTTGACAATCCAGTCCACTGTTCTAAACATAGAAGAATCAACTTTCTTAGCAGCATATTTGAAGTTTAAACTTAGTTCAATATTTTTGCAGCTGCAGCAAGATATTCTTGAGCAGCTAAATAGAAGCCCACTGAGAAACAACTGAGTTTCTGTGCTTGCTAGAATTTATTAACATCTACTTGATTTTACTACATTGTTACAAACCCTAAAATTTACTGAAATATGCACTTACAATATTTATAACTGAGACAGATGGAGTAAGCATGGTTCTATGAATACCAACCAAAGTATTATCGTATCTGGGTATTTCACATAAACCATTTCATTTTACTCATTATGGCCAGATTCAATCTTCACCTGCAAGATGGGGCTAGGTGTCACTAAGAGCAGAATCCATTTCTCCTGTACAAAAAACCTCCCTTACAGCAGACATGAAAAGCACATTCTATATGCTGAGGTTAATAAATATGACAAATCTAAACAATGAAATGAACAAAAGTTGAACCATCAGCTTGGTGCAGCTCCTTTGAAATCAGTGAAGTTACACTGACTTTTATCATCTGAACATCTGGCCCAGCATATATAAATGAAAAGTCACACAGTATAGTACAAGGGTGCCTCAAATCCCATGTGCAAGACGGGAAGTAAAGAGTTGTGAAAGCTCTTGGCACAGGCAGAACTTACAGTTTATGGTCTAACAACATACTGAGAGTCCTGTATCACACAGGAAGGCATTTATGACATCCATGACTAGAGCCATTCATTCATTCATTCCCATTACAAGTGGAAATCTTCTGGGTCATCAAAACACTTAAAAAATTCACAGACCACCAGCTTTCAGAGACAATGTGTCTTCTTCCTGGAGCCCTGACATTACCAAGCAAGCAGAGGATGGATCTGTCAAATCAGAGGAGGATTTGCTTAGTGCTACCTCTACCCTGACATTCACTGAAACTCTCCTGCAGCTCTGGTCTTCACCTGCACCAATAAATTGAGTGTGTCCTATCACACTCCCAGCACTGAAGGCAGCTGGCTTAGGATTCTCTCCATTAAAGTGGCCTTGGCTCTGAAACAGGGCAGCTGTGTGCAAACTATATACTTACCTACTCAAAACGGCCCTTGGCCATGGGTGAACTCTTTGGGAAGACCAGTGGTCACAATAACCCTGGTTAATGTGCCAGAAAACTCTAATGGCTCACTGACATCCACAATGTCACTGCCTGGCTTCTTCCCTAGGCACATGAGAATGTGCTGGTGTAGGGAGGAGGGAGCTTGTCCAGAGTGGGTATTGAGGAAATTCACTTCACACTGGTGGGTCATTGCAAGACATGGATGCCAATACGAATTTTATGTTGCTTTGAAACACCTAGAGCTATCTGAAAGACAAAAGCCTGCAGCACAGATACGGATACTGCAGCACAGCTATGAATGAAGCTGTTTAGTATCTGTCCCTTCTTAAACTGACCGTTGGGATAAATTTTCAGATCAGCACCTTAAATGCCTGAAAAACGTAATATTGGAACATAAATGAACACAACCACTGCACTTTGCCACCAGACTCGTGCTAAAAGGCTTGGTGTTCAGCTCATGCCTAAACTGGATCAGATAAAAAGTTTGCCTTCATGTGCATCTCCCTGATACCTGCCAAGCAAGTTCTGAGTACATCCATCGGGCAGGTCTGGGCTCCCACAAAATAGCACAGTGGCCACAAGTATATCCCAAAGGTGCACATGTGTATATTCACCACAGACAGAGTTACACATAAAAAGATTATTAGTCTTTCCTTGGATTACTGTGGTTAAGGCACCCACCACAAACACAGAGAAATAAAGTTCAATTTCCTCTCCTACTGCCTGCTGAGTTACTCATTCCTCTTCTCCCACTTCCTATCCATTAGGACACCAAGGGAAAGAGCTTCTCTTTGAAGCTGTGTCACATGCAAAAAATAAAAATTTGTATTTCATGAGTCAAAAACATAGCACAAGCAGAAACATGAGTCTATAGTCTATTGCTTATGGCACTTATACAAAACTGGGAGAGCTGCTCGTGTTTCTTGCCTGCAGGGCTCGCTCTTTATTTTATATACAGTGACAGCATGAAACCACTGAAGGAGCCCTGGAAGCAGGATGCCAAGCATACAGTGCTATTCCTTCCCCACTAAGAAGTGTTTTCACCATCAGGCTATGCAGAGAGACCTTCCTGCACAGCTAAGTCTCATTTATTTTGCTCTTGTCGCCAACACAGAGTAATTTGTCTCATCCCTAAAGCCCACAGAATACATTAGCAGGGGTGGTGTGGGGGGTGAGGGGAATCTAAAGAAAAGAAAGAGGTGGGAGGCATGTCTTTCCTGCTCAAATTGCTACTCTGTTCTAAATTATAACACCTTGCAGGCAATGCAGGCAGAAGTTAAAAACCTTATAATTCATGATCATGGCAGAGGAAACATACTAAGTTCTGTTTTCTTTATACCATGAGCAATATGGACTGAACAGAAGAAACATCTGAGTGCTGCTGTTCTTCTGTCTAGTATTTCACCCAACAGAGCCCCCAAGAAGCAGTGACGGCCACAAAGTTTTTAGCTCTGTTCAATTGAAAAAGAAATCCCTAACACAGGCTCTGATTCAGGTATTTGATTGGACAGAAATCATCAGAATAAAGGGAAGGAAACAGGCAGATATGCACATTTAAAACCTGGTTTTGCACAGATAGGAAGAGCCCATACTGTTGATGTTTGCCCAAATCCAAAATCCCTGCAGCCATCAGTGGCTACCAAACTAGCCTAGATTCTGTGAAAGATGGTTTCACGTGGAGTTAATGTGCACGTGAGTACTTCAAAGTGTTATACCAGAAACAATTTGATTATAAGGAGGCTGTTCTTCTCAACAAGAATGTTTTTTTTCTCAACAAGAAATTTTCCCACACGAATTTCTAATTTCATCACCATTTTCAGATTCTTCTGAAAACAGGCTAAAAATCTGAAACCTAAAGGGAAGGGACAGGTTTCCAAAATTAGCTGGCTCAACTTCTCCTCTTGCTAAAAGACAGATAGCAGTTTAGTAGGGCAGTGGAGCTCAAGGCTGGAGCTGAGGTATGGTCAAGGTGGCTGAGGTCCTCTGGGGGTTTACTGTCATACCAGTTCCCTCACTAGTTGGGAGAGGCTGCACCTCCACTACTTGTGACAACTAACACAACAAAGACAAAGTTTGGGAGTGTCCATAATAAATTGGTGCTTGATACTCTTTTTTTAAAATGAGTAACATAGAAGTAGAATGAAAACCCAAACCTTTCTTGCAAATGAAAGAGGAGGGTTTGTTTTGGCAACTTAAATACTAGGTGTATGTTTTTAATGAAACCTATGTCCAGCTGAGTGAAAGATTTTAATGAGAACTTGCAAAAATCTATCAAAGTTGATGGGACATAACATTTTCTTATCACAGCAACACTTGGAAAAGGATACATGATATTTCTTATTACTGCTGGCAAGGGAGCGCTTTGTTATTTAGTCATCATCATCACTGACAATCTTGTAATGTAAAGTGCACGACTCGGGAGACCAGGACTAGCAGTAAAATGCCCTAGTGGGACTGTAGCACTTCATTTATTGAAGTTTTTGGTTTTTGCCTCTTTGTTTCACTAAGTCTTCTAAACATTTCCCATTTCCCACTTCCTGCAGAACACAAGGAGAAGGTACTAAGCTGCAAGATGGGGCTGCAATAAAGTCACTCAGGGTGAACTTTCTCTTTCAAGCCATGCTCAAGCATGCTCCTTTTGTATCAGGAGCAGCAAAAACTTTAGGTGAACTAATCTCTTTGAATTCTGGGTTTCTTCACCTAAAGGGATCAACCAGATGTGCAGCACAATTGGAACCTCCTGAACAGAAAAAATAGTGAAACTGTAGCATTAATGTTTCACAAGCAGCTTAAGGCAAAGGAGTAGCAAAATAAAAGGCAGCAATCAGCAATGCTGCACAGGATCTGCAGAAAGAAATCACCAAGATGTTCCTAGTCAATAGAGAAATCAAAAAACATTTTTGAGAGAAGGCTTCAACAGGGTGCCCTGTGGATTAAACCCCTCCTCTAAATTCTCAGATCCTATTTTACTTCAAAATATGTATCAGAAGCTGTCTGAGTGATGAGACACCACAGCAGAGTTACAAAGTCAACTTTTCAAATATGTGTTAAAACTCAATTTCCTCTTCTGTCAGAAACATCACAGAAAACAGTCAGTTTTATATCTTAATGGAAAAGTTTTATAAATAATATGTTAGTTTGAGATTAATAAATAGATCCAAATCCATAAGAGAAGTCACTGAATCAAGATGAAGAGTTTTCATATGTAACAGATGATTTCATACAAAAAAAGACCTAAAAGTGGCTTGATATAAACAGAAGACTATAAAATGGCTAAATGTAAAAATAAAAGGTTAATGATACAGCTGCAAATTTGATACCCTATAAATTATTAATTTTACAAAACTGAGAAGTATAATCTACTCTGCATTTGATAGTGAAAAGTTGCTTCAATCTGTCATGTAAGACAATCCCTAGAAATTTTAATAACCAGAAAAGTTTGATATCTAACAAACTTGTATTTGAGAAATCTAACAAAAATCATAGAAGTAAATATGTAATAACTGGAGAGCTGTAAAATGATATATTTTTGAAATAAAAACAATTTTACAAGCTAGGAAAAAAAAGAGAAAAATAATTATGACTTCTCAAATGGACACTGTTACTGTTACAAATGGACTCAGCTTTCAAAAATTAAAATAGTATACAAAAAAACAGTGAATCAAAAAATTACAGTTCCTAGCATTCATTTTCTAAATTCAAGTCAGGAATTATCTGAAACAATTGAATTATGCATGTAAGACTCAGAGTTGGCTGATGCTGCTAATAATTATCACAGGAGAAGTTCCAGGGCACAGCTCATCATCCATACTAACTGCTACTCCTAAGGACAAAGATGTTTTCTTCACAATTGTCAGCTTCATCTTACGGTCATAAATTCAACCTGTGGCTTCAGGAGGAGTCTGGACATGATGAATCTCTGAGGACTGTTCTTTTTACCATTACCACTGGTTCCAATGTGCTGTGCTGAATTAGTTTAGTCCAGTTTGGCAGATGCAGCTGTTAAAAACGAAGTGGTTCCCAAGTCTCCTCCAAAGAAACTCCACCTGGAGCTTTACGTGCTCTCTGTTCTGAAGCCCCAGGATACCTTCGCTAAGCTCAGCAGCGCAATCGCCTTTTCCTCACAACCTATCCTCCCATCGCATCTCCTCGTCTCCTCTCCTGCCTTCCTTCTTTCCTTCCCTTCTCCCTTTCTTCTCTTGTGCCCAGATTGGTGGGCACTCCCAAAAAGCTACACACCACCACAAGCCAGAGGGCAGTGGCGAGGCAGGAGAGGAGCAGTGGGAGCCTCCTACACCACCGTACAGCCTGCGCACCTGGCTGGAATAGACAAGACCTTGGATCAAGGTCACTCTTAGCACTAGCCACATTTGACTTAAAGTCTGTCTTCACATTCCTTAGTGCTCTTAAGTGCGTGTTTCTTTTTCCTTGACAGATGTTCCACTGAGAAAACATTTTTGTAAAACCTTGGGGCAAACGCTCAATGTTCACATTTGGAAAATATGCACTTTCTAATTTAAGGGGAAAAGACATCAAAAAGCTGCCAAGCTACTCTGGATAAAACCTCAGCATTGGAGAGTAGAAGATTGACTTACCATATGCTAAAATCCGGGGTTTCTAACAGGAAATTAACAGGTGATGAAAGAAGGAGGTTAAAATAAATAATTAAGTAAATAAATAAGTTGCATCAAAGACTGATGATAATGCATAAACCACTTTTTATACAAATTCTACACTCCTGCTCTGATTTCAGAATTTCACTGACAGGCTTGACTTCAGTAGAAAGGAAGATAAGATTTAACATGAGAGAAATGCCAGGTTTTTAAGGCAGGAGAGAGCATTTAAACCTGAAGTGGAAGGGAGGTGTCAGATGATCACTCTTAGCTGAAGAATGCTATTTAGCAAGTTAGTGTTCCTCAGCTAAATATTACAGCCTCCTTATCTGTAACTTACCATCTTTCAATAGAGGCTTCATTACCAAAGGTCAGTCTAGTCTGTGTCACAATTAAATGTTTGACTTAGATCACTTCTTCAGAGCTTTGGTGACAGTTAAAGGAATCATCTGACCACAGAAGAAACTCTCATTAGATTTTTAATGATGTGCATTGTCCAGGTGAAATACTAGGTTTTGGGTGATTGTAAGATGGTAATTCCTTATAGCAGCTCACTAAATACATTTATAAGACTATGTGTCATGGAGGTTATTGAATGTCAGGAAAGATTCTGAGTAAATCACGAATATTTATAGTAAGTTCAGTTTAATGGAGCAAAAGAGAAACTTAGCTTTCTGACAAGTAATTGTCAGAGAAGAAAAAAACCCCGATGATCAAAAGTGCCTTTGCAGTCTTGGTCAGACAGGTAGGTAATTGGCTGTCACTTGAGTACGTTTAAATAAAATATAAAGTAAAAGAAATATATGTGCTGAAGGAGCTCGATAAAAGAGCAATAGCCAAGATTAGTGAAGGCCAAAGCATAAAAAGAAAGAAAAGAAAGGCAGGTTCGATAAGAAATATGTTGTGTTTTTAGGAGAGCCTGTGCTGCTTTTCAACAGTGAATGCTATTCTTATTCAGCTGTTCAACTGATATGGAAAATATTCAGAACGAAGTAAAGGTCTTTCCACCATCCTGGTAACTGCTTTGGTGAGCGAATTCAGTGGAGGGTGATGGTAGTGATAGCACATAATATTGCTGAAGACATGGTATCTTAACGAAACAGTAATTTTTTTTTCCTAAGGAGAGAAAATGTTTCACTCCTCAATACGTCACCGGTTGTTCTTTGATAAATGCTTACGAAAAAAGGCAGGTAAGGAGCCAGTATATATTCAATAATTTTTGAAAGCCAATATGCTGCTCTAACATCTCATAACCAAAAGACCCCACTAAATGAATGGCAAAGAAGTTGATCTCATCAGAGAATTTGGACCATAGTGTAAGAAGGAGAGCTGGTAAATTCCAGATCTTTAAAATCTATAAATGTAATTAGAAGGTGCTGAAAAGATTCTTTTCTCCACATTTTAACAAATATATACATATATTTATTATCACTATTTAACATTATCAGACAAGCACAAAACAAAGATAATTCTTAACAGAAAAGTGTTTCCCTAATTTTGTATACTACAAAAGCCTTGCAACTACACCGGTGATGTGCAGGGAGATTTTGATTGATGGATTTGATATGATGTCATTATATATTTCACCAAACTGAGCCCAACCCTCCAGTTTTGTCTCTGAAAAAGCTCACACAAAGTCAAAAGAAGTCATGACTGCATCAAGGCTGCAAGATCTGGCTCAGAAAGGCAATAGCAAATTATTTAAGAATCTTATCAGCATGAGAAGAAGAGTTTGTTAATATTTATTCTGCAGGGTCACCTGACTTCAGTGATATAAAAGGTGGCATCAAATAGTCCCAGTTCTGAGCGCACAACGGGTGCCAGGGTGATATACCCGAGGCTGACAGCTACATCTGTACCAAAGAGACACCATAAAAATGCAGTTACAGTCTATGGGTAGCCATGATAGGGAAGAAGCCAGCTATTGTAATAAAATCCCATAGTGCCAACTCGTTACAGCACAGTGATTTAAGATTGAATTTCAACCCTCCAATGAAGCTGTAACTGATCCCAAAACACTAAAGTCAAGCCCCTTGGCTGCTTGACCTATAAAATCTTGCAAACATCTGGAATGAACATGCATATAATGGCATTTAAGACTCCCTTGGTTGTTTCATTTAAATGCCAGCCTACATAAAGCAAAAGACAGTGTAAGAGATGGTTATAGGTTAAAGACCTTTAAAGATTTCTATTTTAATATGAATGAAAAAGTCCATGTCAAAAGAAACTAGAAAGAATGTAAAAGCAAATTACAATTGTCTTCTTTATAATTATATCAAGCTGCATACATGGTGGATTTAGCCCAAAAGAAAGTTTTCATTTGCCACACCATTATATCCCTTCACATCTTCAAATACTAAATTCTTGTAATTGTAATGTTGTTTTTTTCATTTACTTGCACATTTGAACACATCCAGTAAATCTCTGTGCTTTTACAGGCTTCCTCAATGCTCAGGTTTAAGAAATGGTGAAGTACTTACTGACTAACTAACAGTAATTAGAAATGAACATGTTTACTACTGCTTTGAATTCCCAAGGCATAGTAGGCAAGGTAAGGAGGTAACAGATAAGGAGGTAGCTTGATAACAATGAAGCTGACAGCCCTAGAGACCTCCTAGATTCTGATGACTATGGTATCCAGTTAAAAAAAAAAAAAAGAGAGAAAAATGGGAGAAAAAGAAAAAGCTGGCAACATTTGCTGCAGGATCTGCACCCAACCCATTGCCAGCATGAAGAGTCTGACTGTGAGGGAAGAGAGGTTGAGATGGGCAGCCAGATTGCAAGGCGTAAGAAGGATTGAAATCCCTGTAAGGTAAGCATAAGTATTTAGAGCCTCTAGTAGATGAATGTCATCCTCCTTCTGGCCAAGGAACAACCCTGTACTCTTATGAAATACGTCTCTTTTATGACTCTTTAAAGCCCTCTAAACCTGTGTTTTAATGCAGGCTCCAAAAGAAGACAGAAATTAAACCAGATGGAGCTCTCCTTCCACGACTAAGGAAGATACATGTTCAGAGCTCACAAGGACCTGGAGAAGCTGGAGAGTTATTTCAAGGTCCAAGTTTAATGAACTAAAATTGTTTGATACGAGTTTTGGCATAAAATATCAAATGGCACAAATTGATTCCTGCCAGATCCTGAGAAACATAAGGTTTCCCGCAGGATGATTCATCTTATGTTTATTTTGTGGTTCCAAAAGTGCAGTATATCTTCATTCACCAACTCTCTTCAGGCAAAACAAAGTATTAAGCCAAGGCAGCCAAGTAATAAAAATCATGTGCTGGCTGTTACCCCTAATTTGAGCCACAGCACAGAACCTATTTCCACAGCAGGCAGGAGTTCAGATGTCTGCCTGGTAATCTTTCCTTTTTTTTCCCCCTAGAAAACTTCTCTCCAATGCATCTCTCGAATGCCAGCCATGCAAAAATAGAAGAACGTGAGACTGCTTAAATTCAACAGTTGCACAAGGGGAAAAAAAGCAATTTAGCACCAGCTCAGAAGTCTGATGACATGTCTAAATAGGTCCCTGCACTGCAGGTCATTCACTTGCTGTCAAATGCCAATTTCAAGCATAATAGCAACACTCATGGATCCTTTGACTCTGTCACTGCATATGATGAGATTGCACTGAGGTTGCCATTGCATTGACAAGATTCTCTGATACTGGATCATTTAATGTTGTCATGTAAAATACAGAAATATCCTTTGTTTGCAGCATAGCAAAAACATCTCTCCACCTCCTGAGTTATTTGGCCAGGAAGAAGGGTTGGGATAGGACTGAATAGCAGCATGACAAATATTTTGACCTCATGTTATCTGAAGTAATTAATCAATGAAGTTTACTGTATTAATAACTTCCAGTAGAGGGCTATATGGGCATTTTTTGTCTCATTTAGACATATATGTATGTTTTGATTAAAAAGAATGGGAAGTCAGAGGTTATTCTCAAACACAAAAGAAGAATACTCTAGTTAGAGGTGGGTGACAACATAGCCATATCTTGCTTTAAATCTCACTCTTTTACATGTATTCTAAGATCTGGCCATTCTCTTGTAGAAATAAAACTCCAAATTCACATTATTTTCTGTGATTTTGTAGCCTCTTCCCATAGAATGGAGAATGAAATTCTCTCTATATATAACTACATGTACGG
This sequence comes from Dicrurus megarhynchus, assembly GCA_013399195.1. NCBI lineage: Eukaryota > Metazoa > Chordata > Aves > Passeriformes > Dicruridae > Dicrurus > Dicrurus megarhynchus. Next base: position 437,494 of record VXAD01005100.1, on the reverse strand, counting down.
TTTACTAGAAAGTCGTCAACAGAAACACTCGTTCTGGGAAATGATTGTTATAGAGCTACAGGGAAATAAAAGATGTCTTTTGGGTCATCTAAGCTAGATTCTAGGATACCAAAATTAACTCCACTCTCAACTCCTTTTAAGGAGTTTGATTTCTACATAACTGGCTTGATTCTCCTAACCCTTCTGGAATTCCAAAATGTCATTGTTCAAACAGCACCTGTTTCACCTTGAATTCATCTTCCCTGAACATCTGTGGCCAGCACTCTTCTAGACACACAGACAAATTCTCACGTGTTCCTTATCCAATGGAAATATATATTTTCATTTGGAATCAAATAAGAAGATCTTGACTTTGGCTTGTCACAAACTGGTAATTCATAGTTCATAAGTGAGAGGGATGAATTATGGTCTGAATTTAAAACAAGTATTTAGAAGTAGGGATGATACCTTTCAGGGTCATTTTAAAACTCAAAGGTATACATATCCAAGTGTAAAAGTTCTAAGTATGTTATATACTTGGAACTCTTTCATAAAATCAGTGTTCAAATTATTTAATCTTAACTTTTTGCTCTGATTTTAACAGAACTTAATTCATCTCTCAGTGACTTACTTCCATTTGTCTTGTTATTTCCATTTAATCCTCCAACTTCTGCTTTTTCTCCATAGCAGTTGGACTGCAGTGATTAAAAAAAAATTTATCTAGCCTTGCCCTTGCAAACCAAAGGTGCAGTAATTATCTCCCTGTACCTTCCCAATTCCTGCCACTCTCCACTAGCCCCACTGCTGGTATTTCAGTACACAGTACAAAAAGATAACTACTGATGTTCAGTGGAGCTCTTCATTTATCTCAGCAGTGTTCTCTCTATTTATCCCATCAGTCAAACCTTCTCCAGCAGCTCTTTTGTCCATTCCTAGGCCAAGACATACCCACACTCGTCAATTGTCTCTCAAAAGGCTTGGAGCAGAACAAACAAGTTGAGGAAAGTAGGGGGGCTACCAGAATGTCACAAAAAGACACCAGTGCTGTTCAAAGGCTGGAGGTAATTATTCCTAATTATCCAGAGATGCTCAGCAAGACCACACAGGCAAAAATGAAGACAGAGACTGATCCAAAGTCATGCAGTATAATAGATTCCAATGGTTAAAGATTTGTCCTTTGGATTTCAGAGTACTGATCCCAAAGATTTGCAAAATTCCTCAAATAATTGTCAGTTTGTGTTAATGTTATGTATGTAAAGTTCCTATACAATTGAGGTAAGAACATGTCAGCCTTAATTGTTGCAAAGTATCACACTTCTGTGTGCTGTGCTTTTCTGAGCTGTAGCACAATAATGTTTCCTCCAGACTACTTGGATTGCATAGGTTGATGCTGTGGAAATACCTCCTGGCTATCATCCAGAACTGTGCAATCTGCCCCAGGAAACATCAAGAGATTGGACAGTTTTACAGGAGACCAATGTTTAAGTTAATGCATAGGTCCTACTTGAGCGCAAGTAGAGCAAAAATGGTTCATGGAATGGTTTAGGTTGGAGGGGACTTCTGGAGGTCACCTGGTCCAAGCCCCCTGCTCAAGCCAGGCCACCCCGAGTCCTTTCCCCAGGACCATGTCTAGATGACTACTGGATACCTCCCAGGGTAGGGGCTCCTCTTTGGGAGAGCTGTGCCAGTGCTCTGTCACACTCACAGTAAAAGTGTTTCCTTTTTCAGTGCCTTTCAGTACATGATTTCTAGTGAATTCATCAGATGTGCTGTGTCAGTCTCTGTGGAAAGGGGGGAACTTTTAGAAAATACAAGAAACTCCAAGGCTTGTTTCTGTCTTCAAAACATGCTGATTTTATTGCTGTGGCAGATCTGATACAACTAAACCAGCAACAAATTTATAAACTTGAGCAAGTTAGTTTTGATAAGGAAGACAAAATGAGACAGTACCAAGTAAGAAACTAAGACAAGCTTAGAGAAAAGGCCCTGGCAAAACTCAGAACCTGGAATCCTTGGTTGCATCAGTTACTCCAATGAAGCCAATAGGTTCTTTAGGAACACATGAACAACAGGATGACATAAATGATTGAATGGTGAGTGTGCTCAATGGTAGAACTGTCAAAATTCACCCTCAGCTCTATGGGATAAAGGAAGATCTTTATAACGAGTCTGGAACTTCACAGCACTATGCAATTTCCTCTATTGAATCATGATGTTAACTTAAGCAAAATGAATGTCAGATGAATCAGAATCTGATTAGAAATACTTGCAGTAAAGAAAACTGTAAGACCAACCAATCATTTGATAAGTGAATTAAACATAAAATATGGATCAAAAAATAAACATATCTCAAGCATCTGTAGGAGGAAGACAGTATTGCTGGCTCCATGGCTGAAAAAAATCACACTTGGGAAAAGCAGTTGTTGCCAGAAAACTCCAGCATTTCCTACCACAACTATTGGGACCACAGGCCACACTGAGACTTTTGGAAGGTATCTTCTAGAGATACTTTTTATTGGAACTATTGAATCCCACTTGTCTCCTCTGTGATCAGGTTATTAAGCATGCCTGAGGATGTTTCCTTTGCCTGCTTTTCTGCAAAAGACACAAAGTTCATGCACATAGTTTGCAGTGTCAGAAAATATTCTCACCTGCCCAATACATGTAAGGCTGGAAAGCGTATCCCTACCATATTTGACTTTACTAAATTTTGACTGCTTCAGTGTTTTGTCTACTGATTCCCTCTAAAAGTCGAGTTGTGATCTTGAAATTTCAGTCGTATGACTTAATTTCAAGATTTAGGAAAAAAAAAAAAAAGTAAATTAATCAGAATACTCCAAAATCTTATTTGAGCACAAATACTGCAGGAAGTGAGAAATTACAATGACCAAAACTACTATTATGAAATAGGTATGTTTCATTTTTAGTGTAATATTTGTCTGAAAGTCTTACTGCTGTGAAAGTCATTCTTAAAAGTTAGTGAAAAGAATCTTTGAAAAACCAAGTGAATAAAAACGTTTCTTGCCTTCCTTCCTTACTCACATTTTATCTACCCAAAATAGATGGATTAGTACAAAATGTGAAGGGAAGCCTTTAAACCCAGGGAAAAAAATCCAACTGCAGACCTTCTGCCTCATGTAATTTTACTGTGCAAGTTCAGAAAGGGAAGACCGTGAAGAGAAAATAGAATGCTAGGTGTCTTTGTGAATACCAGTAACCACATTAGGCTCTCACACACTTACACATCCAGTGGATTTCAGTCACTGCAGACTTATTCATTCCAGCTTCATCTCCCTGGAGAGAGACACCTGTTTTCAGCAGGCCTAAGCAATCAGTCTGTGACAGGAGGTTTTCAGACCCCAGGGAAAGTGTGCTGTAATCTCTTTTTTTATCATTGATGGAATAGGCATAAAGACAAGGTGAGCCTGCCTTATCTGATGCCACGGCAAGAAATTATAAACATGCATTATCTTGCAGGAGCTCCAGAAAATCCACTGTCACAAAAGAAACCTCTTTAATCCAGTGATTCAGCAGATGGGAGAAATATGGAGAAAGTTGACACAATGAAAACCTACCATATTTCTCCGTGGGAGGCAAGTCCCCTTGTATGTTTCTTTTGTCTCATCTCCTTTGTAACTTCAGAGTTGGAGAGGCTGCAAACATGCTTATTCCTGCTTCTGCTTGAGCTGTCACATCTCTCACTTTGTCCTGCCATAACGCTGCCTTTGCATATTCACACACCTCCCCAGGGACACGCTGCCCACTAAATCCGCAGGTCTTCCTTTCACTCCTTTAGAACCAAAGTGTCTCCTGTGTGTCACACTCATCACAATGACTGTAAACTCTTAATCACAGTGACTGCTGCATTTTTGTAAGACCTGGGGTATATCCTGTCCTCTGGCGTACTAAGTATTTCTAACAGCTTCCTATGGGGTAAACCATACACACCTTAAGGTGCTGGTGGATTTATTCTTGCCAAACAAAATGGACAGCAAATATATCCCATAAGTTATATTTCGGTACTTAATGCTCAGCAAGGTGACAGATTATTTGTTCAGAAATATACCACAACATGGCTGCTTTGAGCATTAAATTTAGATCTTACAGATCTTTTATTCCTGGCCTTCATTAAGAGTTGATGTCTAGCTGTTCTACTCTAGGGTTATTTTGGAGACAAATAGCAATGATGAATTTTAATGACATGCCTCTACTTTCACTGAAGAACCAAAGTGAACCACAGAACCCAGGAAAGATGCAGTTTATATTGGGTTTTGCGCCCTTTACCATCTGTCCATCCTTTATCCCCTACAAGAGAAATGTGGGGAACAAGATGCTGTTTCATGCTCAAGGGTCAGCTGCGTTACGTTAGGAAGGGATAAAATATTTCCTACTGCAATTCTTTGGTAAAATTAATTAAACAATAACCCTTTTTGATTGTAAATGGGCAATATATTAACACTCACAGTCTCTGACTGTCAAAATCCCCCCCAAGTCCCTCTACGTTTCTTGCACTCTTTCCCTAAAAATCTGAGCACTTTTACAGATAGGAAAATGGGTTACTTAAGAATTTTCTCTGATTCAGTATGACCATTCTTATGTTCTTCAATGTTCTTGAATTCCTGCAAGTAGTTTATTGCAATCTCTTACTACTTCCAAGGCCACTGCAACTCAATGAGATGAATAAAATATCAACCTTTATCTCTGTCTTATAACTACTTGCAAAATACAGTGACAGGCTGTCATCACTACTTTCATTCTCCCCTGTGAATTCATCATATTTCTTCATTATAATGTATTCTTCTACAAAATTGAGGAAACTGCTGCTGCAATTGAAATATTGTTTGTATTCAGATGAGGATGTGGAAACATGCAAAATATTTATCCAGTACAAAAAAAAGGACAAGGACAGAATCCAAATTCACTTTCTCAAATGTAATTCAACTTTCTCATAGATTACTTGCTCATGGTAGTTGACTTCCAGATCCACTCTTAAAAGTATCTTGCACACAAGTGGCCCCAGGAGGCTTTTGATTTTCAAGGGCTTCTACTTACTCTCATACTCGACCTCTCTGTTTCCCCTACTACTGCTAGGCAAAAAGTACTTATCAACCTCTGTAATGCTGTAAAAACACAACTCTAGGATGCTGCAACACAGTTTGCACTTTCCATTTCAAGCTTATGGCTTGGAAAAGAAGAAAACCACACAAAAGAGCAGTTATGGTTTGGCACCACAGGCACACCACAGAAAGCACAGAATAGCCAGATATTCCTTCCTCTTTTTGGTAGTATGGCTGTATCCTGTGTTTTAGTTCAATTTGCACTTGCACAGCCTTTTACTAGACTTCCTGTCTTAAAATTCTAATTTTTTAACATAATACACACAATGCACATTAGCATAACTGTTAGCTATTTGCCTATTCTGCAATGAGCACCTGTCTAACCAGGTAAGACACCCATCTTCTTTCTATTTTTCTCCAGAGTCAACACAAATCCATGTCTCAAAAGCAAAGAATTAGTAAGAATGATAGGACAGGAATAATGTACAAGGCATGTATGTTCTCAGGTACACCTTTAATCTTATCTCCATTTTGACTCTCTAATGATCCAATTAAGGGTATTTTTTCTCTAATCCTAAATTCAGGATCCTACTTCTGATTCACAGCATATACCCTAAAGTGCCTTGTGGTTTAGAAAACATGCTTGTTCTGATAAGCTCTTTGTACTGCCCACATAAAAGAATTGAGAGCTATAAAAATGTCTCCAAGCTCAACTGTAAATTAAAGCTGTCACTTCATATTGAATGCCTGGACATGCTGCATGACTTTAGGAACACACAGGGAACCATTACCTATCTTCTTTTTCTCTTCACATACTATGTTTTTGTCTTATTGCAAGCATTTCTTTTGGAATAAAGATCTTCCCGTTTGTTTTTAGTGAGGATTTATTCTCATTACACAAACACAGGATTACACCACAAGGCCAAGATTTCAGTCATAGGTCGATGAAAAATGCTGAGTCTGTCTACTGGGAATAATAAATCATGACTGTGATTTTTTTTTTTACTGTTTACAAAGTTTATGTAACTAGATTATGTTGTTGTGTTTACACTTTCATCCACGTTCAGTGTTCACTTCCTTTTCCCTACGTCACTAGAAGTTACAATTTTGCATTCCCCATCCTAAGTTTGTAAGAAGCCAGTGAAATAAAAACATTTCATTTATCCCAAAATGTTTCACTGAAGTCATTCAATCAAGTCTTTTAAAGAGCTGGATGCAGAACAGAGTTCTTTGATTTCTATTTCTAAGCATTCACTTTAATATATCCCAACATATCCCAACCCTTTTTTAATTAAGGAACAGCCTTGAAGTTAAAACAAAGGAGACACTTAAAAAAGGCTCCTGCCCTTCTCCCCATAAACCTGTGTATAATCTGTTTAAGAAAACTGACATGAGACACGAAGTCAAGCCATGCATGTTCATGCAAATACCCAAATGTGCAGGGAGTTTGTTCATAGTATAAATCTATATAAATTGCATATATATGTTGACATATATGTTTAAATGTGTGTGTGTAATTAATTCAGTGCCCCTAATTCTTTGGATGCATAAGCAATTGTATAGAATTCATTTTGAAAGTCTGGCCCAATCACACATGCAATTTATCTAGATTCAAAACAGTTATCTTTTCTGAATAAAAGAAACCCTGCAAATGTTATAAGTATAAAAATTATATTAACATAATCATTAAGTAATTTAACTCAAAAGCCTCAGAAAAACTACTAGGTTCAGAGCAGGGCACAGTCATGTGAGGAGGGCATGGTTGTGTCTGATGTCCTCACAGCAGCTCCCATGCCTGCAGAACCACCCAGAATTATCAACGTGGTCTGCACACCAACATCAAATCCAGTCATCTGCTATGAGGCCCTTATCCCAAGGGGAAGAACAGCCTTGTGACCTACCTCCATCAATCATTAGGACAAACTCATGTCAGTCACTGTTCCACAGAATCCAAATCCTGGAGACAACCACAACAGCAGGAGAAGGAAAAGGTGTGGGCAGGAGGTGGGGACCAGCTGTTCAGGGAGCCCTTTCTCACCATAGCTACTTGCAGCCCCAAAAAATTTCCTGCAGCTGCAGTCAGCTCTGCCAGCAGGGCTTTTTGGCCCCGAATGACTTAGTTATTGTAAAGGCTGAATTCTTGCATCAAATACAACTCTTCAGGTATTTTCTAATTTTACTTCTTCAATATATTTTTTTCTTGTCTGTTTACATTTCACATTAACTTGCTTTCAGAAACATTGTAAAATTGGTTCACATTTGGTAGTCTAACACTGTCTGACTAAGAATTAAACTCTTGTATTTGAAATAAACGAATATTTTGAAATCAACAAGGTTTATGTACTGTATGTCTTCTAAAGTAAAAGATGACCTTTCCGTGATTAACGTTGGGTACAGCACTAATATAGTAAAAGTAGTTATTTTCAAATAATTTAATGTTGAAGTTCTTTTCCAAGAACTTAACATTGAAGTTCTTTCTTAAGAACTTAAATATCCACTTTGATGTGAGGAAACATTTACTAAAATTAGAAGGTCTGATTCTTCAGATACAATGGTAACTTGACTTAAGGCAGTTACTGAAAACTGCCACATAAACTTTTCCACAAAGATGCTTTCTTTGACTGACCAAAACCACTGTAATTAATTAACCTCATACTGTAAGTTAAAGTCCTTCTTGGCCAAAAGCATGTCAGACATAGTAAGTTAGAGTTCTCCTCCCAAAAGGTGTGCTAAACCCATTTTAAAAGCTACTGCAATAAAGCTCTTGTTTTTTAGTAGACATGTAAAGGTATCAGGTCATCAAATCATGCTGGTTTTTTAAAAAGACTCAAAAAATAACCCAACAATCATGATATAACAGTTATAAGATTCTAAATACTTTGGTGGTTCAGGGCTTTTTTTGGAGACAAGAATACTAGAATTTCAATATTTATCTTTGTTATTTGCTACTTCCCTACTTTTGCATTCCTGTAAATCTTATAAGTTATTATTACATTACATAATACTATACATATTATTATTCTGTTGGTCTTTGTTGAAACCTTTGGCATCACAGGACCCAAAGCACTTACAGAACCATTAGGAATTTAGCCTTTAAACACAGTATTCTTAACAGAAATCCCAGAGGAAGTGGTTATATTTGGAGAAGTAGAGATATTATTAGTGTAATTGGAGAAGTAGAGCATTATTAGTGCATTTGAGGAATGCCATATAATTTCCGCAACACTTTTATTTCTTGATTGAAATTTCATAAGGTGCCCAATTAAGGACACTGCTAAGCACTGATTCAAAATAATATAAATTATTTCCTTAAGACTCCTTCTAAACTATTATTATCCAACATTACCTCTCCTCTGGAACTTCTTTGGTGTTCCAAAAACTGGTGAAAACAAAGATCAGATCCTGAGAGAATTCCTCACCTAACTCTTTCAAAAAAGACTCTGAATGAAAGATAAATGCTCTTTTCAAAATGTCTATCATTTTAATATTTAGTACTAGGCATTCTCTAATTATCACAGGATCAAAAAAGGTTTTATCATCATTATCTTTTCAAACACCTCTACCATTTATTTCTTTCATTTTTTCCAAAAATATGGAAATACTAAGAGATCACTTCTGTCATTTCTCCATTTTTAAGCGATTTGATTATTTTATCATTGCTCAAGAGATCTGTATCACTGTTAACATCCTTTTGCTTCAAACACATTAATACTGACTTCCATGCTCTATTTCCATTGCCACAGTTTTCTTCTGTGCCCTCTTTTGATGATTTTAGCAATTTTCTGACACAGATACATATTCTTCTGCTATACACTGGATGGAATATGTATTGATCTTTTCCTGATGTACTTTCATTTTCCTTTCTAGGTATGTTTAAATGCTACCATTGGTAACAATAAATTTAATATTTCTTGTGTTAACGTAAAGCCAAGTGAAGTGGGTTGTTTCTTGAAATTGAACCTTCATTTCTTGAGTTTTAAGGGAAAGCAAAAGGAAGACAAATTCTTTCCCAAGGGCTAAGATGTACATTCTGTGGTTTAGACAAAAACCCAGTAAGTTATATAATGTGACCACTATAAAGCCATTTGGGTTTTTATATGTTGTTTATTTATTAAACAAAGGATTTGAAACTCAAAACTTTCAGTCATTTCTAGTTATAGGGCCTTGGTCATCATAGCATATCATAAATTTAGATGTCTACAACTTTTTACAGGAATGACAAATACTTGTAGAATTGTTAAAATCTATTCTGCCCTATGATTTTATAAAATAGCTGCACAGGCCATCTACTAGAACATTATAAAGATACCGTGCTTTGGTCTTTCCTCATTATGGTCCTGCTGCATTTCTTAAGCTAAGCAAAATAAGGAGATGTGCTGGGGAAAAAGACCCCCTTATATAAAGCCATTGCTTCCTTTTCCCTTTTCAGGGAATTTCCTTTATTTCCATATTAATGGAATGGATACAGCAGGATGCCAATCACTAATCAGTGGTGAACCAAGCTTTCGGTTGCCAAAAACTGCTTTATGCTAGCAATAATTTTCATCTTATATTTTATTGTGGACCTCATGACACAGCCCTAGGGGAAGTAAACCACGACAAAATCTCTGCTGATATGAGAACGTGTGTGCAGAAAAGGGCAGGCAGGGTGAATAATAAAAAGCTGCTGTTAAAAAATCATATTCAACACTATGAGATGTACAGCTATAGGACTCAGCGACTATATTTTTAAATTTTACTGCTCTGCTTTTTTGCTGCTATTTCCATGGAAATGCAGTAAAATGTCAGACAATATTTACTAAGCAAGTACCTGAATCACAGTTAAGAAAGAGGACAATAAATGAGTTGAAGGAAACACATTACAGTCAAAGGCCTGCATTTCAAGGGAATTGTTCTTCACCTGATATGAATTATGAAAAAATTATAGGACCTTGCATTTGGTCTACTATCTGTAAAAATACCATATTAAAATAAATTGGTCCTGTCACTATGATATAAGAGAAATCAAAGCTACTGATGAAACCAAGATAAAACATCTAATCCAGAGACCAAACCTATTGAAAGGTCTACATCCAGTCTCAGCTCATTTTCCATCAGGAAACTGCATAACCTCATTTATTTAAAGGTTAAGACAAAATGTATTTAAGTTAATGGAACACTTGTGTTTGTTAAAAGATATAAACTCCATCAGCAATAAGAAACTTTATGCCAGCAGGCACCACTCGTAATTAGTTGTACCCCTGGATTTCAAATTGGGTAATTGGGGTTAAAGACAAACAGATGAAATCTGTCTTTCCCAATGCCCTACGGTGAAAATAAGAAAGTTCTGTCAGCTTGGAAGAATTGCCCAGATGTGATGAGACCCCAGAACAAAGTCATGCTCAGATGGCAATATCGAGCAAAATGCGCCAAGTCCACTCCTCACTCCATGGGAGTGAGTCAACACTACTGCTCTTGGCATTATTTCTCATATATTGAAATAAGTATATGTTGTGATGATGAAGAAAAGGGAAAATAGTTACTGTCCAAGATCCCTCTGGTGACTGAAACAACATTTTGTAGCAGTTGACACTTCCAAAATGTTGTGGGTTGCTGAAAATCCTTTTGTCCCCTCCACAATTGCACATACTAACTTTGGCATATCTGTAATTCCCACATAAGAACACTTTTATCACTAAATTTTAATATCATAAACATTTATTAAGAGAATTGATGGCATACTGCTCAACATACCACCATCCATTACAACTAACTGTCATTTGTCAATTTGCAGAATTACAAATCTGGTTCTGGTTGAAGAAATGAATGTGAGCACATTCATTTCTTCCTACAATGGCATCAATGAAGATGGAGTTGACAGGGTAAAGGATTGGTATTTTGTGGGCTCTGATTTCAGAGAACTTTAAGTCTATGTCAATCCTGATGTGCAATCAATACATTTTAATTTGACTGTATATATTGGAACAGCTAATCAACCTGAGCATGGTGTGTGTCTCATATGTATTTTTTTTTCAAAATATCAGGATGTGCTTGGGAGCAAGTGTGGAACAGTCCCAACTTCCTCTAGAATGGGGAAGATGCTCTTTAGAATAAAACAGTATAAATATCACAGTTGTTATGTTGAAAACCTTTAAAAGGAAAGCAAAATGACTTGAAAACCCTCAAGATCTATTTTGGCAAGCCATGAAAATGGCATCTCTTACAAGGAGATCTTACACCGGTGCACTTACTTTAGACTGCAGGGGTTAACCAGAAGTTTTGGAGGTTAAACCAAAAGAACCACTCAAACTGAAGGCTAATTCTGTTTCCTCTTTCAGCCCAGTTTTTAAATGATTCCTATTGGGTCATGTACTTTCAAGAAATTAGACTAATCCAGTAAGTATATTTCTGTGTGAAATTACAAAGTGGTTTAGATATGCCCATAATGATTCTGGGATAATATATCCAATCTTATGGCACAGAGTGACACAAGCTATTAACTATGTGAAGTTCTTAGTATCTTAGCTTCCCATAGTATGGAGTTCTACCCCCTTCACATGCACAAATCACTGAGTGTTATTGTATTGAGATTGATTCTCATATATGGGAGAGAATGCTTTACACCATTATGGCATTATAACATAAACATGGTGTAAATACATTTTATATACTACATAGAATTGAGAATCAGTGTTTCTTTAGTGTTTTAGGAGTATGAGTAAGTTTTATTATCTCCTCTCTACAAATGGCGGGGAGGGGGGAACAGAAAATTATGGGCTGCAGTTTTGCTCAAACTTCATATGGGTGAAAGGAGATAAAAATTACATCTTTATATGGTTGTGAGAGATAAAGGCTCCAAATACATAGAAAGCAAGTAAGGACTTGCATGCTCTGCATCAAATAAGGAGTGAGTGGTATGAAAGCTTTAGCAGCTAAATGAAGCAGATGAGCAAGGGTACATTTATTTTAGGCTTTCTGTGCTGATGTTTAGTCGTTTCACTACAGACAGAGGTAAGCAACTGATTATTATCCCCCAAGAGCAAAAGGAAGCCAGTGAGCAATTATTCTGAATTGTAGTACAAGACACAATGCCTCCCAGAGCTATTTGTAGGCTGATGCAATTTACATACCATTGTTTGCTCAAGCTTGTGCTTAAAAAACACAGTTTATCCAAGGTAATATTGTTGTGCACGAGCAGTCAGGTCTGAAACTGAAAAAGCTTTCTTGTCTCATTATCTCCTTCCTTGCTTTCAGAGATATTCTGCAGCTTTACTGGTGGAAATGGAAAATCCTCTCCTTCAAACAAAAACATTGGCTGAAGGAGTGGTGTTGTTTCTGGAGTGTTGGGAGACAAAGGAACATGTGCATGCTGGCTGTTATGGGACACTAGGAAGGCAAGAAATGGACCAAGTCTTTGTCTTCCATACATGGGGATGGAAATGAAGTAAAAAAGAAAATCTAATTGCATTTCTGAATAATAACTTCTAACATTTCTAATATTTTTCTATTTTGAAATACCATAATATTCCCTTGTTCCTGCCAGGATGGAAGCTCCTCTGGAAGATTCCTCCTGAACTAACACACAGAAAAGGGTCTGGGTGAGCAAGAAAACACAGATATAAACAGGGAGCAGTTATCTTGTGTTTCCAATGGAAACCTCTTAGAGTTCAGTGGAAATCTCTCCAAACAGTCATTTTCAATGATTCTTTTTCATTTTTGTTTTCAGAAAGGTTTTAATCAGCCTTCAAAATCCAAATGTTAATGGCATCTGCTTAATAATAGCTGGCTCAACCAAAATCCACAGTTGGAGTGTGTTAATGTAAATCTTTGAAATGTGTGCGACAGGTGAAGAATTGCAGGTAGAAGAGTTTGGATACACAGAGATACCTGTCTATATGTAAATAGATCAAAAGGTAAAGGTTGTAGCAAAGATGGCATACGAAGCTAACATGAAGACTTCTTTCACATAACTAATGTATATTTTCCTTTGGAAATAATTTAGACAAGAAGGTTTGTTTTTTAACCTATCCTGTGGCATTGTCCTTTAAATTCTCATTTTCTTCTTTTCAATTTTTCATAAAAGAAAAGCAAAATATAACCATTATCAGACTATTTTCTCTGTTTAAAAAGCAGGTCTGTTTCTGTAGTCTGATGTACAAAATGTGAAAAGTCCAGACTTTGAACAAACATAATGGCATGTAAATTAACTTAGACCTAGAAGGAACAAGAATGTATTTTATATAAATTATTTCATATTTATACATTTCATATAAATTATTGAAGAATTTATACTGTGATATAAGTGTACAGTTTAGCAAACTCTACAATTTTAGACAGAAACAGTTGTAAGCAAAACTGGAACGAAGGGAACAAGCTAAATTAAGTTAGAATAGGTGATCTGAGATGTATGTAGGGCCAGCCTCACAAGGCATTCAAAGTGAGCCCAGGTGTCTCACCAAAATGTCACATACTGCTCATGTTCTACTTTAAAGACAGACTGTATTTCTAACCCTGCAGAAACTGAAGAGTAAGTTGTCCCTATCCTATGGTTAATCAAAACCAACATCTTGCTACTATAGCAAGGAAAAGGTCACCCTGGTTTTAGCCCATCACGGTGGCAAATCCATAGTAACCCCTTGAAATGTTAAGCATGCTTAAAACAATGTAAATGAGAGAAGAATTAAATCCCAGGAGACAGGTCCATGCCTGGTGTAAATATCACAACTTTCCTAAAGTAATTGTATGTTTGCCAATACACGGTGAGTGAGGATTTGCTTTCATGTTGTTTCCCGACCCCCCCGCCCAAATAATTGCATCTTATATACATATATTATTAGTCTCCACTCAAAAAAAACCCTACTAAAATAATCTGCTCTTTTAGTTAAATTTAGGACAGTGGAAGCTCTAAAAGGAAGTATGTGGAGGAGAAAAGGGTTAGAGGGGAAAGAAGACTCAGAAATTGTCTCTCTTCATCATTGTTTCTCTTGTTCCTCACAGCTCAAACTATATTCCTCATCCATTATGAGAAAATTGTATTTTTGTAATTATTTCCTCCTGTCAGGAGACAACCTGAGAAAAGATCTCATTGTCTCATTCTTTGAAACATACAAAACTTCATTACTAAGGTTGTTTCCTTCAGTTTAATCTATCTAGTGAAATTAGGCTACCTTCAAAGGTTCCTAGCCTGCCAGAAAACCATCTTTTCCCTCTTGTGAGGCTCATGATGAATCTCGCGTGAACCATGCCTGTTTTAAAACCAGGTATTTTTATTCATTTTGTGATTATTTTATTATCAGCATGTCTGATTTCCTTTAAGTTCTATGGGTATTACTTGGAAATAATTTTGACAGTGCAGATCCTCAGCACAAGCTTTGCTGAGAGCCTCACCATTGCAGCTCATTAAGATTAAAACCCAATTCGGTCTCCTCCCAGTTTCTCAGGGTTGTTGTCTTGTAGGCTGTCTTGAATGTTAAATCAAGGAAGTTCTATCTGAATAATGTCCTAATCTACATTGTAAATAATAAACAACTGTTTCAAGCCAAGGGGATGTTCAAAAAGTTTGTTTCAAACTAAGATCAACAACACCTACTCAAAGCAATTAATTCATATGCGAGAGCACTGTCTATTATACGAGCGCAAGATTGATTGGGTTGTCTCCCATAAAAAACATTGAGCAATAGTTATTTACTGAAGTAATCTGAAAAGGAGCACTACTCTACTATCTTGAAACATTTTAGCTAGACCGTGAACCTTGGCAAGAGAAAAAAGTTAAAATTTTCATGTAAACTCTGTTCCTCAAACTCTTGAATAGAAGCACAGTATGTGCAGATAAAGTTCCAAATGCTTGTCATGACCCTGCTCCCCACAGCTGGATAGCAGAAGAGCCTAAAATAATCATAAAAGTACAGGGTTGGTGTTTCAGAGACGGTCCATAATGATTTAATGTCGGGGGATGCATTCAAGCATCCCTTAGGTGCCTTAGCACATTAATTGTAAATTTCTACAGGCAACTCTGAAACTTGAGTTCTTGCTCACTAGAAAACATACAATAGACAGAAACTGAAGAGATTCCTTTGATTTAGATTAGATTTCCCATTTAATATAAAAAGACTATGACCTGAGGCTGTTGGTCTCACTAATGACACTGCGACACATTCAGCAGCTTTTTACTCTTTTATTCTGCCTTGAACTAGAGTTTAGAAAACCATCTGAAGTTTCTGTATTTGTGTTCTAAACCATGCTCAACAAATAAGTGTTTGGTTCCAGCTATTTTCAAATCATGCAAGTTTTGGGGGTGGACTTGATGGAGTCTCATTCAATATATCATTTGTGTATCACATTTATGGACTATTTGATTGTGCTTTATTTGTGGCCTGTGCCCCTCCCCAGTTCAAATAATCAGCCATGGCAGTTCTGAGATATCCTCGAGGGAATTGAACTTGGTTCCTTTGCAAAGTGACAGAGGGAGCAGTTTAAGAATCGTTAAATTTCAATTTAGCCCTTCAAATAAGGCTTGAGTAAGTACTGAAGAGACAAATAAGTTTTGTGCTAACCTTCTTCAGAAGAATGAATTTCATTCTACTGTGATTATCCTTTTCTGTGTATCTGTACAACTGTAACTCACTGACCAACGGAAACACCGTTCTCAGCCCAGTGCTCCAGACACTGCTGTTAAACATTTTATTTTTCCTTTTAATAAGAATTTGATACGAGGGGTCATTTGTGCTGTTGGGTTTTTTTTAAAGGACTCCTACTACTGTAATGAAATTTGTAATGAACTATCTTTTCCAATAACATTAACAGTTTAATTTAAAGTGCACCTTCCATGCAAATGTATCAAAGCATTAGTATAAAAGCACTTGATAGCTACCATTTTAGCTAAAGTCTGCAGCAACACCGTAATTTGACTAATTCTACTGACAAGCCACAAAAATACATGTCTTAAATGATTCCATTCAAAATACAAAACTAATACACCTTTTTTTTTTCAGGCTGACGGAGACGGATTCTCTGTCTGGATCAATTTTTACTTATATTCAACTTTTTAATAGCAATTGAAAAATAGATAATGAATCATTAGCATCACAAAAAAAATCAAAGAACATTTGCAAAATCCATAATTCTGGCTGACTGTAAAAGTGTGCTAGCTTTTTCTTACTCTGCTCCTTTCATTTTTCTTGCATTGACACATATTCTTTCATGGCATGATTAGAAAGAAATGCTAACCTGATGAAAGCATCATCATGATACATTATATGTGTTCTGTTAAACAAGTATTTTTCACAGCCATGATGGCACAGGCTTAAAAAAATGCTTTTGCTTTTCAAAGATACATGCTGAAAAACGACAAATGTCAAAATGTCAATGTTATCAGATGGGACCAGAGAGAAAGCAGGCATATATCCCAGCTACTTGCCTAAGAAGCTGCAGCAGAGATCCTTATTACTGTTTCAATTGTAGCTGAAATGTATTTCCACGCAGACAAATTGTGGGAGTATGTACATGGCACTTACGTTCTGCTTTAGCATCCTAAGTGAGGCTTATTGCTAGGGCCTCTCCATTTAGGTTATTTTCACCATGAATGGGACATGCTTTATATAATTTAACATATGGCAGTACAGGCATATCAGAGAGGTTTACAATGATGATTCTGACAAGAAAATTATTTCTGAAACGAGCTTAAACACTTGAGTAAGGCACTCTGAGTTAAGAATTGCTATTACTATTCTAGTGGCATAAACATCCAATGCACACACAAAGGAAGAAAATGATTAGGAATCATTGAATCCTTCTGCTGGAGCAGACCAGCAGCCATTCTTCCTATTCGCACAACCCGCTTTGTTTTGCCAAGACTGTCTCTCCTGCATGCAAACAATCTGCATGCTATGTACAAGATATACATATATAAATATAAATATGCACATATTGGTCAATCACAGCTAATGTTTTAAATGTTTTAAATGTTTTAAATGTTTTAATGTGTTTATGTTTAAAAAAAATAAGTAGTCATATACACTAGAAGGTAGCACAAACCAACACTGTGGTAAGAGCACACCTATAGCACTTTGCATATATAAACTGTGCGTTTTATACTTCAGCATCAAGTTTTTAGTAGGATTTGCTAAGGAGATGTGTGTAATCACCTTGTGCATAAGCATGGTTTTGTGTCTGTTTCCTGTCTCTCCTCCCATTTCCTTGCATGGTCTATTTCAAATGCTTGTTGAAATATAAAACAGGAGCAGAGGTCTCAAAGATTCAAATATCTCAAAGATAGTTCAAGAAAATAAAGTAAAAGAGACATCTTAGGAGGAAAAGTCGACAAGGAGTCCCACTTGGTAAAACACTGGGCAGAGATTACAGCAAAGCCTACACCAAAGTCAGTTAACTGGGAGACAAACCTGAAGAAAACCTGGCTCCTCCTTCTAAAACCCATGATCTCCTTGCAAAGCCTGGACAAAGAGAAAGATGCAGCTCATGCATTTCAGCAGCTGTGCAGAGAAAGGCAAGACAGCTTATCTGGCTGACCTTGAAGGAGGTTGTGCCTATAAAGTTGAGTTTGTTTCTACATGAAACACGTTGTCTGTGAACTGAGACAACCAGCATGGAACACAGGTGCTGAGAGAAGGATGCCAAAACCAGGGTCATGGCCAGGTTTGTGAATGGAAGCTCTGGCAGACTCTGGCCGTTTGAGAGATCGGCTACACTCTCTGGAATTCTCTTTGAATAGAGATGGGTGGTTTTTCATGTTTAATGTATTATGGAATGCCTCAGCCATTCTACTGTATAATGTATATGTGATATTACAGTATCCCTAAGGAAAAGGAACCTTTCTCCCACCTATAGGACTAAAAGTGTTGAGAAAAAGAAGTCAACTAACACGTAACCTCTTAAATTAGTGCCAATGAAGCAGTGATTTGGTTTAATAACGTGAAAGTTTATCATGCAAACTAACATTTTAAGATCTGTATTTAACTTCAGCAATAGGGAAAAGCAACTGTTACATACAACAAGTAGAGAAGATAAAGATATTTTTTCACTTCAATGTCTCTGTTGGCTTGAATTTCACTAGCAGAAAGTCAACAGCACAGGTCAACAAATGGACAAAAATTTCACTTTCAATGAGGAAGTCGTAGAATTTGAAAAAATACTAAGATGCTTGAATTATATTCGACACTACTACTATTAAGTGATTCATACCGTGTATTATAATCAAAAGAGGTACTGAATAATTATCTCTGAAAGATTATTAGAGAATAATGTCTTTATGTGGATACTAGCACATTGAAATACATATATTAAAATGAAACAGAATGTGGCAACAGCAACAAATTGGAATAAAGGCATAATGTTTGACTTACTAATAGCTATTTATAAAGTAATTTGGCATATTCTAAATACTCTTTGGAATTTTTTTTGTTTATTGAATGCATGTTTACTACTAAATGGAAGGCGCTTTCTTTATGGCTTACAGAACTGTTACTAACAGCCACATTCAGGACTTCACCACAAAATTGTAATGTTTAGCCTTTTTGATGTTTTCCATAAAATCCTCAAAGACAAAATTCTGTCATATGCTTATTCCACAAAGTGTTACACAGCAGCATGGAAAATAGTCTAAGGCAATCCTATACAAATCATCAGAATACATTATACACACACGTCTCAAACTTGCTGGTAAATATAAGTTTGCGTATATCAGATAGTACCTTTCTCTTACAGATATTTAGTACTTAAAATATTGCAAAACTTGGTGACCATAGCAAGAGCTTTCCAAATGGTAAAAAAGGAAATTATTGCAAAATACAGAAGATGCCATTTTGCATCAGACAGTTCAAGAAGGAGCTATTACATATATATATATATATATTTGTGTGTATGTGTTAGTTAGACAGTCTACTCTGGGAGGAGAAAAGTGAACATAGCGATTCTTCTGCCCCAGGCTGTATGATTCAAAAGTTGGAATTAAAGGAGTAAAACTTGCCCTTTTTAAGGACATGCACCCTATGAAGATCAATATCCTTGATATTCTGAAGTGTACATATCAACCCAGTAAAACATCAGCCTTGTGACATGTGGTGGTGTCGGACACAGATGTGTTTGAAGTAAGAAATGGTCTAACAGTAATTCACTAAAACTCCCACAACAGTCCCTGAGTATCTGCTGAGATTACCAGCAGTGAGAAACATAATGATTGTGAATACTGGAGTATTTTTTTTTAAGAATACCACCTCCATGGTAAAAATGTTGTTAGTTACCATAGCAGTGTATGGTATAGGAAAAGTACAACTACAACCACAACCACAACCAACCACAATGGTATTTAATTAGCTGATCAAAAGATGTATACACACAAACTCCTTTGAGTGTTGCCTAATGCAAGGTGTTGGGACCACCTCCTTCCACTGACCACTGTGGGGTACTAAGGCCTGGCATCCTTAAACACCATGCTTAAAATGCCTAAGCCACGAGAGCAGATGTCACAGAAAACTGTGACAGGTGAGAAGAAGTCCCTTAAGTGTTAGGCTGTCAAATGTGTTTGACTTGGAGAATACATTTTTGCTCAGATATCAATGTCCTCCTTTCTAAAAATGTGACCCTTTAAATGACCCCCTTTTCTTGAATGTATCTTCCTGTGTCTTCTCCTTCCTTTCTTCTACTTATTATTCTCCACTCCTCTTCAGCCCTTTGCCCTTACCTTTCCCACATGCTGTTAAGCCTGATTTTTAAAGCAAAAAAGTAGTCCTACTTAGTGCAGCTTAAGTTAGCAGAGAGAAGGGAACAGTCTTTTTCTACACTTTCTCTGCTCTTTAGACAATTAGTGTCGGAGAAGGGTGGTTGGAAGCAGGTGGCTGAGTCCCACCTAAGAGATTCAAAAGGACTCGGTCAGAATGTTATGTGGAAATCAATATTACATTAATATAATATAATATAATATAACATAATATAATATAATATAGAAATATTACACTAATATAATATAATAGCAAAATCAGCAAATGAGCAGGATCTTTCTTACTGGACAGAATGGAATTGTTTAAAGGCAGGTTTAAAGGATGACAGGTCTTTCTTTCAAGACCAGTGGAAGACTCTAAACAGAGTGCTTAGAGTATTTTCAGAACTGGTAGTGTCACTTTGAGAAAGAAGGAAAAATCATTGTTCACCAAGGGAGTGCCCTCTGTGAAATTCCTAATGATGGCAAGGGCAGAAAAGTGTGAGCAGAGCAGATTCTTTATAAGGAATAGAATTTTTTTTAAAAGGTAAATATGCTTTTTAAAAATGCTTAGAGAGAATAGCGGTCAAAGCATCCATGATCCTGCTGTGAATTTTCTTAAATTATACTACAAGTAGTCCAACTTTGTTCATAATCTGTATCTACATAAAGTCATCCATGGAATTTGAACAAGCAGTTACTTCTCTGTAGTGCCAATCTATATTCACACACTTAATACTACCAATCCCCAAAATCATGAATATCAGACCTGTCATCTATGAAAAATTGGTTTAGATATTAAAAGAATCTTTATTGCAATATTTACAACATTTAACAAGAAAAACAAAAAATAACCCTGGCAGTAACAGACACCAACAGCCACCAGCCAGTATTGCTCCAAATATGCTTTTTCACTCTCTCTCACTTTTTCCTTTCTGTGTGTCTATCTTGTCTACAGGCTCCCTCACTGGCATTTACAATGGGCTGCCTCAATTCAGATGTCTACTGTCTCACAAATCCCACCAAGGAATGGCTTTTTATCTGCTGACATATTTGTACCATCTAGGGGACAAGCAGCAACAATTTGGCACCAGGAACAACAAAGAAGTCCCAGTCATGCCCCTGTGATGTCTTCCAGGAGTCCTTGCTCATAAAAATCAGAATAAAAGCAATTTCCACTTTGTTCCTCCCACTCAGGGAGAATGTAACTTCAGTGGAAGCAGTGACTTCATGCAAATTCACAGAAACAGCGTACATAGAAAGATGTCTATAGAAAACTGAGCTAAAGCTGAATATATTAATGCACATAAAGAAAGGCACAGGCATCTACCTAGCATGAGGAAGGAGAAAGAATAAATTCATTGCTATATACCTGTCTAGTAGAAAGGAAAGTACTTTGACTAATTCCACCAGGAATCAACTTATTCTAGGGAGACCAAATAAATTTTATTAACATTGCCATTGTCTTCATCCGCAGGTTAATTGCGTAAGCTCGTATACTGAGAACCTAAACCTTGGAAACCAGGGAGCTCAAACTGACTCCAGTTGGTCCAGGATTTACTTGTCAGCATAGCAATGTGACGTGTCACCTTTGCATAAGCAAGTGCAAACTCCTCGGTGAAACTCACATCCAAGCTCTTGAGATTCATTTGGAATTTGAGATCTCGTGCATACTTCTCTAAATTAGAGACAGGCATTGACCACAGGTCTCACACCATCTGGCTCTCTTCTACCCCAGAAATTTCAGGGATGGCAATAAAGTGCAATGCATTTATTTTTAACATTTTCTTTCAACAACATTGTGAGGCCACCTCCAATTTTGAAATAGAGCAGAAATGGAGCTTTCATCTCTGCAAAAAGTTAATTTCAAATGCTAGCAGAGCTCACAGGGTTTTCAGCGCTGAGCATTCTTCAATATGCCTAGCCTGCAAGTCTTAGATGGCAAGCAAGATAAATATTCTAAGTATATGTACTACACTACATGTATTTTTCACACATTCAGAGTTGCCCAGGAGCTCAGAAAAAACAGGCAAAATAAATAAATAGTTTAAGTAGTGGGATGAATGGCTACTAAACACATCTCTTTATGAGAAGCTTGCCTCAATGTTTGTGTCTTAGCAAGCAAGTACAGAAAGAGAAAAAAAGCAGTGAAAAGAGTAAAAGATCATGTGGGTGGGTACCCCAGGAAAAAAAGGCAACAGGAACACAGGAAAGGAGTAGAGAGAAGAAGCAAAACATGGGAAGAATAAAGCACTAGAAAGGCAGACATGATATTTGCCATTGCCCATGAAACCCATGTACTGAGAGGTAAAGTAGCCTTAGGTTCACTTAATGGGAGAACAAGCTGTGAAGGAAGAATGAATTATTAGATTTTTCAGTATATTTCTCATGTACCTGAATTCAATAAAGGTTGATCCCAAATATGAGATTTTCATTCAGAGTTATTCCCAGTGGTATTCTCTACATTTCAGAAAATTATGAACTTCATTAATAACAAGAGCAAAAGAGTTACCATGTAAAATAGCTTCCCTCACACATAAGCGACACACAAACCAAATTTACACCACATTATCAGTTGGAAGTCACACAACCTAAACAAATTTTCAAGACCACATCTCTGACATTGATGTTTATTGTAAAAACTCGGACACTCCAGTCAAAGGTCTACACCTTGCAGGAGGCACTTAGAAACACATCACAAGACAATGATTTCTGATGCAGAAAGCTTTTCCTTTTTCAGTCCCAGCACAGCATGATGGGATTTGCTGTATTAACCTTTGAAACAGAGGTTGGATTCACTCAGAAAAGAGTGAATCCAAAAATATCACTGCAAAACTATTACTTTGCTATAGCAGTCAAGAAGGACAAAGAAAGCAAAATGTTCCTTCTCTTCTGTATGGTGAGCAGGCAACCAGATCACAAAAGTATCAGCATATTGCACTCTGAGAGCAAAAGACTAGCTAGGAAAAGAGGGGGGGAATTGAATTAATGCCAAAGTTCATGGAAGGAAATATTTATTCACAGCATCCAGAGAATCAATATCTTTTCATTTATAGGCAGAGGAAGGTTTGAATACGTAATGGGTATAAAACCACTTAGCTAGAAGGTCTGAGGTATTTTACAGGATCCTTATGTAACCTAAGAGACAAACTTATTCAGCTGACACTTTAGTGGGACATAACTGGTCTCACTCTCACACAGTAAGTGCTCAAATCACAACAAACTTGTGCTTTGGCAGTTCTCCAACAAAGGTTGAGCATTTCTTGATACTTCCTGGGAGCATGTTACTTACATCCTTAAAGTCTATCACAATTAAGCTTACCAATGATATCTTGGTAAGTTTTCCACTTCATCCTTTAAGCAGTTTTGTCATTGAACGTAATAGGCATCATAGAGTAGGGTTTTGAACACTTCTGCTCTTATATTTTGATAGAAAGAGGCTTTCTGTGGGAAAACCACAGATAATAAATCATTGAAATACTAAACTATGTTGATAGCACATCTGTTTTAACAGTATGCAGTGTCACATGGTGTGCTGCTGAATAAACTATGCCTCTGGAAGAGCCTTTCACACCTGTTAAAGGACCTTTGCACACACTCGCATGAGCTCACATTTCATGTTCCAATTTTTCTGAAATTGTACCTGTACAAAAAGATCCAAAATCTTAGGAATAAGTATGGCTGGGATAGAGCATAGCAAATTCAAAGAGTAAAGATACAGTTTTGTTTTTTTTTCCTCTCCCCCGCAATAGTTGAAATCAGCAGGAAATCAGGGGAAAACCCAATGATGGGAATTTAAAAGGAGGGCATTATAGACCAGAAATGACATTAGAGAAGATAGAGAGGGAAGCAGAGGGAATCCAGAAAACACAGACATCAGCCAAGAGGAAAAAGGTATTGGTCCTATCAATGACAGGTTAAACTTGAATTCATAGAAACCTCTTGCTGATTCTGAGCTGTTGGTACTATGTCCTTCCATAACCTTGATCACATAATTCTACCAGTTTTCATCTCAACTCCAGACACATTACATGGGGACTAACATTTTCCTAACTACCCAGCAGTGACACTACCAGGATAATGGCAATAATGACTACATATGTCTAGGCACTCAGAAGGACCCCACTCCCAAAGTCACAGTCATGGGCAGAATACTAAAACCTGAGAGGGACACTTAGAAAAAAAAAAAGTAGAAAAGTAGTACAGATCTAAGCAGAAGCCAGAACAAATATATAAAACTTGCTTTATTCAATCAATCAATTGCTTTGCAAATATATTCCTTTGATAAATGTCAATATTTTTCCTGAACTATATTAACTGGCCCAGTGATATTCTACTTAGACAATATATTTTTTTATTCCTTTCATAAGACCATTTTTTAGAACTTAAAAATCTTCTGAGAGTTACCCTTACTCAGACAAAGTGGTTGTTTTGTTAGATTTTGGTGAGAAAGGTCCAGTTTTTCATGTGTAATCAGTCATTAATTTAACTCTCTAGAAGTCGTAATAACAAATTTAATCCCTACTAACCATGACAAAGAATAACAGGACTGTCTTGTTACCTTGTCATTTTATAGAATCACTAAACAAATGAAGTGCAGACATATACAATGTATTCTGACTCTCACTGCATACCATCAGCCTGAAAGGGCTGGGGAAAGGGAATATGGAAAGAGAATGGGGAAAACTACCAGTACTGGCCTTGTCGTGCTAACAGGTTTAAAAGGAGGTTGGCCAAGAGTATTCCAGATGGCTGAGTTTTATATTAACTGTTCACAGAGTGAAATGGGCTGCTGCTGTGAGTGATATCCCACATTAGTGAATGTTGGTCTTTCTCATCACATAAATCATAAGTTATCTATCTTCCTGATGCTATCAGTCCTCTCAAGATGCCTCAACCATGACAAGAAATAATGAGAGATTAATTAAACTGTTAACCTGTTCTGTAATACTAGCCATTGGGAGAGGGAAAGATGGTCCTTTATGGAGAATCCTGTCACTACACCACACCTTGGAGAACAAATGCTCTGAATTAGCCCAGGACTCTACAGAACACAGAGAATTGGCAAGAATGACATTTTAGATAATTTTATAAAAGAGGATTTAGGATGCTGAGATTACAGCTCATGCATAAAATGATCCCCACTTTGAAAGGTACAAACAATGACAACTTTAGCATAGTTGAAGGTACTCCTTGGGCATCTGATAAATTTCCAGCCCATGCAATATTTTCCAGGAATAAACATACGCTGCAGCTGGCAGGGACACAAGTAAAACAACAAGGCAAAGCTACTTGAATATATCAAATACTCAAAAAATCACACACAGCAGTATTGGCTGAGATTGGGAATAAATGATTTCTGTTCCTTGTGAAGAAGAATACTTAAACAAAATAATGTATCACCTTGTCCATATGAACTTATTACTAGAACAAACAAGCTTGTGTGTGAAATAGAAGCAACACAGCAAACAGTGCTGTGTAGTAGAAGCAGGTGTAGCATGTGGGGGCTTACTTTGAACTAGTCTAGTATCATGGAATGAATGCTCCTGGTTTATTTTCACTTGAAGGAACCCTAGTTCATGTACTCTGAAAGTGCTCCAAGACAGAAAGAAAGTGCAGTCAGAGGAGACAACCAGGATATTCCCTCCAGAAGCGCTAATGCTAATATTGACACAAAGTTTGCTTTCAATGAAAAAGAAAGAAGCATAATACATAGCTAATCAGTGCATTTTTGTTCCCGTAAGAATGAATTAGATCCTCGAAAAGAAACCTCAACATTTAGAGTTCAATACCACACACATGAAAATACGGATTTTTATGCACACAAGTCTTTTGTTGTGCTTCAGTGGGACTATTATGTGTTGCCATTTCAGCAAAACAATTAGAATGTGTCTTCACAGTTACCTGCAGATACCTCCATTCATGCTTTCAGCTGAGTTACCTGAGCACAAGGTCCTAAAGGCAGGTCCTACAAAGCAGTAGAAATCACAGGCTGAGATGCCTACATGAATTTAGCACTACATAGTGTTTGTGTTTCTCCAGTTCACTATGCCAGCACTGTCTGCACTTGACTGGATAAACATGGCCTTCGCTGTCAAAAGGGCAATGCTTGGCTAAATGGATGGTTTAAGATTCATACCTTAAACAGAGCTGAGCACTGTAAGCCAAGCAAAATGCAGGGCGAACTATGGAACAAAGAGTACATCACAAATTGGTGGCACAAAATAATTATTGCTTTAAAAACTTGGTAGTACTAGATATAAATTTCACATATGTAAAAATACAATCACTTGCATTCAATTATTTTCTCTATATAGCTGGAATTCAAACTTTAGTATAAAATCCTGATACAAATAGCCCCTCGTTATTTGCAGATGAGTAATTTGAGCCACTTTCTGGGATCACATAAAGCTGATGCATTCAAATGAAGCAACATATGAAAAAATTAAAGAAACTTCCTTACCAGAATACCCACTTTTCATAGGGCAGTAAGTGTAGCAAGGGAAATGACTTGGGTTTTTCCTATTTGAAAACGACCCTGAATCTATGCCTTCTTAATTGTGAAATGTATTAAGAGTTTTCAGAAATGACATTATTCTCTAATGCTCCTGTCCATTAATGGAGCACATTCATTGTACTTATTAAGATGGTGAAGAATCATTAGACTGGTGGGAATGAGGGGAAGAAAATTGAAACATTCCCTGCTAAGAAACTAATTTTACAAAAATGACAGGAAGTCAGTGGAACCAAAAAGCGGGAGATGTTAGAATTAGGTCTACTCATTTGAGTCATGTTTGATGCCATCCAAAAAGACTGCTTTGAAAAAAATCATCCTGGTCCTCCTGCTCTCTGTATTTTCCTACAGAGTACTCCCTATTCTTTCTACCGTCTTCTGACAGAATGTCTGTGCCCCTACTATATCCTCTGTAATGTTTTCTGAACAGGGACTGACCCCTTCTACAGTGCTGGTGTTCCTACTGCACTGCCTCAGATGGCTTTAAAAGGCTAAAGCTACACTATGTCATATTCTGGGTATATAAGTGAATTACAAGCCTTTCAGTTCACCAATGCATATGAAAGATTATTGATCTATCAGGGCTTGGAATGCACACCCAAAAGGCACAGGTAGTAGGAACATGTGCAGCAGTGATAGGAGGGAAACACTCACCCAATTTTTTTTTTTTTTTAAATAGATTTCAGAATGTTCTGTATTGCTACTGGAAAGACCTGTGCTCATCCTAGTGTTTTGGAAAAACCCAGGGATGGCAAATGCTGTGCTAGTGGTCATCTAGCAGCCTGGGAATTAGGCTGGAATATGAGAACTGAACACATATTTGGATTTGACCTGATTCAGATTCAAGAATTAGATCTTGCTGTTCTGCATCCACAGGAACTGTCCTAATGCAGATGAAATACATCTGTGGACTGGCACAATTTTTTTTTTTTTTTTAAGTGGAAAAGATAAGACATAAAGAGTATCCTACGTTTTTAGTGATGGAGTGATGGGTTTCATACAGAATACGAGATACTGATATTTTTTCCCTAGTCCTAGTACTGAACATCAGATCCCCACATCCTGGATGAATTTTACAGGCTCCAGGTATTTCTGGGGTCTTGGGTTTCTCTGCTTTTGAGAAAAAAACAAACAACTCAGTTTTGGAATACAGTATGTTTTCTCTCAAAATGGAAAAGACAAAGGAAAGCAGCTCCTACCAAAACGGAAAGAAATCCATTATCATAAAATTCCTCACTAGCTATGGTTTGTGGTAAAACAGTAAACAGAGATGATTTCCAAAACAAAGTCTGCAGCAGTCTCAAGCCTTCTAAAGTGGTTAGGTGGTTGACTCAGTGTTTCATAGCTTCGCTGCCCAAGTTGTTACTTCAGAAGTGAGCTGTAAGACTGACTACACCTATGGGACAGTCCTCGCCACAACACAAGGACACAACTACTAGAATTATCTTTTTCCCATCATAAGAGATAGTACTGGCCCAAAAGTCAGTTCAAGACCCCAATTTCCAAACTTTAGTTTGTAACTCAGAACCTTGGTGCTGCTTTGTCCTATTTCGAGTATTAACCTGCAGACCTCTGATCTGAATCAAAACACAGTAGAACAGGGAGCAAGAGAACTAATTCACTGGTTTGCTATTTTAAATCCAAAAGAATGACAGTAGCAGTAACTGTGGAGGTGTAGGGAAGCAGCCCAGGGAGAACAGCACCAGCAGGGCTTTAGCATGCAGGCTGCCGGGAGCAGAGGATTCAGTATGTGGGTTTGAGCAACCAGGGTGTTCGGGGAAGGGAAATCAAGCAGGTGGTGAATAGGAAAGCTGGATCAGTAAGTGGAAAAAAGCTGTCAGGGGAATCATTAGGAGCAGTTGCCTGGCCAGGTCCCATTTAGAAGCAGCAGCTGTGCCAGCCTGATGAGGAGAGGGGATGCTGCTCCACGCCAGATGTGCACAGCGTGAGCGCACCGTGTCGGCTGCCAGACATGGGGAGGAACGAAGACGGAAGCCACAGGGAGGGTGATAGGGAGAATGAGGGAAGCAGCTGCCAGGTTACTCCAGGAGCCAGATGCTGTGCACAGAACAGCATGTACCACTGTTGCAGCCCTGTGATCTCTGAGCCGTTCCTGCCTAGGAGTAAGGGGTTAAATAAATGTCCAGGGGAAAAAATATTTCAGAGGCTGTAGGTGCTGATTAGGCTGATTCAATGCCTTTGTGATCGCTTCCTGCAATCAAGATGAGCTGGTATTTTCTGCTTGAACTACAGCTTAATTTTATCACTGTAGAATACCTAAGAATTATTTCTTGGACTAGGCACTGGTTTAAAACTGCAGTGAAGGATATTAGATTTTGTTCTGCTATCTACCTTATAAAGTCTGATTTTTCTCTTCATCAGCTCAACTGTAATTCATGAATTCACTCAGAATAGACATGTCTGACTCCTTCTGAAGCTGACCTGTGATGAACATCACAGAACCCAACAGACCAAAAGTCTCAAGACAGTGCCTTGGGACTACAACCATTTACTTTGACTATGTGCTGCCTCTACTCTGCATTCTCATTTCTTCGGCCATCTTTTGCCGAAACTCTTGTAAAGTATGGTAGAGATTATATTTCCGACCATATAGGGAGGTCTGAGCTTTAGCTGGAATAGTAGAATCCAACAAAATGTTCTGTCTCTTCTCCTTCACTACAAAATTTCATTATTTCATACTTAATTTTCTGCATTTTGTATTAAGTTCCTGTTTTACCCCACTTTCAACTGTTGTATCAGTAAAATACTCCTTGTCTGTTTAGGGAGGCCTCAATTTTTTGAAATCATAATTTTTTACACCTAAATCTTTCAAGGAGAATTCTGACACCTCATTCCTCTGTTGTTGCTCCTGGCATACAAAAGTACAAGCCTCTGAACTTAGTTAAGCTAAACCAGCATTTTCTGTACTTCTACTTACATTACAATTCATCAAAGGGAGCATATCTGTTTTACGGAGCTTCTTTCTGCCTGTTCAGAAGTCACAATATAAATAAATATCTATTTTTATTTCTCCCAAGAGATCCAAGCCAACTGCTATAATATATAAAGAAAGTAGGAGCATGTTTTATGCAACAGAAAATTCTATCAGCAACATTGTACAATGAGAAGGAGGGGACTAATAATTCAGAGTGATTATATTATTAGAGAAGCCTAATCTGTCTATTGTCTGAGGCACCTATGCCAGGAGATTTCCAGTCTTTTAAATGTGTACAGTATTCAATGTTTATGCCATTTTCAAATGTCTAAAGGGATAAAAACAGGCACATGCTAATACTTCCTAGTTATTATTCATGAATTGAGTTATATTGTAGTTGATCAGAGAGGTCACATAGCGCACATTTTGAATCTAGACAGAAGTTGCATGGAACAACATTTTAAAGCAAAAAGATGCACGTGCAAATGCAAAATATGTTCTGTTAAACTGGGTACTTTGATAGATTTTCTTTTTAGTCCAGTAAAAATATAAAAATAATTAAAATAACATTAATAAGATTATTTTTTATCTTAAAATGTTTTAAAAACATGGAGGAAAAAACCAAGCATTGCAGTAAGTTTTATTTGATATTTTTACCCTCCTTTAAAGAAATACTGCATTGTTAAAATACTATGGACTATTTGTATTTATGCAGACTAACACTCTAGTGTTCCAAACATTTAGATAAAAACAGGAAAAAATATGATCCCTGCTATATTATTATGATTATTAATATTGTTGTTGTTGTTGTTGTTGTTGTAGCAAATGCCTCAGAAAAGTTCTATAATCACCTTGTTCTCCAAATTCAGACCTTTAGCACAGCTTCAATTTTGTCTTCAATTTAAATAAAATCAGTTCTTGAGCATATGGTATGACTTGCTAGCATGAAATAGGAAAGACCAGACCGTGGTCCCGGCTCATGACACCTAAGTAAATAGTCCTTTGTGAGTTTGCAGTCTGAATTAACAACGCCAATCACAAACTTCTCATTTTCACATGACTACGATGAAGCTGGCAAGAAATGATGAAGGTGAACCATGGGCCACTAGTCAAAAAAGAAGTCTGCTTTTCTAGCTAGTAAGTCAATCTTTAACTGCTTACTCCACCCTGTTAAAACCCCCACAGAAAAGTTCTTTTCTGTAGGACACCAACCCTCTCTGACTGATTTATTGCCGTAATTTCTCCCTCCTACTCCATATATAATTTAAAGTAGGCAATGAAACACTGTAAAATGCTTGGTTGAAGCTGATGGGTGTAACACAGAGCCCGTCATCAAAACCAGAGGACAGGATTCCAAGCTGCAACATTAAGACAGCTTAACAGCAGCATCATTATTGAGTTCATACTTAAAAGATGCTTTTGGTATTCCCAGAATTAGAAAATATTTAAGAAGCATATCTTGTTTTACACTGAAATCGGTATTTATATTTGTGATAACAGTTATCATATGCTTTTAGAGAACTTAGCCTCTACTTAAAAACTACTGTGGCTAGTAAATATATCTATTTAACCATAAACATATGATAGAGAGAAAGATGTCCAGCATATTTGGACAATCTAGCCCTGATATAGACAAGTATTTAATCAGATGCTTAATCACGTGTAAAGAGTACAAATGGACTCAAATTTTCTTCTTGCTGCTATTTACATGTAAGACTTGATCACACAGACTGCAACTCACAAGGAATTTTGTTCACCAAGATATACACTGAGGTCAGCACAATGCACTTAACAAGTATTTTCATGCTGAAAACATTGCTTCAGCTCTCACAAGCACCACAGAAAGGGGATCTGCTGCTTGAACTGGGGAACCAAGAGAAGCCACTAGACCAGAAACTGTAAAATGAAAGTGGTAGAAGTAGTGCAAACCTTTCTCTGCCTTTATTTATCAAGATGAGATGAAAATAGTCTTGTCTCAGAAAAATATGCATGAAGTACCTTTACCATTTCATTCCAAATCTAAGGAGGCTTAATTTAAAAGCTAACACACTTTGCAAGAATGCCCTCCACTAGAAAGAGGTAAAGATGATACTATATTGTAATTGTCTTAGATCGGTCTGCCAATTATCCTTTTACAATAATGTTCTGTTTTGTTCTGAGAAGCTCATACTGCTTTAGTCAAACTGTGGTCAATAACATTACTCTGATGGATTTCTCCCCCAAAATAGCAGATTTTTCTCTACTTGACTACCATCACACAGACAGAAAGAGCTAACTGAGGAGTCTGTGTGAAAGATGGAAGGCAGAAACACAACACCTGTACTCCAGGCTACTTCATCCAGCACTTGAATTAACACACATCCTCAAAGTAGCTCAGTTTCCCATTTTGCACATTGTTTATAAATTCTTTTCTGCAAATTATCAGAAACTTCAGTGGAATTAACCCCATGACACACTTAAATCTGACTTGCCATTCTGACTTACCGTTTCTTCTGCATTCTGCCACAAGTCGTTACAAAAAGGACTCAGAGAAGTATCTGAAGCACAAAACTCAGAAATTTTGGCAGCACACAAAATTCCCTTAGCTTTTATTATTCATCAGATTACAGTATGCTTTCCAAACTCATTTTCTGGAATTATCTCCTTATTATCCACCCTTAACAAGAAAGAATACTTCCCTTGGTCACAACACCCTCTGCCATAAAGACAGCCACATAACTACACCTTCTGAACTGATGTCGTGTCTCACCTCAGTTAAATACAGTGAGATGGTAAATATACACTTTATCTATACATCCCTTTAAACTCAAAATCCTTTGCATTGGCCAACAGGAACTGCAGTGAAAGAGATCTTCTTTTTTAGCTACCCAAGCCATTGATAAATGTTTGGGGGTTTCTTTCAAAAATTTCCTAAATACCTGTAAAAGCCTGGTTTGGAAAACTCTGCTGGAAATACAAAGATTCAGTTAGTTTTCCTTTTTCTTCTCATTCTCACCCTTTGCCTAAGAGCTGTCTTGGTAGTTCTCCTCGTTTGAACAGTAATTTAGTACATATGTTTATTCCCTCTTGTACACTTAAAGCATTTTATAGTTCCTAATTTCCTAGTTATAAGATTATACCCTCTGATTTCCATGGCTCCCTGCCAAATATAACAGTTTATTCTGTATTATTGAAAACATATGCAGAAGCTTCAGCAAGCCTGATTTCCCTTCTGTCTTTTATTTCTTTCACAAAGGTTTTTTCTGAACAGACCGATTGCCTCAGACATTTTACATTCATTTCTTTTCTTCATGGGCTCACTGCAGTCACTACCTATGGTCCCTTGCAATATTAACTGCTTCAGAAATCGCTCACCAGATATTCCACAGTAAAGGTGGCAAACTCCGAGCAAAAGTGAATTGTGCAGATGGAGTTCCAGGAGCGTTCATCTGCCTTAGTGGTCTTGCAGGCCCACCTAAAGGAGGAGGCTTTGGACTCCAAGTTCCCCCAGCCTGTGAAAGGCACTGCAATATATGAGGATTTGCATATGGGGCAGACTCACAAAGCAGCTGTATCCAGCAAAAGCAGCTGCCACGGTTATACCCCAACACTGCTCCATTTATGCCCAGCAGAAAAGCTGTTTGCATTGGGTTTTGTCTTGCACATCACCCTTGCTAACAAATTTCTTTATCTATTAATGCAGTGATAACGCATCATCTAACTCATGTCTATCAGAAACATTTTAAAGATTTCATGCAGATCACGAAAATCCTTTCTGAAGTTGTTCCCACTAAAATCCTACAGGGAACACTACAATTTTGACTCGAAGGACAGTTGAACATATCCTCTGAGCTTAGCCTTTCCACAAAGCCTCTGCCTCCACCTGCATAAACATTTCCTAGTCTGCCTTTTTATTCTGCCCTCAGAGATCTGTAATAGTTCCCTGTGATTGCTCTTATGCCTTTCCTGTGCTTCACTTCAATCAAAGCTGTCTCTGCACTGGTAGCCAAACCACATGTCATTTCATCCTTCCATCAGAGTGTTCTCCTTTGTCTCCCATAGCGCTGCTGTAATCCATTTTAAAGTGTCTGTGACCCCGTTAGACTGCACAGGGGGAAAAAAAGCACATAATGTGTAATCTTGGAGAAAGGGAAAAAAAATGATGAGACAGAGTGAGGAAAGGCCTAAGTTTGAGACTTTCTGCTTTATCTAGTGAGGCAAAACTCCCCACCACCTGCAGAGAAAGACTGCCCATGGAGGAAGCTTGTGCCCCCTCAGGGCAATTGTCCACCTTCCCACTCCACTCTGCAGGTCACCATAAAGGCACAGGCATGCTTTTGAAACCTGATTCACACTAGAAGTAATACTAGGGAGAAAAACAGAGGTAAAACTGTCCTGGGCCATGTAATTCAAATAAAAATATCTGCTGGTTATTTTTTCCTTAAGCCAGACATAGTAATGGGACATTTTACTGAGACGCCTCCACTCCCCTCAGCAGCTTCAAGAGGGGTTCTGAAGAAACATCTGCATTTTCACTGATCACACAGTGATTTGTCCATGTTTCCTTTCACAGTTTCTTGCCATGCTCCATTTGTATCTTAAATCTAGCTGGCTGAAAACTTCACAGAATATATTGTTTAACTAAGTAATACCCAGTTAAAACTCTAGGTAATTGACAATTATTTTGTGAAGAACTAAGTGTGAACTGGTTTGAGCTCCCTAGCTCACTGTCACACACAGCTGCCTGCTAAGGCACCACACCCACAGCTGATCTGCACATCCAGGGTGGCAATGGTGCCCCGACCAGAGCAGTACAAATATGCCTCCTGGAAAGCAATTCACTCTTCTCCTAATGCAAAACATTCTTCCTAGGCCATGCAGATAAAGTAAAACAGCTGATGAGGTAACAGGGAATAAACATCACTTGTGGTCATTTATCAGGTTTTGGGGGGCTTTATTATAACTGACTTTCATCTCTGATGTGATCAGGATGAGCTGAGTCTTGAGATGTATCCCAGAAGGTCTCGACTGTGGCACTCCAGTCCAGCTTCAGCAGCAAGTATCCTCAAAAACTACAACAAACATTTTAATTATGTTTTGAAGTAGAGACTGTGAATAAAAAGCATGTTTGCTGTATTTTATACAGTATTTTTGTTCAGAAAAGAGTCATAAATTGAGTAGGAGTTTCTAAAATTAGAGTGTTAGGAAAGACTAGAGTTTGTTAGTTGAAGAACTTAATCTGTAAATACTGCAAAGTTATGTGAAATGGCTACTATTTCTGAAAATTAATTTTCCACACTGTATTGCCTTTGTTGGTTAAACTATGTATTATTTTTCTCAAATAATGCTGAATTACAGTGAGCATGGAAGCAATGAGGGGAAGTCATCCAGAGATAATTCTTAGACAAGGTGACCAAAATTACAAGAATGCCCACAGACTCTTAGTCTTTATTTCTGGATTGATTTTAATTTCATCAAAAGGCTACAATGACTGTTCTAAATAATAACAATAAAAAAAGGTTTACAGTTTTATTGGAAAATCTATTGGTCTGTCAAGCTAATTATCTGACACCACTGTTGCAGTACATTAAATTCCACAGTAACAAGGCACTTGGCATCCTCATTAGTAGATACGTGACTCCTTGGGAGACTGAACATTTGCTAAACAGCAAGCCATGAGGCAGCAGCACTTCTGAAATTCCTGCTTCCCAGGATCCACTTCCCTCTCAGTGTACATACACTATTCTTCTCCCTGTGCACCCTACACAGGGAAGGAAAAATGAGTTAACAAGCAGGTGGAGTAAACTACCTTTCCAAACTGAGGTGCCCTGGGATTTCCTGGGAAGGAGAATAATCACACTAAACTACCCCACGTCTGGACCAGTGTAATCCTCTTCTTTGACTATATTAACTTATGTTGTGTTACAATTAGACACAGCTGTTGCAAACATGACACTGTGTAAAGCCTTGTCATCCCCTGTGCAACATGCAGGACAAAATCACTCAGGGGGATTTACTGAAAGCCTGTTGGGTCTCCCCTTTGCACTCACAAGTGCAAGGAACAAGACTGATGAAAGAAAAAGTGTTGTCCAATACATTTGTATTTCTCAGGTCTCACAACTACCAGACGGAAGGCTACAGGGAAATTCTCTTCTGATTACTTGGGTTGGCTTTAGTGCTGCTTTGTGCCAGTGAAGAGTACTAAAACTACCTTAAGTGTACTGTGACACAGAGCTGGGAGCTTGGGGCTTCACAGATCTTGAGGTACCAGCTGCTGTAATATTCAGATACCTCCAAATATCTCAGTTACAATATAAGCTGGTGTTAAGAATCAATTTAATGTCAGAGGTTGGACAGGAGGAAGTCTTTAAAATTTTATTTGGCAGTTTGTTTCTATAAAATCCCATTTTATATTTTCAGCATTTTCACTATGTTTTATAACCTTGCTAAGCTCAGGTACAGGCAGAGATGATGAGCACATAGCTTGCATATAAAATGAATGAGCTTTTGTAATTTTTGCTGATAAAATAAAAACTTTCACCTAAATTAGGTTGAAATACGCATCTATTCTCCTGCATTTATGTGGCTTTATTAAAGTGCCTCTTTGTAGTTCAGTGAACAATTACAAATCATTTTACCAATTTCTTCAGACACTCAGGCATGCCAAGAGCTAATTAACTAGTGTGACAATTGCAAGAAGAAGCAACATAATTCAGTTTTTTAAATGGCTGGAAGGTATTTAATTTGAATAAAAGAGCAATTAAATAGCAGGAGTAATAAATGGTATTGACAGGTAGGATGCACATATCAGAAAGGTCGCTAACAAAGAATTTGCAGGTACTTTCAAAAACTCCTCTTTGGAGTTGTGAAATTAGGATTAATTGGCTGGAGCTGTTTTATAGACTATTTCACACATTTAATACCTTACAATCTATCAAGGTAATCAGCCATGTGTAAAGAACAAGTTTTGAATCGATTCCCCGATTAAGTAAAATACAAGGTTCTTTGTATGCAAAATGTAGAATGCTAATGCAAGATTCATCTGGCACAGTAGAATACAAGTAGGTAAGACCTTTTCAGTATAGTAAATGCCAGAATTTATCAGAATTTGAGCATTTGTGGGCAAAACTTAGAAGTGACTCCTGCTTTTGCTGTGGAAATTTGATAATAGTAATCACCGACCATGTAGACTTTTATTTTGTAACAATCAGTATTATTCTATGTCCACCTTGCTTTGCTTATTTAGTTTAAATAAACTTTCACTGTGTCTTTTGAAATACCAAAATTGACTAATGGGAAAATATTCTCCCTTTCTCTTCTTAGGACAATAAAAAATACAAGAATTAGTAAGTTCCACAAGAAGTTTGCAAAACAGAGTACAGGTAATGAGCTACAAATGACATTGCTTGGAAATACTGGCCCTGGGGGAACTGGATTTTGCTTGACATTCTACCTCAACTGTCACTGTCATGTTATGGACTCAAATTACTCTTTATCCAGGTCACTCCTCAATTCCTGCCCCCACTTTGTGAGCTCCCATTATCGTCCTTGCCTCAAGTCAAGTATCTTGTAGAAGCAAAAACAGTTGGATAAAATACCTGATGGACATGAAGGAAATAATAGTTCCCTACCAGACAAGGGTCATATAAACTTAGGAAAACAGGATCAGTCAGATCTGGGGACCACCACCCACACCAACATGTGTTATGGAACCCCAGACCCTCCCTTGCACATCAAGTAGTCTTAAGAAGATATTTAGTAAGCTCTGCATAACCTGGTGACTTCTGGGCCTCTCCTCCTCGCATCTGTGGTCAAAACTGTGCAAGTGACAAATGAAAACAGTTACGGTGTAAAAAATCCTAACAAAGTCTTTGTCCGTGTTATTTCCTCACTCAATATTTGGTAGAGTGACCCACTGAGGACTCACAGACCAGAAAGCAAAGATCAGTTTTTGCCTGAAGACCCTTAGGAAATGGGTAGTGGGGATGTTAGATCTGAGGGACCAGCCTAACTCTAGCCTAAAGGAACTGATGTCTTCTATGGTTCAATGAAACAAGACTTACATATTTTTATACATGCAAAGTTTTTTTCCTAGCTGCTCACTTAAAAACGGTTAGAGGTTAAGAAAGGCAAGTGCAAATTCATCTGTGTATTAAATCAGATGAGAAGGATTCTTATGTACTAGCTCTTGCTGGAAACAGATGGGCTTGGTAACAGTATACTGTAGTCGGGAAAACACTTTGCACTCCTGTTCCTACGTAAAGTATCAAACATTATTTAAATTCTGTGTTGGGAATTTAAGCACAATATGTTGCTAAACCATTAGTAAAACAACAATCTTTACATTTCACTGTGATACAAAAATCATATAAATTAACATTAGAGTCAGTTGATTTTTTGCTCAACTGTCCTTGATCAGGACTCCCTGCAACAAGATCAATATACAAAGTAGTTCCTTATCTTTTGGGGAGATACTCATTTACCACAAATCTCCTGTTCCCTAGCCCAGCTGGTACGTGTCTCCAGGAAAAAAGAGCATCAGCTTTGAACCAGTTAGTTTCTCAAGAGGATAAGTGATTCGCTAAGAATAAACTTGGAAACATTGTGTATGTTAGACTAGGCATCATGTGACCAATAGGAACATAAATTTCTAGGGGGCAGGGGTGTTGAAAGTATTTTTCTAATTTGTCTGGATTATTACGGAACAAACTTATTAATAAATTCATCACATACTATAACATAATAACTGGGTTTGTTACTAAACACTTGCCTGTACTCTTCCTGCTGATAGCATGTTCTTTACAGCTTTTTACTTGTTAGCCATCCTTTGATCTCTAAGACACGGCTGTTTGTGTTATAAGCCAAAGAAAATGCTGTTTACATCCTGCATGACCAAAATATACAACTTGAGATCTTCATGTATCATAGTTAACCCCATTTCAACTCAAGACTTTCCCAAGAACAGTTCAACCTCCTCATTAAAGATCAAGCAAACATGTTTCTTCAGAATAAAATTCAGACTCTGCTGGGAAGTCAAGACATTAAAAGTAATGCAGATATTAAAATAGTTTTTAAGAAGCACTTTGGTAATTTTTTTTGGACAGCTGTCTTTCTCATAACCTGGACTGCACTTAAGAGAGATTTTTCTTGCTTTAGTTTCAAACCTTGAGTTCCATCTGCTGTTTTGCAGTCCCCATTCAGAAACAGGAGGCTGAAAATGACAATTTAATAATGGCACACAGGAGTCATGTAGGTCATTAGCTTTCTTTTTCTTCTTAGATGTTTGTTCATTTTTTTCTGTAGAAATAAACATTATGAGCCATTCTAACATACCCCTTTTTTTCTTGCCATTTCCTTGTTCACACTACTGGAGTTTATCATTACTTCCTTCTTGGTTTTTAAAGACTCTGTCTAAAAAGTGTGAAAGAAAGACTTGTGTATCATGAGGAAATTCCCTTGGAATGAAAATATATGGATATATTCAACCCTGGTGGCAGTCTCCTAATACATACTGAATTTTGTCATAAGTTAACTTATTCAACTTTCGAGTGAAACAGACTGAAAGAAGAAAAATCTTTTAGGCACAGGAGAAGTCTCTGTTATTTAGTCTTTGCATTTAGTCAGGAGTGGGATAAAATTCCTAACCTAAGAGGGATTGAAAATGTGCAGTTAGAGGAGATTAAAAATAATTTTCTTGCAAAATTCTTCTTTTACTATGTCAGCCATATATTTTGCCTATGTAGAAACCAGATTTGCAAGAAGAGATCCTCTCAAGCAATTTGAAAATAGAACAAGCAAGAAAAAAATCCAAGCCTAACCAAACATTTAAATTCCAAGTGCTAAAATTCATGATGAAAATACTGTAGAGATAAGAAAAGCCACACAAGCTTTTCCATATTTTCATATTCTGTGACCTTGCTTACTCTCACAAAGCACTGCGCAGCAGCATGGAAAATCTCCCATAATTTCTCTAATGAGTTGATGTATACTTCACAGAATAGACAGTTGTTGACCTATTGTAGCAATTGTTTGGTTTCCAATTACACAGCTTGAAAAACATCAGGTCCTTGTGAGAGTTATGTAAATATTATCAGTCAAATGCACCTCTTATTACTTCATTGTAGTCAAGCTATTCTAATAGAATTATATCATAAATTAATTTTGTCCAATGTATAATTTATCCATTGTATTTTTTACAAAAGAAAATCAAAATATCAGTTAGCTGTTTTGAAGAGAAACAGCAAAGAATATTGCAAAGGGCATTCAGATTATTTTTTTTTTTACTTTGGATGCTAGCCAAATTCCAGAGCTCTCTAAAATGTTTGCATTTTGAGGACCCATTAATGGAGGGGTCTGGTGTGCTTAACGCGACCCTACAAAGACTATACAAAGACCTGTTGCTCTGAATTCAGTAGGCAATACCTTGCTGATGGCTTCAGCACTGTTTAATGAAGTGTTCAGCTCAAGAGCTGCCCCTCTAAGTTCCCTTCTCATTTTCCTTCTCTGTCACCAAGTACTGAGGTAACCAAAGAAGATGGAGCCAAACTCTTCTCAATGATGTCCAGTGGGAGGACAATACACAGTGGGAGTAAAATAAAAAATAAGAAATTTTATCTCGACCCCGAACACTTTTGTAGTGTGAGGGTGGTCAAGCACTGAAATAGGATATCTGGAGGAGTTGCGGAGTCTCCATCTTTGAAGCTATTAAAAAAACTGACTGGACAGTGTCACAAGAAGTCTGCTCTAGCTGATCCTGCTTTGAGCACAGGGTGAAGGGGGCGGGTGGATTAAATGATCTGCAGACATCCCCTCCAACCTCAATTGCATGATTCTATGATTTATATGTAATTTAGGGTTTTTTCTGAATTTCTTGTTTATATTCATAACCAACAAGCAATTCCACTTTCTGAATATCCTTCAGCTTCTTCTCTCATCCACATCATGCTTACAGTTCTCATACCTGTCTCTAAGAAACACCTTTCTTCATTACATTAGCTTTCCTTATGACTCTTCTCTGCTCCTTACCCTTCTCTTCGTCAACTGCCCATAACATTCCACCCCTGTCGCCCTGATTTCTGCAGTGCTTAGATGTTTTTAATTCTGTGATAGAAGTTCTCACGCACTCTTCTGTAAACACAGCTCTGTTTGTCTAACTGTCCTTATTGTTTTCATTCCTTCTGCTGGGCAGAGATGTTTGATGGATATTTCTTTTGACCAGTGTGATTGGGGGGTGGTAATATCCACCATCCAATCCACAGTGATTGTTAAGAAGGTATATAACTGTCTGAATAAAGAGGCCTCCTTCTTCTTGGCCTTTCACCTGCCGTGAGAGCGTGAGTATACGTGTCTTCCTTTGTGTCTGCGTGCGACACACCCCCATTTCATGACTTCTCCCTACATGCTGATAATTACATTCCAGTTGCAGAGAAATTCTTAGTTCTTTAATATATGCCTGATTCATATTAAATTATTAGGAAAACACTTGGGAGCAAAGTTTTCATTTGCATTTCTCTTCTCCGCTATTTGTCTACCACCCTTGCTGCAAGCTCTTTCATGAAAAGTTCCACAAAAATGAAGTAGACATCCTTCAGCAGCAAAGCACTGGCCAACAATAAATTACAATACCCAGAAAGCATCAAACACCACAAAACAGACTTGTTATTACAGGCAGACTGTTAACTCGGCTCTCATTCTGACTACTTATCACACAACTACTAGGAAGAGTTCTTGTAACATTTCCAAGATGCAGATTTAGCCTACAACCATGAGAGACACCTTCATTCTGCTTCAAAGCCTTTTGAAACTTCTTTGGATATTTTATAGCACCCCCACCTCTCATCATCCTTCACTGCAATTATGCCTTCTTACTAGGGGAGCAGTAAAAACTGCTACTTACAGAGTAAAGAACTCTTCTACATGATTGGACTAGAAGACTCACTGGGCATTTGGTGAAATAAAAAAGTATTAATAAGAAAAGAAGAAAAGCCACACACAAACCTGAAAATAAGATACTCAGAGAACCTTTTCTTCTTTTGCAAGTAAGTAACGTGAAGAAGGGAACTTTTGACCTATTGTACCAAAGCATTTCTTTTCAGTACGCAATTAAGAAAGTGGGAAATTGCAAAGATACTTGTTCAAACATGCACACAGTGCAAAGATATTTCCCAACACTTTCTTTAGTATTTTCAAGCCATTTTCAAGAAGCTTTTGTAAGTACTAAAAATGCCACATCATTATTAATATGTTCAGATTCAGTTTTAAACGAGTTGAAATAAGTCATATTAACAAGATTAAAAATGTGATAAAGCTCTTGCATCAACACTTGCCTTTCTTCTATGTTGACCTTCACGCTGTCAATTGATGATTGATGTAATTTTCCCAAGAAAGCTAGTTCACTAAGAACTGGATGGACAAAAAGTGATTCACAGAGTAAATCTGAATCTGCATCAAACTTATAAAGAACATTTGGACATGACAAAAGTGCACAAAAGGAAAAACCAACCACTAATACGTCAGCAGTTGTCTCAGATCAAGGTGCTGTGTGAAATCCACTTTTGTGCATTTTGACAAGGTGATTGTGGCTGGTGAAAAATTATACAAGGAGATGTTACCAGAAACCCAAGAACAGCAGGATAACTACGTATCTGCACACTGGCACACCTTACAAACACTACATCCACCAACTCATATTTCTGTTTAGCCTTTTTCCTGACTGAAATCTAAATTCAGTGAATGACATATAAAAATGACACCAACGAAGAGAAAAAAAAAAGGAAAACATGACTTTATACTGTCAACTGTCAATGGACAGAAAAATAACGTTTAATTATAATAGTCAGATTCGAGTGTACAGAGAGATCCATATACAATTACTGAAGCTTTTTACAACTGCACTGGCCGTAAATGGAGTTAAATAGATGTGGTTTATTTCTAAACTTCTCATAGAGATATAAACCAAACAAAAGGGACAGAAAATCACTATATGATCAATAGCGAAAATACTGCAGTTACTCAGGTGGTTTCTGGGCATTTGTCTAACACACAGACATAACAAGGCACTAGTATATGCTATGTACATGAGCAAAGGGCAAATTTGTATTCTATTAATGAAACAAATTATTTTGAAATATAGGGTAACCTGCTAGATTTAAAATATTTCTTTGCCTTATGTAAACTGTGATTCCTTGGTGAAAAAAAGAATTGGTGACAAGTTCTTCCTGCGACCATTGTATGAAATACAGCTACAGTGAAGTGCAAAGACATCTCAATGCGGAGGAGAACGCAATTTTTGTGAAAAAGAACCCACCTATGCAAGTATTTTATTTAGTCGGATGAAAGAAGTCTTGCAGTCCACCTTTACATATATATAGCTTTATCTTTAGCCAAAACCAGATCTATTAAGTACAAATCTGGATAAGATAATAATCACATCGTTCCAGACACTGAAGGACGCAGAGTATTTCAATAAACAGTAAATTTTCTTTAGCTATTTTTCAGGAGGAATAACTCCAAGTCATGGTGTGCTGGCAAACAAGCCTTCCTAACAAACTGTTGGTGTAAAAACACTATGATCCTGTCCCAATGACTCACTCCAGCATTATTTTGTGTTAAGCTAAGCTCCTTTTCTCAAATAATATCTTAGCCATTTCAATAGGGTAAGATATTCCTCCAAATAGGGCTTCTTTTCACTAACATACAACTCAAATTGACAAATATGGAATAATCTTTTCCAAAATAATTATCACATAGGGGGCTATTGATTATGTGATGTTGAAATATGAAGGCATATTGTACTTCATACTGAGGTAAGTCTAAAGCCAATGGCTGTTAAATTTCATAATCAAAAAATGACTCCTCTTCATATCTGAAACCAGGCCAAGAAATGTTGTAAAGTTAATAAACTGTCATGCTCATTCTTCTATGCCATATGAAAGAAACTCAAAAGAAAATTTCTTTGCAAGAAAATGTGCAATTAAACAGGACAGGAAAATTTCAGCAAAAAAAGCTTAATCAGAGAAGCAGCTAAACAACCTTTTCTTCTGTTTAAATATTCAGGCATTTCTGTGTCAGAGATTAGCAGCCAGTTCATACTCTCTCTTAAAAAAAAGAGAAAAAAGGAAAATGCAGAAGAAAACAGCAGCTTGCTCCTCTTTTTCTGCTTGAACTGCACTATTCTGTAGAGTGAATGAATGATTTAAATAGAAGTTCTCAAGTACACACAATATGCTTTGATTTGTACCTTCAGTAATGTCACTGAAGCCAATTAACTCAACCAAGGTTTTGGCTTTTACCTGCAATGTACAAAAAAATATGAGATTCTAGTGATTATATAATCAATAATGGGTATCTACTCAGAACAAAGCTGGCTAAAAATGCAGAATTGCTTTTTCACTAAACACTTAATGTTTGTTCAGAATTTGTTTTTAATCCAACTTGAACCTCTTTTTCCTTCCAAATAATTTTCCAGTGAACTAGAAATTCTGAGAACAGCCTTTATAAACAACAAAATGACTGACTGTGTCTGCTTTTTTTTTAGTTCTCACATATGATCAGTTCTTATCTCCTCAGGTAGTGATGAAATCAGAGAACAAGAGGCTCTTTAACAGTAGAAAGGGTCAAGATGCTAGAAACAGCCATCCCTCTCCACCCACCACATAGGACTAAATGCCAAATTTAACAAGATACAAAATATTTTTTATCTTAATTTAATTTCAAATCAAATTCTACTTCTGTTGGTAGAAAAGTCTGCTGATAGTGGTATAACTCATACAGTCCAACCTCAATTTTGGCAGGTCAGCAACTCATGACTGGAACAGAGTTTCTGCGGAAGTTCCCAATATTCCTAGTCAGGACCTATGCTAAAGGAGCAGAACACATCAGTTTGCATCTTGAAGAGTGACAAAGCAAGTTACTTTGTGGCACTGAAAGGAGGCACACTACCTTGCAGCACAGTGGAGAAATGCTACAGCTGAGGCTCTGAGACGGCTCTGAGAACCACTTTAGTACCACCAACTCTCAGCAGTAATGGCCGGGATGTGCCAGCAGGAGGCTGCAGGTCCATCAGCCCTCTGCTGACGTCCACATAGCTGGTAAGGGTGCAAGAACCTCTGCTGGCACCTGTCATTCTACCTTCACGATATGACTGGAACAATATGGATTTACACCAGTTGAGTCTGGCCTAGCAGTTGAACCTTCCATGAAATGGGTAGAAAGAACCTCACTCCTGCAAACCCCTGTGCCGAGACAGCCACAACATCCTCTCCCAGGTGTTACAC
Organism: Dicrurus megarhynchus; assembly: GCA_013399195.1. Classification (NCBI taxonomy): domain Eukaryota; kingdom Metazoa; phylum Chordata; class Aves; order Passeriformes; family Dicruridae; genus Dicrurus; species Dicrurus megarhynchus. Next base: position 393,066 of record VXAD01005100.1, on the reverse strand, counting down.
CTCCATGGGTGCAATCTGGCAACTACAGCTAAGAGCTCCCCTGAATCCATTTCTGGAAAGAAACATGCTGGAACTTCCACTGTGGACTCATAGGAGATTCAGTCAAGTCAAATATTTATCTTTTGACCTTTTACATTAAAAACGGTAATTGAAAAAACAACAGCAACAAAAACCTGAGTGTGCACATCCCTACAGTAGCTTCAATAAATTACTTCATTAGAAATGCAGAATATTACCTAGGAAATCCCAGGCCAACTGGCACCACGGTTATTAAGGAAAAAAATCCCAATGGCTGCAAAGAGCCTTCTTTATTAACAATACTTTCTATTACAAAGTCCCATCCTTCAAGCAGGGTGTTATTAGTAATGGCACAGGACACACATTCTGATTCATTTACTGAACCCTTTGGTCTTCTGGTTTATTAGTAGGGGACTTCTCCAGGTTGGTGGGGCTTACTAAAATCCTGTTTAATTCTTCTTCATTTTTCTTTATTAGGCTCTTACACATTTTAAGCCACTACTTTTTATGTTTTCTGAACTCCAGGCAACTTAGCCCAAAGAGCCTGCACAGGAAGAGATTGCAGATAAGGAAAATAAAAAGCTACAAAATTCTAAATATGCTTTAACTGGACACTTACTGGGGAGAACTTAAAAGACCATTTTATTCAAATATCCTCCACTTTTTCCCTTGGGAGCGTAATACTCTTTTTATTCTGCAGCTTATATACATACCCTCCCACACGTTTCTGCTAGTCAAAGCTTTCAGGCTAAGCTGATGACAGGTGGCAGTCCTAGCATGAGAGGACCACATGCTGTGGACATTAATGAATTTCCTTCAGGCCCAAATGAAGTCTGGTAACCTTTGGTTGATGGAAGTCTGGTAACCTTTGGTTGACGTACTCTCCTCTTCAGTTAAATAAAAATATTTCACCTCATACAAACAGCTCAGCAAGATACAGAAACAGCAAGAGCCAAATGAGTGGAGGGATTTAGAGCTTTTCCAAGGTGCACTTCCAGTCCAACCATTTTCAGTCACTCATTACGGCATGCAGTAAATCTCTTACTCTGTGTTTTTGGAATCCAACATGCATTATCCAAAAGCAGGTGAGAATGCAAGACTGGAATGGTAGAGTATATTCCAAAGTTTATTTTTCTTTCTGTGAGGAACATCACTGAACTATAACAAAACAGCTATTCTGACTATAGCTAAACTCAGTGTAATGTCACAGCTATGGAATAGAACATTTTGGAGTTTGCAGTGCCTTACAGGCTTTAGATATTTTATGCCTTTCTAATTAGTTACTATTTCCAGTCTAAAATGTAAAGAAATCAGAACACAGCAAGTTGCCTAAAGCAGCAGATCATGAGGACAGAAACATTCTAAGAAAATTCAAAGTTTTAATTGTAGATTAAATGAACAGAGCTTTGGCTTTCCTTCATTTAGCTGGACTTTTGAAAAACTTCAAACCCATGAATTCAAACCTTAGATGGAAGAAAAGAAACATTATTTCTGCTCATAATAATCTTCTTTATACCATGCCTGAGAAAGGAAAAGAACAAAGTCTGTATAACAAAGTGTTTGGCTCTAAATGGCCTGCAATAAGTACTGGGCACATAGTCTCTCTCATGGTACTAATAATTCCAATTTATTGATGACCTCTGGTCTCACAGTGACCATGATAAAGATTATGATGTCGAAATCCAGACATAAAAAACATCTGGACAAACAGAATGCCTATCAGAAAGGTAGCAGTGTGATACTCAAAGGGTTTTAGCTTACTGCAGGACATCAGAGAGCAACAAAGTCTTTACATCTATCCACTATATTTTCCTGTTTTAAGTACCTCATGCTGGTTTTTATCATCAGGATAAAAATAATCCCAGCAGTCTTCAGGTGCCAACAGTAACCTGGACTGGGATTTAAATGAAGGACTTTGCAGTGAAAGATTCTCTTTTTCATTAGCAACCATGTGATTCATAACTCACTTATCTTGCCCTTAAAATAAATTACATTTCCAAACCTGTGCCTTGACATCTCTTCTCTTTTCCTTCAGTTATGACAAATGGAAAAAATTGTACAACATGTATTTCTTCTCTGACTGACAGCTTATACAAATTATTCCTTTATGTCTTTGTAGTTTTACATTCAATATTTTAAATGCCTGAAATTGCATATAGTTGTATTGAATTCCATTAGGATTCCTAAGTCTGTCAGAGTAATAATATATTTGAGTTTTTGAACTTCATACATACTTCATTTCATTTACAATGGTTATGTTAAAAAGCCTATTTTCTCCTTTGAAACCAGGTACTGAACAAGTTCTAATCATTATCCTATGAGATTATGAAAAATTACTATTTTTCTGTCCATATTTGAAATAGTCTTTCAGGGACGGCTGCAACACATGTACTGAAATAATATGCACCCATCCAAAGGTCCTTCAATAATTTCCCTAGTTCCCATGACACACCCAGGATCACCTCTCAACTTTGAGAACATAGATGACATTCAAATGGTCCCTTCAATTGAGCCATAGGAGATACTCCCTACTGCCCTAAGGAAAATGGGACCCTAAGGACTGCAGAAACAGGAGGAAATAAAATTGTACACTAATGTTTCATAATCTGCATATCAATAATAGAATATTGTTTTACTCATGCTCCCAATGTTAAATAGAGCTTGTTAACTAACAAATGCTGGAAAAGGTCATTCAGCCAAATTCCACCTGTTACTAGATGTTCTTGCAGTAAATACTTACTTGGTCATTTAAAGCCTTCAAGGTCATACACTGCAACCAGTCTGAATGCTGAACTGTCATGCATTAAGTGTGAAAATGCACTAGATATGTTTAGTCAGGAGCTGGAAACCCTATTTTGTAATTCTATCAAGAGATGTTTGGCATACACGTTATGAACAATACATATTTGGCTTTGAGAGAAAGGGCTTTTTATAATAGGCCTAATACATGGACATAATAAATAAACATAGCACGTACCAGGAGTAGGTCAGAAATTAAAACTGTTATAAATCTGAATTCCTATCAGCAAGGAATAGAATATTTGAATTATGCATAATGTGGGGAAAAGGAAAACAGAGCAGTGCACAAGCACACACTAAATTACAGGATGAATATCAGAGGCCATCATATTTCATCCCCTACCTCCCCTTCACTAATAAACCCTGCCAATGAAATAAGCCTCAACAAGTTTTTCTCCTGCTTTGTCAGTTCCTCTTGTTCACTGCACCTCACATATCATACTGATTTATCGGACTTTTCATAGCCCAGCTCTCCTGAAGAATAGTTTTTCCACAATGCCCCAAAGAAGCAAACAAATAGCACACATTAAATTCTGCGACAAACTCTTTGTCAGTCTTTGCAGTACATCCTGCCTTCCTGATTTTGAATAGCACAGGTTACAGATTTCATTTGTCTGCTAACATATACAGTGACAATTAAGAAGGACTCAATCACCCCAATAATCAGCTCCTTAAGTTGGCAGCCAGAGACCGTTGCTAAGGACAGGATATATTGCCCGATATCCACAAGCTCATACAGAAAATTCACGTATAAACTCAATAGAAGACACGACCAGTCTTAAAATTATTTACAGAGTAAAAAGCAAAGGCAGGCACCCTGCTTCACAGAGCACAAGCTGAGTCTCCACCATGGCTAAGTAGGTGCAGGGCACAGCCAGGGCAGGCAGAAGGCTGGCCCTGGGCCTTGCATGCAGCTGAGGTTACCCCACAGGCAACTGTCCTCTCCTCTACTTTTAGCCAGATGCTTGAAAAAATCATTCTCATGAAGGTGAAGGGAAAAAGGTAGGAGAGACCAGGGCCAAGGGGACAGAAATACAGGAAGCTTGGAAAGCCAAGGGGACAAAACCATGAAATTCATCATTTTCCCTTCTGCCTTCCCCACCCACTCAACATAGCGAGTGGAATGTGAAGTCAGTAGAAGTATTCTTCACAGTTTAAGTAGCTGTTGTGCTCTGTATGGCACCTCCTCATTGCTCACATGGATATCCTTTCAGCCACAGGTCATCTGCAGGCAGAATATGCCCAGACAATGCAGCTCCAGTCTCTCCCAGCATGGTCCAGTCTCTAGTACCAATGGCCTTGTTCACATTTATCCATTTATGTCTAAATGTTTACAATGTTAAAATAAACCTGGTTTGATTTTGAGTACAAGCATTGACCAAATCATGACTGATAGGTTTGGATCATGAGGACATACAGTTGGGCATTACACCAACTGTCTCCTGGTGAAAAGAGATCTTTGTGTATAAGAAACTCCTTTTATACTACAGCTTTTTGCCTGTCCTCAGGGATTATGCCATTATCGATTAGATGCAGAATTAGATCATAACCTGACTAAATAAAATTTCCTTTCATATGACAGTTCTTTGGTCTCTGCTTCCCATGTCATTTTATTATTAATCATGCAAATTATATTAAAATTTTAATTTTCCTTTTCATGTAAGAAGAAAAATCAAGATATCAGACTGCATCCAATTTACATCTATCACTCACAGTGATAGAACAAAAATAAACCTGTCTTCACATAACAAATGAGCATTGCTTCAAAGTTTTGATTATAAAGATAATGTGATCTCTTGCATAAAAAACCCTCTGAAACACGCTTTCCCACTTCTCTAATTCTTCTCCAAGTCTACTTGTCACTATTTGGCAATTCCTGACATTCACATGGAAGGTGTACACTGTTGCCAAGAAGAACCTTATCCCAGAATACTACAGTGTTGACATCTTGACTGTATTGTCTCCACAGTACCTGACTTTGCACATGGTCAGTAAAATAACAAATCCTAGCAGAAATAGATTTTCAATTAATACGGCTCTGTTCTATATCACATTTTATCCTTGTTTATTATGCTGACTGATACAAACATGTCAAGCACTGCACGGCGAAGACCAACAACACAGAAGATTTCAGGTCAGATATTCTGTAACATGTTTGACATATCAAAACCATTTCCTAGGAACAAAGCCTCTTGAAGTCAGGTCTTAGCCAGACAGCAAGTGGCTTAGTCGTGTTTAGCTGGAAAAGAATGAACAGGCTAAGAGAACTTCAAAGTATTTTTAACTCAAATTCTGAAGTTAAAATTTAGGTGAAATTTCCCATGTGATACCATTGCACAGAGCCTTACAAGCTCTGCCTGTTAGCATCCAAGCAGTGTGAAACCCTGTGCCTGTTCTGAGAGGCAATTTTGGAAGAAAAAACCCATAACAAATGGGAAGAAAATTTGGCCTCTGCCCTGATTATGCAGTTTTAGAGGGGAGTTGGTTTTAGTCATGAGCGTGTCTAGTGATGAGCATATCTGTAAAGCATAGGCTTGTCTTTTTTGACCATATTGTTCAGCTACAGATACGTTAAACAACTAAAGGTCATGTTGATTCCTTCACCAAATCCACCTGAAAGCCGCAACAGCAACTAAGGTACAGAGGGATGAATATTCTTACTATTTTTACGTGACAGTGAAACCTGGAGAAAGAACAAAACAAAGTTAGGGCTTAACGAAAAATCTAAAGCAAAACTCGAAGGAAGCAGAGAAATTATAAAATTTCAAACAGAGAATCAGAAACCACTCCACAGAGTAAGCCATCCTGACGCTACAATGCGAGTCATACTTGAAAGGAGAAAATATACCTTTGTACAGAAAAAGAACAGTCTATTCACTTTTTTAAATCCCATGATCAGAAACATGATGTCAAAACAGAAGGAGTTCAGATATTTCTGTGCCTCTGTTTCAGTTTTAATAGATGCCATATCCCCAAGAAACAGGAGAGAAAAAGGTCAGCTGAGCTAAACTGCATGAGGGAATGAGTAACTAATGGAGGGAAAAGGAGAGAAGTGATGAAGAGAGAGATGTACTGTAAAGACAATACCTTGGGAGCAGAGAAACCTACTTTTTATTTCTCATGTTTTGTCCCTGGTCCATTGTACAAATATCAGCAAATCAGTGAATCACTTTGCAAATCTGAGACAAGTTGTGCTCCTCACAAACTGTAGAAAGGAAAGATGCAGAGGCAGAAGAGAATAGCTCATTGTTGTAATGAGATTTCTCGTATCACCAGCAAATAATCCCAGCAGAAAATACTTTTTACTATTGGGGCTGAATTATTTATTTTGCAGTTGCATGTAAAAGCCACCATTGGGGCTTGCTTAGTTCTTCAGTATAATGCAGAGCATACATATCATGGAAAGGTAACCACTGCCCCACAGAGGTGACAATCCATCCATAACGTGGGGAGTAGCAGATGGAGGCCTCCAAAAACCTGTGGGGCAGCATAAGGTGAACACAAAGCAATTATAGTTAATGTCACTTCTCACCACCTGCTAAATCTTCACTGGGTGTTCCTTAGTCAAAAATCCATCCTATATTACTATGTTAGCCACAAACTTGACAGAGATGTAACTCCCTCTCCTTTGCCCCGGGAGACTGCCAGAAAACCCAGCCTACCCTCCAGGGCGATTTCAATTCATGCGGGATTCACACAAGTATCCAGGCCTTGCTTTCAGAAACATTTTCCAGAAGATATTATTCCAGAAAGAAGCCAATCTGATGAAAATGAGACTCTGCAAAAACATTAATTCTATTTTTCTGAGGTTTTTTTCCAGCTGCATCCACAGCAGGGTTAGAGACAAATTACCCCGTACAGCCATTATGATAAAAATTAAAATACTCCCCCTGAACATGAAAATTTGTGCAACACAGGCTACAAACTGTTCTATTAGTCTTCAAGGCCCATGGGCACGCATTTACAGTCAAGTTAGTGGTCACTGTGGGTGGGGTGACCTGTTCCACTTTGTGTGACTAATGAACTCTTCGCTGGGGTGGGAATATGAGTCTGGTGTGCCCACATGCCTATTAATCATGACACCCTCTGGACCATGGTGCCTGTCTCACACGCTTTAACAGTAAAATGAAAATGTTTCAGCTAAAGACGGTGAGAAAGTGATGTCTCCTACTGTCCTTGGGATGTTGGAATTCCCTGTCCTGGTTTCTAGCTTTAGTCAGTGTTTAATTATTGATACAAAAATAGATGGCTATAAATAGCAGAAACTGAGGATTATCCACCCTTGCTCCTTGTTCAGTGGGTCAGTGGGTAAGAATTATTTGAGTCCTGTATTTCTGGTATGTGCTTTTGCAGCTACACTGCTGGTTCCAAGGAGAAAGGATGTGCCTCTTTTCCTAAGGGGTATGCAAGAGAGAAAGAGAAAGAGAAAGAGAAAGAGAAAGAGAAAGAGAAAGAGAAAGAGAAAGAGAAAGAGAAAGAGAAANAAAGAAAAAGAAAAAGAAAAAGAAAAAGAAAAAGAAAAAGAAAAAGAAAAAGAAAAAGAAAAAGAAAAAGGAAAAGACAAAAGCTTGTTGACTTCTTAAAGAACACTTAACACATTAAAAGCACCTTTTCCTCCAACTCCAATTTTGGTACTAACACATGGTCTAATTTTCAGAAGTATTCACAAGTGTCATCTACCACCCCTGTCACCAAGAAGTGAATCTGAAGTGAAGATGAGGTCATGAGGCTTTAGGTTTTCTTCCAAATGCAGAAAAGTATAATGCTTAGCTTTGCTTTGCCTGGATGCTAGGTTTGCAGGGGAGGCAGGAAACGGTGATTGCTTTTGTTGAGGTTTTACTGATTACCTGAAGAATATTAAGTACTTTTAAACCTCTAGAAAGAGTCATAGAAATGTAAACTTTTGAACTGCTAATCTTCTGAGCCCTGTTGGTGACCAGTAAAGGAGGATAAATAAAAGGATAACTAAGTTTTCCCGAGAGAAGAAAATCTTAACCTTGTTAATGCCTAAGGCCTTACATACCTTCCAGAAAAGGAGCTTCCACACTTCTCCCTGTTTTTCTACCCTCTAGAGATCTAACTCAACTCAGGGGCAAGAAAATAAAAGAAGATTTTACTACAGAACATATGAAGCTGGCAAAAGTTCCTATGAAGAGAGGAACATAAATGTCCATGAAAACTAGAATTTTTGTTTACAGCATTCACATGTGAGTCTAAAATCTGGAGGCAAGCATATCACTTGAATCTTTCATTGCAACAAGAGAAGAACAATTAGAGAATCTGGACGACTGTAAACATGTCAGAAAGTACTGAGTGACACTTTCTTTATGTTGCAGATTGTTACGAGTCGAAACTTTTAGTATGAACAAAACACCTTCTATAAGTGTGGGGTTTTTTAACAATATCTCCCTAAAATTTTTCCTCACTGTATCCATTTAACCCCATAATGCTCTTTTTTCTTTTTTTTCCTTTTTTTTTTGTTTTTTGACAATCTTTTTCAAATTTGAGAATAGTAAAGATTATTAAAAAATAAAAATTTATTGACTACATTCTTTTGCTTTTTTTCTTTTTCCAGAGAATATATATAAATACATATATACAATTTTACAGATTATTTCTAATAATTTTTTTCTAAAACAAAATAGCTTAGTGTACCGTTTATGTGAAAATATTATAAACGCTTATGTAATATTATTAAATTTACATCTTACTCCTCGCAGTGTTATTCACATTTGCTATTTGTGCTTTCATGTTACTCATTAAAATAACAGTACTGCATCTCCTGACATGATGACAAATTGCAGTTCTTACATGTTCTAGTAGGGACACATTACTGGACAGGAAGAATAGTATTCACATATAAATGAGTGTTTCTTCATTTATGAAAAGTTCCCCATACTTTCATGTTAACTTAGTCAATGTTCATTAATATTTTAATAAATTCAAATGACTCTTCATCCATTCAAAAATTTATGAGCAGTGACTGAGTGCAGGATTTGAAAACTCATTGAATGGATTTCACTGTTTCTATTTATAACAGTATTCATGGATAATGTTCTGGATATAGTTACCATCTTCAGCTCTCACTGGGTAAAGGGAGGATCTGAAAAAAGCATGCTCTTACTGCAACATCTGCAGGCACAGATGAAAGTTAGGCTCCATTTCAGTCTGCTGGAAAGGTGTAAGTTATGGACATAAACCAAGAGAGGATCCCAGGACCAAGGGTGAAAATTACAGACAAAAGGAAGGGGAAGCACAAAGTCAAAAGGGTCCTGGGAATGATTCTAAGGAGTTAGATGTGCTTTTCTTGTAACTAATTCTATGCAGGCATATAATAGAGGTTGCTGTTATCCTGTATGCAGACAGAAGATGAAGTTACCTAATATCAGTCTGGACATGTTTCAAAACTCAAGGAAGGAAACAGTATTAGCAGTGGGATCAGTATCAAGACACTTACTGATAAGGATGACAGGCCTTACAAAACCTGGCACCGAAGAGCCATGTCTCACCCACGCTCTTGGCACTCCCCTCCTCTCACCCCTTAAGAAGCCTGAGAAGCCCGCCAGCTCTCTATTTTAGCATCTCTTCATTCCAATAATCCCAGAAACACTCTCTTCAAATTCTAAACAAATTTAATCAAAACCGGTGGTAACCTTTCATTGATTTGAGTAAGAACTGGTCAGGCCTTTCTACTGGGAGATGCATGAGGCAAGAACTTAGCATTTCTTCATGCACTAATTGTATAATAATTAATAAAAGTAAATTAGATCAAATATAACTTAGACAAAACCACTCTCCTGAATTATGCCTGTTGAAACATAGCCAGAGAAGCACTTTCAGGAGCCTGCTTGGCTGTGCAGTGCTGATTTAATTATGATGTTTAGACATGGTCTACTACAGAGATACCTGCTGTAGCTTGCAAGCTACACCAGAGCTCAGAGAGACAAGCTGATGTGTCACCAGTCAGCAAGACAGAAGTGCAGCACACCATTATGTGAATGAATATGGCTTACCTTTTAGAGGTTTGTCTAAACTGTTCCTTTAGTTTGGACCCAAGAAAATTCAAACCAGCGGTTTAAGTCTGAAATCTAGGTTTTAGAGAAATTTTGTCAAAACTCATCCTTGCAGTTTTTTCTTCATTAAAACATTACTGTACATGATTTTGCAGATTCTCTGTGATTTGGACATAAAATCCATCAGTCCATCTAACTAACTCATCAAGTACTAGAGTCTTTCATCTCGAAAGATTCTTCCAAGATACAACTGTGGAGATATAGCAAACAGCTATAGAATCTACTAATAAAAGTTCAGTGTCACAATCTCATCATTTTAACAAGAGTAAATAAAGACCGTGCACCGAAAAAAATCCACTAAGAGCTAACTTTAATATACATTATATATTTTTCTGATCTCAGGAAATATAATCTAAAAAGCAAAACAAATTTTCTTTCCTATTACTGATAAGGTGTTTTCTTTTTTTTTGCTGTGTTTGGGGTTTTTTTTAACTCACTAATGAAAACAGGCAATCCTGTATTTTGTTTCATAGTGCTTCCCTAGGGGCAAAGATAAACTTCACTCTTATCTTTTCTTTTGTTGTTCCTAGAATGATTGCTCTGTTCATTATACTGTTTGATGTTGCCATCTCAGCTTTCCAATGCCTGATTTGTTCACTTCATTCTCAAAGTTACTAGGCTCTTCATTCCAAAAATAAGCTGATTTTCTCATTTAAAAACCAATGTCATCTTGGTGTATCATAGATTTACAGTTCACAGTGTTAATACATCATGGAAACAGTGACATAAAAGATTAAATTATGAAAATGTATTTCACTTGCATAAAAACGAAACGAGTGATAGTGCCATATAAGTGAATATAGATCATTACTGCACGAAGATCATAATCAATAGGTACCCATAAGGCACCTGAGTTACAACCCCCACAAGTTCACAGAATGCTAAGAAACAAAATCTGAAGTTGTGGATTATGAGATAGAGTGTGCTGGCCACACTCCACTCTCCCAATGCTCACCCACCCAGCTGCACAATGAATTTACTTCTGAGGTGGGAATGGTGATGACTGTATCTCACCCACTACACCTGTGCATGTGGGTTCTGGAGCACAATAGGAATTAGAATGGTGTTTCTACCATTTTGAGTGATCAGTCCTTTCCAAAAAGAAATACAGTTAAGACATGACTGCCTTTTTTTTTTTTTTTTTAAGTATTTTATGTATCCCAAACCAGCATTCCTCAAGAGGACTTTATATGTAACAATTGAGTAAAAATATGGTGATTCAGCTGTATTTTGACTTGAACTTTCAAAACTGTAAATTTTCTTCTTGAAAACACTCCTCCAGACATCCTCTGCAATGGTAAAAATAAACAAAAGTCCTTAAACTCTTTCATAAGATATTTTCTGAGTATTAAAGAGAATTACCAATAAAATAAATAAAGCAAACAATCCCAAAATAAAATCTCCAATCTGCTCTTATGTGTTAACATGCTAGTTTTCTTATGTGTCTTTAAATAAAACCCACCAGAAGTAACAAGGAACATTGGGATTGTCTTTTACAATGTGATCTTTATGTAAAGGCTAAACTTCAATTTCATACGGAAGACCATACCACACAATAGCCTGACAGAATGCCACCTAGCTTTGTCTTTTAAAATGCCCAATACAAATCCTACAAGATCATGAGTTCCCAAAGGCTAAGGCATTAGTAAAGGTTAGAGGCAAAGATCCACATTGCCTTCACTGGGTAAAGGAGCTTGAGCACTGCGTGTGTGACTGGTTTCCACAGCTCCTCCTCTTTGGCCTATGTGCACACAGCATGCCAGTCTACTGCTCGGCTGTGCAGACAAAATCAATGCAAAAAGAAGGCCAGCACACAGTTATACAACATCTGGAATCCCAAGAAGTCAGTATCAAGGGGTTCTCCACTACCATTTCAACCTTCTTCTTGTAAAGATACCACCACGAATCCTCCTGCCACTTGAATTAGCAAGCTGATACTTACACACCTGCTGACAACTGCTGACTATACTATGACTATAGCTCCCAACTAATGCCACAATCATCCTGACTATGAATATGGGCTGAGGATGCTGGCTTTAGGCTGTGGGTGCGCAGGTATCTGAGGCACACTCAGTCCTTTTCTTGTGTACTCACTAGCTGAAGCTGCTCTGACATACTCAGAGCCCGTTCAGTTCAGTGAGCTGGCATCAAACTACAATGTTTTTCATTGGAGTTAATTATATGCCTTATCAGTGAGCTGAACTTAGCTCCTGCTGCCAAATGAGAAGGACAATTCTGTGTTGCACCTACTAGAAATGGGTAGGCTCTGTTCACCTTTGTTACCTCATCCATCTTGCAGGTCTACACGACATAAGTGGAAAGAAAGTCACCTTGCAACCCAAACCATATGAGGATGTCAAGGTGGGCAGGGGTAGGAAAATAAAGACAGAAACTGCAAATTCTATCAGAGGTCAATACAAGAGCATGAAACTTGAAAGTCTCTCTTTAGAACAATGTCATAAATGCCAGTTAAAGGAAAACTTGCCAGCAACCATCCTGTTTATCTGTGTCTCATTAAACATTTTAAACAGCAGGAACAGGTCAATCATCTGGAGCTGACATTTATTCAAGTTTAGAATTATCCGTTCTGTAATTACAGCAACCAGAAGAATGCACTTTTACAGAAATGAAAGCAATTTTGTCCCGGTCTGCAACACTCATGCTGCATACTTGCATTTCCTTTCAGGGTGCTATTCCCAGCTATGAACTCTGCTCTCCAGAAAGGATCAGAGACAGCATGAAAAGTATGAAGTCTGAAACTATTATGACAAGGTATCAAGTATCATGTTAATATGCAGTGTCTGTCACAGATGAATTTTAATGCAGGAGCCCTTGGGTCACATCAACATCACAGAGTTTTCTGGGTCACCAAATTAAAAGGCATGGCATCATCTCCTTTTGACACAGAAGAAGTTCATTAAAAATATTTGCAGAGATATAGCAAAGTAATCTTGGTCAGGCATATGCTTTGAAAATTCTTCTTCAAGTTATGCTGGCTTGAGTAGAGACTCGAACAGAGACAAGGTCTTCTGGGAAGAAAAGTCAAACTTGAAAATTAAACTAGATTAAAGTTCTCAGCTGGACTTTGTTCTCAGAGGTGAAGTACACTCTGAGAATGTATAAAATCCTGGCATATCCTGTACAGACCATAAATGCTGATTTTTTGATGAGTTTCTGAACTTGCTATACCTCTGATTTATCATGAGAACAATGTTGGTGGTCGTTCAAGAATGATTAAATTTTCTCTCCAAATAGTGCTCTATTCCAAGTGTCAATTTTGATGAATAGTCTGTCAAGTCATGACACAGAGTTGAAATAAATCTATCATCACATGGTGTTTGTCATTAAGAAAACAATTTGTACTTTTTTGAACATCACATTCATTTGTTTCTATTTGTGAGTAGAGCTACACAAAAGTATTGGAGTTTCTTCCATTATCTAAGCAAATTACTTGTCAACTATAATCAGAAAGGTTGTATTTTGCAGAAAACATTAATTCACTCTTTTTTATAAAAGTTGTTTCAAATATTTTTGAATGTCTAAAACAAGATAATTAGAGCTGTAAGCCACTGCTACTGTCAGTCTTCACAATAATCACCAACATTAGCAGAAAATAAATGAGATTCTGGTGTCAAGTCACCTGAATACAAAAAATATTGTAGCTGATTAAAAAAAAAAAGAAAAAAGAAAAAACAATCAATGTAACAAATATAACACAAGCAAATAGTGATTTCAAGTAGGAGACTATGGGGAGGACAATCACAGACAATCAGATATCTTCCCAAATCTTTACTGTATCTGAATGGAGACTGTGTACTTGCACATTCAGCTGTTGCACTCTTGCCTCTTACATGTCAGCAATGGCAAACTCAAGGACTCAGTGCAGAACTCTGAAGTTGACCAGAGTTTGCAGAGAAGCTTGCCTTGAATGTGTCTGACACATCAAAAAGATGACTGAAAATGTTATTCAAATGTTTATATAACTAAAATTATGTTCTGAGAATATTAGTCAGTTTATACCAATCTCATGTGGTTTTGCCATTCTGTTTTATTTTTTTAGACTCTTTGCTTGTTTCTTTTATGTCAATGTCCTTAAGATTGAAAACTGACCAAATATTTATACTAGTCCATAAGTGTATTCATAGAATTTTAACTTTGGACATCTTTAAATGTGGGGGTGGGGGGGGAAGTGTAAGCACACCAGAAATTATAACTGCATACTCAACATTAAAAAAAAACCCTGAATGTCTTTCATTATCCATTCTATGAGAGAGAGAGGTTGATATGACATCTGAAGTCACAGCTATTCCTATTCCTATACTGACAAAGTCATTGTCAATGTGTCAGTGTTGCCAATACCTTCAAACTGAGAGAGACAAGTCCATTCCTCTTGCATCCATTTCTGTTGTGCTCTGTTCCTAAGAAGAATACTGATAGCATTAAAGTTTGCACACAAACTTCATTTTGTGAAAGCACTAAGTACACCTCAAAGTCCTTGTTTGTCCTTTGACAAATATTACTTTCATTATTCTTATGATTAAGCTCCAGACACTTGTGGTGGTTTTGTTTGACTAGTTTCATTGTTCTTCCTTCATAGCTGACACCTATGAGTAGATAGAATAGTCTAGCAGTCACCTAGATAGGACTCATTAATCTTGCTGATGATAAACTACAGTTATCCACACCACATTGGTAATACATCACCTAATTAGTGGTATGTAGGAGATCCCAAGGGATCAAGCATTTTTCTACATTCTTCACAGCTCTTGTCTGGTTAATGTTTGTCCTTCTCTCTCCCAAAAAAGAAATCTGTTCTACCAGATGCTGAAACAGCCCACACACCTTCAGAGAACACTACTACTCAATATTTCTGAGCTTGTATGACACGACAGCTTACTAGCACAATTATAGCAGGATACTATTGCAGCATATTGCAGTCTCCTTGCAATGCTACTGCATAACCCCACACCTTAATTCTCTTTTTAAAATTTATTAAAATGAAAAACAAATAATAAAAGTATTTTATCAACTACTTACTTACAATTCATTGGTGTCAGATCTGAAACAGAATTTTAAAAAGTTTTCTTTTTACAGAAATGTAAAAAAGTTCTGTTTAAACCCATCTATTTTTCAGTTTGTCCCCCAGAGCTTTCCTTTCTGTTCTGTCTAGTTAAAAATCTGTTGGGATTCTTGGACAGTTGGATACAATTCTTGGCTATGATCTCCATCTCATTAATCCCTTTCACTGAGAGAGGACCATCTCCAAATGGATTTATAAGTATATACCCATTTTCCCTTAAGAATTCCTTTTTTAGTCATACTTTCCTGAAGATTAACCATGATTCATACATGTGATAATTAATTACAATATCACACTCCTTCCCAAGGCAATCAGCTGACCCCTAGCTCACTCTAGAAACACAAATATCCCTTGGGAATGGCTAGGCAGAGACATCTCCTAGCTGGATCACAAATAGAACATGCAGATTTCAAACAGAACAGATTTCACCAGTGGGTAACTCAGCTAATAAACATTTACCTGAGTGCCTTGCAGGGCAGTGTTCAGACCTCAGCCTGTGACTCTGACAGACTGAGAATGATCCCAGGCCAGCATATGAGTTAAGAGGAGAAATACCCAAGTTGCTCAATACTAGCTGTGGAGAGAGAATCTTACCTAGAGTAAGACCCAAAGTTTCAGGTAATAATGGTCAGGATTAGTGGTTCATTGATATAAGACCTCTGCAACAACAGTGGAAGGAGGGTACAGAAAAAATTAAAAAATTAATCAAGGTTCTGCAAAACTGTGGATGAAAATATGCAAGTATGAACTTAGAAATGGTTAGAAAAGAGTTGTGCTAGTTAGTTTTGCCACAGTATGTCTCTGCGTCCATATAAATTCCTGCCTTGATCCTCTTCCAAACATAGGAGCAGGGATAGTAACTGAAGTTTTGAAAACTGTATTCATAATGGTTTTTGCTTGAAATATTTGAGGTAGTACCTCTAAACCTGGTCTTCATACTCCAACTGATATTTCCAACTAGGTTAGAGCAATAAAAATAAAATTATTTTGCGGCTAGAATGATTTTTCTTTGCTATTAATATGACAAACAGTGACACTGTCACAGTCAGTAAGGCTGAGATACAAGAGTGCTATGTTCTTTTTGCTAAGAGCCAGCTTAAGGCTTCTGAGATAGATAACGTGAGCCTGCCAGGAAGGAAGATGCCTTATGACCTGGGTGAGGACTGGGCTATTCCTTTTAGGTAAATGGTTGTTCAGAAAGAAGAAGAGGGAGAAGCAGCAGGCATTTGCTGGAATATAAAAGGATAACTGAAGTAACTTCTGTGAAGACCTTTGTCCCTCCTTTAGCAGATGATAACACCTCATTCACCCATTAATTGAAGGTAATGGTAACACTAGCTGACAATCTGACTTTTCAGGGTTCCTGATTAGATAAAGTGGTCTGTCTGCTTTGCTCCATCATAAACAATGTGCCTAATTTGCCTCTATTTAGAGGCAGGCCTGTCCTTTATTATCTGATAAAGGAAATCATTCTGATTTCCAGAATTGCACTGTTGTCATATAGCAGGGGCTATGAATCTACCAACCAGAAACGATGTTCTACTGAAATGTAATTTGTGCAAATATGTGGGAACAGGATGAAGTTGTGTCATTAAACAGCCCTATCAGCATCGCATGGCACCATCCAGTCATGCACTTTGCAATGAAATAATAACCTCAGTATTACTGTGGGCACTGGAAATGCTACCTCTTAAGTCACAGGCAGTTCACTACTGCCAAGAGTCCAAAACTGTGCACACAGGTTTTTCACTTCATTTACTTGCTTCTAGCAAAACACTCTTGCAAAGGCACAACATATGCTGTATTCAGTTATGACATTAATAATTTCAAATAGTTAGCTTCAGGATGGATTTAAGCAGTTATTTTTAGGTTCCCTAGTCTGGAAATTCTGAGACTGAGATGTCTTACTTTTCCACAAAGGTATGATTACAGCCTAAATATTTTTTTTCCTGCAGAAAACCTTCTCTCCAAATTAGAAACTATTTCAAGACTTTTAATAGATTATCTGAAACCCAATAGTGAATTGTGCTTTATAAGTACATTTAACAGTCTGCCAGACAGGGTCTTGATCAAGAAATGTGGAGGAGGAGAAGGAGGGGATGTAAGAAAGGAAAGAAAAAAAAAATGTACTGCATTCTTAGTTCTCCAAAGGTGAACAGAGATTCAAAACTGATCAAACTGTCACAGAGAAAGTCCTTTCTTTTAAAGACAACAAAAAGCATTATTTTTCCTTTTACATAACTGGTCTGTTGTTAGTTCTTCTGTCACCATGGAGACTACCATTGCTGCTGCTGCTGCTGATTGTGTCTAACTGGTCAGTACACGTTTGTATCATCACCTAATATCAAGCTGACTCTCCAGTAGAGAGACTTATATTTATTACAAATAAATGCCAGTCTAGTAAAAGAAATTAATTTGACTTTCTTGTGTTGATTTTTCTATTGTTGCTTCCTTTATATCATATACAAATTCCTATGAATTTACTTTCCTTCATCTCTTTCAAACACAAATTCCAGGGCTGACACAAGTATAATGAAGGCACTGCTGCTTTCACTGCAGGTGGTCCCACCTGTTTTTACTCTTATCTTCCATTTATAAAATAGTATAGAAAAAAATTACAATGATTTAGTGTGGTCAGCTGAGAACATGATGTCTGAATCCCTTCCTCAAAGTAGACCAGACAAGACACTAAATCTCACTGAACCTGCATTCAGTTTCTTCCTGGTAAGATCAGAGAATGATACAATAGCTGATGTTCTCTATCGAACACTGTCCAATGTACTTACAGATATATCTAAAAATCAGAAATATTTATTTTCAGGCATTCAATCATATATAAAAATGTAAGCATTATTTACACAGTTATTTATAAAATACTAACAGAGTCTTAGAAGTATGCTTTCAGCACCAGCAGCATGAGAGCTTCTGCTTTTCTTTTGGAACAACCTCAACATAGACAATAGTGGCTTTATTCAAAATTTATGGAGTATTTTAGATACGACATTCAGAAATGCAAAATAACTTTTGGAGCACTGCATTTCATTTTACTGGTTTCTTCACAAGAGGAAAACAGTACAGATCTCTGAAGTGATAATGAGAGCCTGAGCGATTTGGAAGCAAAGAAAGAAAAGTTTTAAAATTTCCTTGCTCAGACTCTCCCAAATGAAACTGCTGTGGTCACGAGAAAGAGCAGGCACTACACAGTCTCTTGGTTACCTTTTTGGATACCCAATCCTGGTTTCTTTCCTGAAACTAACGTTCCCTATAGTAGCAAATAATGTTTTTCACCTTTCCTAGAAACACAGGATTGGCCACTGTAGCATGGATGACTCTTGACGTGACTCATGTTGTTCCCATTTTCATCATGTCTTGTTTGGACCACAGTAATGAGACACAGATGGACACGCCATCCTCAATCCTTAGCAATTGCCAACTAGTAAAGATCAGTACAACACATCTCCTCTGCAGAATATGTTACTATGAGATAATCAAGCTCTTTACTTGTTGTCTGTTACCTATCTCCATGAAATTGCAAATCAGGTGCAAGGTCTTGTCTTATCTCTTCAAGTTTAAGAACTTGTAACACTGCAAGATGACAGTTGTGCTTAATGACAGCATCTGGGGTGGTACAAGAGAAGGCTCAGTAGACAAAATTGACCTAGACTGGGAATGTGGTTTGGAATTTGGGCAATAATTTTCTGAATAGCTACAAAAATTCACAGGTCTTGCTACTTTCTCTTCCTAGAACAGAGGTTACTGCTTTGATATCAACTTGTCTGACACATAGACAATGTTCCCTTAAAGGAACCTAATTAAAAAACAAAACTAGCAAGCTTCAATCACCACAGACAGTGAAATGACTGAAATATACTGCTGACCCCCTGCTTCATTAGCTGAGGATAAAGTACCCACTGAGGAAATATATGACAAACATTAGCCATGTTGGCTCCTGAAGAGAGCTCAGACATTGGTGATGAGCAAAAGTTACACACAGTGCTGACCACTCAGCGAACTTCAAAGAAAAATGCTTAATTTCTCCACCAAGAAAGCACGGAACAAAAAATTTCCATTAATGCAGTGGAACAGAGGAAACAAAGTGTGCTCTTGCTTAACCAGGACTTTGAATAAGGAGATGCATTTTACTACCTGTAGAATGCAACTTTTTCATGAACAGCAGTACAGACTATCAGCCATTATACTGCACAAATAATTATCTAACCCTGCGGCTTCTTACACCAGCAAAATTCTGTAGTGTGGACCAAAAGAATTGTGCTGATCAAAGCTACAAAAAACACCATCTCTCTCTCCAGGCTATTTCTGCTTTCAGCCTTAGTATACACATTCTGGGTCTACAATGCCATATCTCCCTCTTCCTGGGCATGAATCACTGATTTATTTCAGATCCAATCATACAGTACTTGCTACACAGCTATGCAGCTTAAACAGAAGGGCGTTCCTCAGTCTTCCTGCTGTATCCCTTCAAAAAAGCATTATCAGAAGGGCTACCATCAGTCTAAACAACACCCTAGAACCTGCACTGGTTACTCGTCTGAAAGGTGACTGAAACCTCCTCAGCCTGATAGGATTTATATCTGACCATTGAGCAGCCTGGCATGACTTGAACAGACAGATTCTTCCTTACAGATAACCCACAACAGTCCCTCTCAAAATAATGCAGTTCCTTAATGCACACAGTTCTTCACCACACCTTCTAGAGAGCCTTCATTGGCTCCTGCTGACTGAAACATACTGGTGGACACAAAACATTACCTGAAACAGAAAAAGCTTTTAAATTTACAAGCAGCACTGTGAACTACCCATTCTGCCCCTTCAAACACTCTTTTCCCAAGAGTATTCTAATCTGCAGGCAAGCACTGTGCCACGGTGAAATCGTGACAGCCCTCTACATGTAAAAGTGATACAATATCAAGAATAGGCTGAACCTCCCAGCTGAAGTCAAAAGGTAATTAAATGGGCATCCCTGATTAGATACATTTGTTGTTTTGCTCTAGACATTGTCTCTTACACATGTAAAGAGAAAAACTAGGTTTGAAATCATTAACTTACTTGGTTAACCCGTATTTCCACTGCATTAGCTCAAGCACTCTTAAACACAGACTAGCACCTTAAAAATGTGTGGGTCTCTCAGATATTGCCTGAAACTTCTCACAGTCTTTGCTTATTCTTGGGCTCACCATTCTCACCTTCAGGCTTTCCATCAGGCCCTCTAGCTGGGGAAGAAAGAGGCAAATCTATTTACCATGCCAATATTTTAGAAAAACCAAAAGCTCAGTAATTTCTATGTTCAGCTGAAGATGTATTTTAGATGAAAAACTAAATATGTTGGATTTTGGTGATGACTTAGAGGCAGAAATCTACTGAGTTGTATGTAGCACCTCAGCCTATAAAAAACCCAGCTCAAAGAATATTTCTGTCAGGTAGTCTGCATTTTTTTAACTGAAAGTGCTTTCAGGAGAGTAATTGTCCATTATAGAAGTAAACAATACAGACAAAAGTCACACTCAGAAGAGAAGAAATTCTGTACGTACAACCATGGATAAGCTGTATACGCCTCAGTTCTGTAATTAGAGACAGCCCAGGCCTGATCATACTTCCAGGCCTTTCGAGTAAGATTCAGTCAGTTCATGAATCATCGTAAAGTTACCAACAAATACTCACCTATGTTTTGGTAGGGTTGAGTTTTTACTTTTCTGGAGTTGGAGTCTTCAATTACATAAGAAACAAAATCATCAACCCAGTGAAGGAAATATGAATTCCTTATCATCAATGGGGTATTCTTTCAGCCTAGCGTAATTAAATTTATGCTTCCAACTGAAACAGTTCAAATTTCAAACTGAAATAGTTCCAGTTATATCAAGACTCTAGACTAAGGGCAAACTTTATGTTGCTTTCTGTTTGTAGACAAATGCACTGTGGAGGTATAAGTCTTCCAGACCTAAGACATGTAATTGAGACCTCATCACACTTTGCAGTGTCCTTCAGCTCAGCTTTCTTTTATGCATTTCTTTTATTTAATCAAAATTGCAGAGGTTTTAACCTATGCTAAACACAACTTTTAACTTACATACTGGATAAAGCCTTTTTTTCTACACTCCTCGTGCCATAACTATTTGAACTTCCTCCACAACATTTAAACTATATTAAAGATTAATATCACATTCTCCTCAACATCCCAAATCAAGTAAATAACCCATAACATCTAGCTTATAATCATATTTAAAAGTCTTCTTCCCTGTGCTAATCTCATTCTAAAACATTAAACCTGATTTTTTTTTAATCTGATTTACTACTCATGGCATACTACGTGTTTATTTTTTACACTTTGCTGGCTGAATCAAGATTTGTGCAATGTAAGTATATACTTCTTAAGGTATTTATGTGGCTTAACTGACAATAATTACTTTTATTTCTCCTTTGCATCACTCCTGGCTCTTTTCCTAATTCAGAAAGATTGAAATATCAACATTATAATGAGAAATTATTGCCATAATCAGCATGAACATTTGAGACTACTCAGTTATATGTGCATAACTAAGCAATACATATGAAGCTAGAGGAGACCCCTGGAACTGCTTTCATTTCTCTACAGATATTTCTGAATGTAGCAAGACAAGTAATTGAATACAGGAAGACATTTATTACTCAAAGCTCAGGAATAAAAGAAGTCCTGTCCAACAGGCCTTTACAGACCATGCTGCTGGCAAAGTCAAATACTTCTATCAAAGCTGATAGACAATGAAAGCTTCATTGCAAAACACAACAGAGAAATGTCAAAATAGAGGCAGGAATGAGAGTACCAGAGGGTTTTCGTAACAACTATATGAGAAGTTTAAAGACCAGCTGTTTCCTTTCTGAAACTCAATTCCAACCAGCTGAGTGCAGAGCTTATCCTGACCCTCTTTCACCCATATAATTTCCAATCACCATTAGTGCTGTCTGGAGTCCTGTGACAGCTCCCAGAGAAAGCAGGAAACCTTTACACCAGCACTGGTGCCTGCTTCATCCCTTACAAAGCTGGCACAGAAAACTGAGGTATGTCTTCTCTCAGGAGCACACCTGCACGCTAATCAAAACTCAGCACTAATGTCACCTCGGCAGTGGAAGCCTGATGCCGTTCACACACAGTGCACCAGTAATTACACATGTCCTATTCCTCTCGGGAACCAGTGCCACGACATATTCATGGAGCAAGGAGATTTTATAGAACCTGGGTTTATGGTACAGCAGCACATCAGCTCCATTACCTTGAGGACTGGATCCCAGAACCACAGTACCACCATAACCGGGATTTTGGAGAGTGAGGTCACTGTTTCCTGCATGGCGGAACAGAACGTTCTTATTAAAGGTCTGATCTTCAACCAACTGAGAGGCTCCCATCGACTTCAGTGCATTTTCCATCACACTTCTCATAATCCCACCAACTGTGCAATACAGTTTTGAGCAATATATGAAGTAAATATGCATTACATGTAACATCTTTGAAAATTCATAACCTCTTTCTTGTTCAAAATAGTTCAGATGGCTTCTAGAACAGTCTCCCCCAGCTCTCAAGCTGAGAACTTTGGGGATGTACCTGCAGTCCAGAGCAGGCCTTCTCAAAACTGTAGTATTTGAAATTTCCACTTCCTTGGATAGAGAGTGAATTAAAACACTTATCCAGGCAATGGTGACAGTTCAGTGACAGCTACACGTGACAGTCACACTGAGAAAGTCTTAACATGAAATCTGAACATTAAAAAAACCCAAAACCTGAACACAGATGCATCATTTCAATAGGCTAATTCTACATTTTGATTCACATTCCTGATATCTTATACATGCAGTGTGTCACTCAGAGGAAGGGAACTCAGGGAGAAACTAATAACTCATTCAGACAAAGAACGCAGTTAGAGGGGGCTGGGAGGTGTACGAGAAAGAAGCCTGTCATGTCTTTCATTCACAGGTCTTCAGTATTTCATCTTCTCTGTTAGATTTTCTAGCACAGAAAATCTTTGTATCATTCTTTCACTTTTCTCTTTGCATAATGTGTATCATTACATCAAAGGAAAACAGAAAACAAACAGGCCAAATATCATATTCAGGCCAAACATATCTTTACAAGACTAGCAAGATTGAATAGGAATTGACCTGTCCTTATTAATTTCAATGTATTTCATATTAACAGCAACCCTGTAAATTTAATTTGAAGTTTCACTTTATTAATTGTTGGCTTTGCATATTCCAGAGTGGATTCAGCACATTTTATATTTTAATTGTAGTTGAGATGAAGAGTGATTGGATTAGATACAATCTATGTGTAATTGAAATTAATGAATTTGCTAATGAAATATTTATAGGTGACCTTTCCCTGAATTAATAAAAAACCATTCCTGTTTTGTTTAAAATATCTTTGATATTTACTGTCTGAGGTTACATTTAAATTATGTCTTTACATAAAAAAAGCTAAATAGACATCTGTTTCTCCTGTAGATTGGCAAAAAAATCAGCCATATTGCAGTTTTCTCCTGCCAGACATACTTAGTATATCTTGTCAGGTATACAAGTGCCATTCCCAAAAGTTAAATGTCTTACATAAAATCATTAATGAACTTGTTTGTATGTGAATAATTTATTCTCATCTTGGTCCACCCACCAACTCTAGTGACATTTAGATGTGATCTAGTCTCAGGCATGTTGCCATTAATATTAAAGCAATGTGAAACTAGGACACAGGCCTGTGCTGCATTAATGATATTCTTATCAAACTGAAGTATGTTACCATTGTCAGAATTAGCAATGCAGAAATGCTAATATGATTCTCCATGGGTTACAGCTTCATATTCCACTTTATTAGAACTCTGGTGTTACGATGACTACTATGAAACCCTGGTTTCAAAATACTGACCTAGCAACTTTGTAAACTTTGAAATAACCAGCATACTTATCTCTACCTAGCCAGATGTGAAACTATATTAAATTAAAATCAGATAGGAAAATGCATTAAAACTCTCTCAATGTATTTTAAAATGTTGAGATGACATAAAATGATAGGATTTATTGAAGTCAGAATCCTGCATGTCTTACTCATGCGATTAGCCTGATGCTGTGTGATGGACCACTCCTTTGAGAAAGGTGAAACATTTGGCGTTCAAGAGCTCTTCCTTCCCTTCTCCTTCTGCTAACAGTTTGACCTTACTTGGAATGTATAAATGAGGATTAGCATCTGTGAGAACCACAAAATCAATCAATCTCCAGCTTACCTGTGAATGGGTAAAATCTGTTCTGGAGTGCTGAACAGTTTTCAGCATGGTAGTTCAGGAAAGATGTGGGCATACCAAAAGCTATTAAGAAGCAACAGCAAGAATGATCAAATCTAGAAAACTTGATCAAAAGAATGAAAAAAATTAACACTCAGCTCAGACTGAGGGGAGGCAGAATAACATTCTTCAAATATACAAAGGGCAGTCATAAAAAGAAAGACTGTTTTAACCTCTCTAGTTGCTCTGAATTTGGAAAGAGAAGCAATGACTTAAAAAGCATCAGGGGCCAAGCAGAAAAGACTTGAGGGGAAAATACAACTTTCCGGTGACAAGCACAGTCAAACAATTATGCATACTTTATGAAAGCTTTGTAGAATTACCAGCTTTGGACGTTTCCAGAGCACACTAAGCAAATAACCTACCAAGAAGAGAGTAAGCATACTTGTCCTGTATCATACCCAATAGACTGAGTGGATGGAGCCTTTCAATCCCTTCTTATTTATGATTCCACAGACTCACATGGGATTCTTTTTTAAATACAAATCTCTATAGCAGTCATTTCAAAGGCCAACAGTTTGTTTTCCTACAAAGCAGATCAAACTAGCAGTGACATTATCTCCAACGACAAACATCCCAGTTCACAGGGGGGCACACATTATACTCAGCATTAGAGCATTATGGAATATTTGATGCTCCCAAGGTTTTACTGAAGCAAAAAGTCCTCTACCATTAGCTTTATAACAGATTTCAGAGAACGCATGACAAACAGAAAGGCAAATAAAGAAGTGACAGCTTTGTGCACAGAAGTAAAAACAAACAATAAAGTCTGTGCCCTGCCAAATATGCTTTCTGGAGGACTTAATGTTTACTAGTTTAGGAGGCTTCATCAGAGGGTTAGATGGATTGAACTCTTGGCAAAACATTCTATGACAACAATTTTGCCAGCTGTAAGTTATAAAAGTGCTAAGACATATGAATATGAAAGCAAGAAGAGCCATTTTAAGCCTTTAAGTAGCCATTTATATACCTCCTGCAGTGTTTATCTCTTCATTTTCTTCTTTTATGCCTTTAATGTGTAGATAATCACTGGTCCAAGTATCTCTAAATACAGTGCACTTTAAAACTGCACATTATCTTTATAATAGGGGATCTCAGATAAACAATTCTTGGCTGGTCTCTAGAGATACAGAGCTCACTACAAAAGAGTGAAATCTAAAGCAGCAGAAGCAAAACAACAAAAAAAACATTACAGTCACCATTTAGATTTACAGTAACCAAAGTTATGCATTGCAGATTGACAAGTGCAGCCTTGTGTGAATAAATAAAATAAGGAAGATGTCAGCAGATATTATGCAATGAGTTTTTCCTTACATTTTGTAGCTGGGGCTTGCACTTTTACTTCAGCACGGGGAAACCCCAAATCCAAAGCTAGTAAATGGGAGCTTCTACCCTACTTGCCCACTTCCTTGCTTTAGTTCTTTCAAGAGATTCCTTTCACTGTGATATGAGAGTTCCCCACTTATAGAGACGAAGATATTGGTCTGCTCGCTTCCTCCCCCTCTCTCCCTTTCCCTCAGAAAAAATAGTGCAGAAGGCAGAACAAAGAAACCTGGCTTAGGGGAAAATGGGAGATCTGGATGCAGAACCATGACAAAATGTATTTCGACACAAAACAGAAACTAGACTTTTTGAAACTCCTCAGAGGAGAAAAAAAATATATTCTATTCAAACCACAGCCTCTAACTGAGAGAGAAGACTGCCAGATTTTGCAGCACCCTGGACCAGCTGCGTAGGAACACAGCAGGTCTGTGAGCTATGACCCCAGGCAGGATTACTGACACTGCTCAAGTCCTCCAGCTCCAGAGTTGCACCATCAGTAAGCTGGGAGCCCTGAGACACCTGTAACAGGGACTGGGGTGGGATTTGGAGCCTCCTGCTCCAGAGCCAGAGTTGAATCTACAAAAGCCCTCTTTGGAGCTCAGGGTCTCCCAGATTCCCACCCTCCCAGCTCAGGAAGCAGACTAGAGGCTTAAAATCACTGACTCAGAGGCAATGCATCTAGGACAGCTTCCTGGAAATTAGAAAACTCAGAAGGTTCATACTTGCATTGTACTGAAAGTTTGTAAATGTGCGTAAATATTTAGGCTTCAATAAACTGGTGCCTTTGAAGACTTAGGCTTTGTCAAGGAGTTTCTATCCGTCTCTAAATGTGGTTAACCATCCCAGCAGGAAATAAGTGACCACTTGAAGACTTGGCCACTTGCTCACTATCAAAATACAAATGAAATCACAAACATAACACTTTTTTACACAATATTACTTTCTTTAGCTGTGCAGACACACTGCAGCAGTCACAGGACAGATAGAATAGCAACTGCTAAGAAAATTAGGATACGGCAGAGTGTTTATTTCTAGATTTCAGCTGCTAATCAATAGTTTTTACTGCATCATTATTATGCTGAGACAATAACTGTATTAAGAAGCATTCCATCTGTATTCCCTGTATTTGAACAGATATTGACAGCCTGAATAATGCACAAGGGTCCTCTTTTCCCTCTTCTTTGTCAATCCATTCCTTGGAAATTCTGCATCCATAAGTGTTGCCATAGTGACAGCCCCATGAGTCCAGCCATGACCTCCCAAGACACTTGGCACCAACCCATAATTCTGCAAAATCCACATCAAAGAGAACTAAAACCAATTGCCATATGGATTTGTAATTATTATTTTAGTAATTTAATATATATTGGAACATACGTGTGGCCTAAGGGACTGAGCATAGACAAGAGGGTGAAGAGATTGAATTCTACTCTTGGTCTGGCTGACTAGTTGGGCAAATTTGAGTTTCACAGGTGCTGAACACTTAGAGCTCACCGTGACTTCATGTGGAACTCTAAATGCTCCACACTCCTAAAATGTCCCATACTTCTCTGTCCTTAACTTTCTCATCCTTCCAAACATAGTCACTTTCACAAATAATTTTATGGTTTCTATTAAAAATTAACTACACAATTACACAGTATTATTTGTACCCTTAATAAAGCACAGATTGTATAGCAATATAATCCATGTTTTTATTATTTTTCAGAGAAGCATGATGTCCCCAGTCAGAAATTATTTTATTTCTTTACCAATACCAAATACACTTTAAAAAGAAAATGAGAAAGCTTGGAAACTTCTTTTGCAAGGCACAGATAATTCCCTTCCTAATTACCGTACCTCTGCCTAATGAATCCTTACTTCATTAAGTCTGTTCTGGGGCTAATGCATATCTGAAAGGATAAACCCTGTTAGATTTTTGTGCCTATGTATAGTATCCAGGATTTCAGCTGAGCTAAACTGATAAAGTGATAGTATTGTACCTTCCTAGGTGATTTTTAAAGACAGGATTTACAAAGGTGGGGAATAAAACAGATACTGGAGATAAGTGAAAACATGCCTGAAAATAAGAGGCACGCTCATTCAGCCAGGGTGTAGGTAAGCTGTGGGTAAGCCTTTCTGAGCTCCTTAAGAGTTGTTAAGGAACATTAGTATAAGCATCCTTAACATAAGGATTGTAAATATATTTATATGCATGCATGAAGCAGCTGGATAATGAGGATTAAATACTCATGAAGGGCCACATTCTTCATTACCCATGTCCATGCCATGTGTTTTAACAAAAGCAGGTTTATTGCTATGTCTATAAATTCATCCTGTTGATATTACCTGAGCTAAGGCAGCTCCACAGCCACACTGAGGTCTTCCTGTTTCCTCAGAAGTTAAATACTCCAACCAATGAAAATGGTGAATTTCCTGAAACAAATTCTGTCTTCTTTGTCCTGCATGGCTGCAGGCATTTGCAATGGTCCCTCACCAAGATGGCACACCATGCTGTCCAAAAGGTAAGGCCAGGTGCAGCTCTGTACCTCAAAACACCACACCCTCCCTCTTGCAAGCCAGAAGACCAGTTCCACAGTTATAAAAATCCCTCTAGGTCAACGGGAAGACTTCAGGACTTGTGCCTCAAAAGATTCCTATCCATCTCCCACCAGCAGTGCAATGTGGCATCTCAGGTTACAGAATGACAGAATCACAGACTGGGTAAGGGCTACAGTGGGTCCTAAAATGAATCTGAATGGTAATATGAACCACTGGATCTGAATCCAATTACTTTCTTTGATAAAGACAGACTTGTAAGCTATTTCTACCACTGACTGTTGTTTAACATCATGGAGTTAATTAGGTCAAACCAATAATCAATCCACCACCATCCTCCCTATTAACACCAACAGTCTGTGGTTTCCTGTGGAAAGCAATATACATGATTTGAAACAAAGGACGTTCACTGCATTAGGAAGGAATATTGTGGTGACTCAAAAGGAGTCAAGGTGTAGTGCAGGTGCATTGAGAGAAGGTTTCAACATGAGTTAAGTTAGTACTAACCACATCTCTAAACATCCTTGCCTAATTTCCTGATAGTATTCCTGCTGTCACTCAAAGGGATCATGCACTTAGCATGAGCTGTCCAGACTTAAGAACTGGCATAGCAAAAGGCTCAGGTAAATTACTTTTAAATTTAAGTGAGAGGTGAAAGGATTTAAATTCAAAATCCGTATTCGATTCTCCATTATGCTGGTGAAAATCCACAATAACGCTTTCAGAAGAGTTATTTCAGACTCGTTCTTGCTTAACTGTGATAAGAATCCACTCTTGTCATTTGATTGCAGTTAAAGCCAGATACGGACCTGCGTGCCCTTTTTTTGTTGCTAACAGATTAAACTATGCCGGGCTTTTTACAATTTACTGCTGTTTCAGACTGCCGACTTAGAACACGATATAAAACATTCAGTGTCTCTCCAGTACTCTTTCATTTTAATTCAAAATATATATATTACTCATACCAAAAGTTTAATCTAAGTCCCTGGAATGCAAAGGAGTCACTGACATCACGTATGTAAGGCTTAGCCGCAACAAGATGTAATAGAAATAGGAAAGTCGTCTACTGTCATAAATGAGAAAGCTAAGGAGCTAGGACTCCAAAACACTCACCAGTTAGGATCAGAACCTGCAGCAAAGTATAATCACTTCACCGGGGTCCCAGCCTGCTCCCTGCTGTGCTGCAGGTGTTCATTAGTGTTGCACCAAAAGTGGCAGCCACTAGGACTCAGTAGCACAATGTGGTGCAATCCAACAGACAAATCTGCCTTTATTCTGAAGCAAATGGGTTAAAAAGTCGTCATGCCCAGGAACTGTACTACTCTTCTCAGAAACAAAATACATAAATGAGGAAAGCAGCAACCCACCACATCCTCCTGTCTGATATTACATATTCCTCATTTGCCAAAGCATTGGTCTATTCAGATAGAACTGGGAACTGTGATCACACTATTCCATTTTGTTCATTTCTACTGAATGCAGCACACATTCAGCTGTTTCCTTTTCTTCTTCTGTATGTTTCCTTTGGCTCTACAACCTCTTCTATGGCTTTCGAGCTGGCAAACCTCTGCGTAGGTCTTTATAACTTACCTATTATGCCTTACCTGTTACTTCAAGAAAATATTGACACTCAATAAGAAATCAAAATTTTTGGAAGAAAGATTACAATGAATCATAATAAAGCCCAAATAGGAAGACAGTTATAAAAAAAAATTGGGCTACACCATTCCCTTTGACAAACAGATGCAGCATTTTAACAGCAAGTCACCCTGGGCTTTTTTCTCTGTATCCACCTAAGTTTCATGCTGACCTATTAATTTTAATCACTTGCTGGACTCCATTTAATGGTTCAATGAATATTATAAACTGGTGCTTTTCTTCCCATAATCAAGAGGTTCAATAAGAAGCATAACTTTTTTAACTTAATATACTAAAATCTTTCTGCCAATGTTAGAAATGTTTCAACTCCTTCTTTATCAATAAAACTTTATCTAAATTATTTTTAAACTAAGCTTCATGCCTTTCAACAGACTTCTGAATATATTACCTGCTCCCAACCACGCCAGATCTCAATTCACTTTCACTGTTCAAGATGCATATCCTTAATAAGAATAAAGAGCCTAATCCTGTGAGATACTGAGAGACTAAGCTCTTCTTTTTCAACCTCTTACCAGCATACTCAAATTGCACTCTCTTTGGAGCCATTCATTCTTTTCAGGGATCATGTTCTGTTTCCTGAAAGTCTGATGGGTTTAGGACTATAATTAATCCCACAGTACATTGAGTGCTAAAATCTACACTGCTTCATAACTCCCACTGCAAAGAAAAAAATAATTTACTTCAACCAACCAATTTCATGGGCTTTTAGAAAAAAAGTGTATTTATAATGCATATTCTTAATTAATACTTTCTGTATTCAGACAGTTCATACGTATTTTTCTTCCACCCGAACAACTATGATTCCTCTGCACATTCTCCCTTAGCTGGAAGTCAAAGAGAAATTATAAACTCATAGCAGAAAGGTACAGAAATAAAACTTACTGCACTTACAAGAGCCAAAAAAGAATAAAATTAAGTGAACTGAACTTTAACATCAAAATCATGGTTAAAAAAGCCGTTTCTTAGCCACTTTAAAGTTCAGAAGATGATGAACAGGTAATTACAGTAAAGATGCTCAGAACCAGATCCTCAGGTTCTCATAATGAAAACTACAAACCCAGAAATTTTAACTTATCTAGTTGATCAAGCCCTTCCTCTTTGTTAAGATGGCCAAGCCTCTTTGAAAGCTCCCTAGCTTTCCATGCTCTTAAATTCATGGTAGGTAAGCTGGAAATAATGAAATCATCAATTTAAGTGGAGCTTCTTTGTGCCTCCAGCCTCCCTGTTCTGAAGCTTTGATTCAACTTGAATTTTGTCAAGAGCCAGGAGCCAGGATCCATCCAATGCACAAATACGCAGCTTTGCCAGCCTCAGGTCTCTGATCTCACAGCAGCAGCCCTCAAGTAAGGGACTGAATGCTGAACACTCCACAAGGCAGCCCTGAGGATCCTAAACAATTAAAAAACCTCCATGACAGTGGGACCAGAGCGAAATTTAACTGAGATACCATTCCTGACTATTAAAAAGTAAAAGTTAAGTTTTTCCTGATTTGCAAAGGATTATAATTAGGTAACATTCAGCCTGTAGAAGTTCCTTGACTGGTAATCCTGAAGACCAAGGAGCTCCTGGCAGGAACAGAGTGGACAGGGAACAGAAATAGGGATGGGAGTTGAAGCATGCAGCATCACTGACGTGTTTCCACGTGTTAGAATCAGACTCTGAATTTCATAGAAACTGGATGAAGACTGCTTTTAGCCAAGATAATGTGGGCATTCATACACTGGCAGAGGACTTGGGCTGTCTCGGCCACTGAGCAGTCATGAGATGATAACACGTTTTAATCACTTTTACAGCAGCTGGACAAGAGTCAGCAATCTACAGATAAAAGGGCTACAAGTGACTTAATGTACACATTAAATATGTCTTATTGTTAGCAGTTCTGAAGATTAATGAGTAAAATGAAAGTGAAAAGATAACACTGGTAGGTGACAGTTTTACTTAATCAAAGAGCCTCTGGGGCCTGCAGAAGTACGTCAGGGTCACGGGGATTTATTTTCTTCCTCGTTTATTTAGACAGATCTATTTTGCAATGTTCGTATAGACACTCCTTGTATTTACACTAAACAAAAGCTGCATTAGAAGACAAGGGCAAAGGTCTCATACTAACAGCTCTAGCCCAAGGCTGGCTGTTAGTCTCTGCTCCTTACCTCCTTGCTGGTTTTGGATTACTTGCTGATGCAATTCAGGTATTAAGCGTAGCTAAATCAAAGGGAAGACAATAGTCTCCCTCTGCAATCAGTGGCAATAAAGAAGTACACTATATTAAGTTTAATATGTATTTAGGCACCTCACACACTACATGTAACATGTTGTACTATGTCTAGAACAACTAGATCTCTAATTGCAATGTAACAGATCCAGACCTCTAATTACCCACTGACTGAAGAGTAAGATTAGACTTTTGTTGCTGAAGCACTTCAGCTGAATGTTAAAAGTAAGACTGGATGAAATTTAGGGTATAGCGCAGTGGATACGGAAGTGGATTACCAAGGAGAGATGCCAGCTCAGATCCCAGAGCAATGCAAATCCATTAGCTAAGAGTCTGATACTTCACAGCCTGTGAAATGGGAATAACTGCACTTCCTTATTTCACAGTGCTATTAAACTGTGCATATGAAAAATTATTCAAATTTCTAGTCCGTGAACATAAGAAGCTTCAAATCACTGTACATTACAAAAAAATGTTACAGACAAAATTCAGAACTTTAAAAGCACCTGAATTAAAGGATATTCTTGGAAGTAACTTAATCTAAATTTTTCAAGGTCACGACTTACACTTTTTATGTTTGGTAGTGAAATTAAAAACTCACAAGTCGTATTTTATTTAAATAACAAGAAATTTCCAACAGAAGGAAATATCAATCCTGTGGGGAAAAAAAATTGGAAAATAACTCCTACTAAAGGTTTGTCAGAAGAAATCAGTTAATATTTGAAAGGCACTGAAAAGGCAGATAAGTGCTCTTGAGAATTTCCACAAGGAAATTAATAACCACATATTTAAAAGGACTGAGTACTACTTGCAAAAGGGCTTTATTAGCATGCTGCCCTCCATTACACAGCTGTTGACTATCTGCACACCTACTGGATCCTTTGTCTCTTAGCTAAATTTAATCAGACATGAAGGACGTGAGCCCATACTACGGGTCACCGCCTGAAATTCACCAAGCAACAAAGCAAACTATTGAAAGTCAGTGGAATTAGATGCTACTTCCTGCTATAGGAAGGATGAGACTCTACAGAAGTAGAGATCAGATTCGGAGTCTTAGCAGAAACATCCACAAGGAATCAAAAATCCCTTACAAAGGAAACTGAAAAATCCCTTATAAAAGAAACTTTTTTTTTCTTCAGCATTCAAGCATATGCAATTTGTTTTAACTAAAAATGCAGAATGGTTCCTTTGGCAGGATTATTCTATCTACTATGCAAGATTAAAAGCCTTTATGTTGATTACAGAAAAAACAAGTAGATTGCTCAAATTCTTATAACAAAAATTACAAAGATTATTCAAATTTACAAGTAAGCATTTAGCAAGTGCCCCTTTTTCCCTTTCTCCTTATAAGATGGCATACAAAAAAAAGCTTTATTTGAGTGTTTTCCACTAGGAACCTAATATTTTAAGTATCTGCTTTTTGTGGAAAGTAAAGCATTCACCGCAAACTGAGAATATGCACTTACTAATTTGGAAAAATTGTACTCATTCATGCCCTAGCTCTATATTCTGAAGGCATTTTTAAGTCATTCTAGGAACTAGTAGTTGAATAGCTTAAAATGAAACTTCTTAACTAGAGCATGTTACACCTGGGAAAAGTTCCTTGATGGGCAAAGCTAGCTGTTAAATTGGGAGGAAAAATCACATTGATTATGGTCATGAGTCCAAGACAAGCTTAATTAAAATCAATGGAGAATTTTCAAGTGAAAGAAAAAAATAAGAGAGCAGCAAAGTGTTATCTCTTAATTATGTTATGGAAATTTTTTCTAATTGATACCCGTCCCATGTCATTATAACTAAAGCAACCTACAGATCTCAGCATATAAATATTATCTCACAGTATCAGCCCTTGAGCTTAAACTAAGAGGTGGTCCTTTATCCTTTCTCTACTCCCTCCACTGCCAGGACTGACAGGCCTGTTCAGCTTTGGTGGCTTTTCTTCTTTTCCTGGAAACTACAGGTGGTGTTCTAAGAGAGAAGGGAAAGCAGGGAAGGCAATTCTATCTGTGGCTTTTTCCTTGACTTACACAATCTGCCTGGGCATGGCACTTCTATTTTTATTTCCCAGTACTGAAGTGTGTATGATTATTCTTTAAATGTTCAAGACATTGCTCAGACAGAGTGCCAAACACTAGATACTTTTACGCACATGATATCCAAATAGCTTCAACTAGGGTCAAAGAAGAATTAGAGTCTTATATTTTGTATTTAATCTGTGTTTTTTCCCAGCAAGGGCTCTCCAATGTTTAGCAAGCCAGTGTGACTAAAAGCTATCCAGCAGTTCTTGAGGAATGGCAAAGTACCAGAAGGAAATGCCAAAGCCACAGAAAATAACAGGACTACCACATGGATACTAAATGCTACTCAGTGCTCATGTATTGCAAGTGACATTACTCTCTTGAGCTACTCTTTGACACAAGAGTTCTTTGGCATTGATATACATGTTGTACATACAGCTGCCATCTTCCCCACAAAGGTCCTACAGTCACAACTGCTGCTACTGAAATCCATCCACCACTTTGAGACATCTCTGCTCATTTTGTTCTTCTCTGTACTTTCTCTGCTCAGTTTTTTAAATTTTTTTTTTACCTTAATTCAGTTCAAAACACATAGGTAGAAATTAACTCTAATGTCTCAGGTCAGGGTAAAAATGCACCTGCATTAAAAATTAGTGACCAGGATTCAAAGCCTGTTGTTATTCCTTATCCAGGGTCTAGCACAATCTGGATGATTAAGAAGGACATAGTCTAAATTTTTACTGGGACTTTTAATACGGTAGCACAGCTAAAATAAATTTTGAAATGATAAGTACCCTTGCATTGGTCACCCTGTTCTTAAAGGAAGAACTGGCTATTAGGCACCAATGAAACAATCCCTGTGGTTCTACTGGTCAACAAACTAAACCCTGCTACTCTCATGACAGCTTCCTGTTTTTACTTCCAACACAAATTACTACTCACACACACAAGCAGTGATGTGGTCAGGCTGGTGCTAATAATTTGGCAATCATGCCTGATACTGCACGGTTGATCAGAGGGTGGTCTCTAACAGACTGACACTGCTGTTATAAAAAGCTCTAAATGGCAGTAAAGATGGTGCTTCGTCCTGTTAAAAATACTTTGCTCCACTTTAATTGACCACTGCCCCAAGCAGGTATTCTTTTTT
Organism: Dicrurus megarhynchus; assembly: GCA_013399195.1. Classification (NCBI taxonomy): domain Eukaryota; kingdom Metazoa; phylum Chordata; class Aves; order Passeriformes; family Dicruridae; genus Dicrurus; species Dicrurus megarhynchus. The sequence goes on along the minus strand of VXAD01005100.1, from coordinate 357,885 downwards.
TTTTTAAACTCAAAAGGCCCAAATCTTGAGCTGACTTCAGAGAAATGTTCAGCCCAATGTACATAATAATAGTGAGGTTAGAATTCTTTCCATCTACACTCTTTACATGTATGGTAACAGGCCACTAATTAAAACAGCAACTCATGCACAGCTACATTAATTACTCTGCTGTCATATTCACAAAAGAGGGGTGAAATTCCCACATAGTCCTTTTTTCTTTTTCCCCTGTCAGGCTCTCTAAACTTGAATACCCCAAAAATGGAATGGAATAAAGTGTTAGATGTTTTGGTAATCTTAAAGGAAATACTAGAGGTAGCAATAATTGTAACAGCAGAGCTACCTGAAAGCCTTTCTGCCCCAGCAAGAACATTGCCAAAGCCACCCATTTGTATACCAGGTGATATAGAAGCTCTCATATCTTAAAGGTAGTTCCAAGTCTCTTCTACAGACCTCTTATCCAGTGTTCTTATTTCTCCAAGTAAATAGCTACAAGGTGAAATCAAAGCCCATGGTTAGCTGTAACAAATGTAACAAAAACGTTGAACTCTGCAGAATTCCCTACAATACAGGAATTTAGAATCAGGTAAAACCCAGACGTTTTACTGCTGACTGATTTAACTTAGATTATATGTTCCAATGGTGCAACAAAACAAAGATTTACAGCACAAAAGTACTACACATTGCAAAGGAAAGCAAGAGTCCTTAACCCAAAGAAGCCAGACAACAAAAAGAGAAGTTCAGGAATCCTTGTGACAGAGAATGCTGGTCTGCATTTGAAACAAAATTTTGAATGGAGAGCAAGCAAGATAGAGAGTGCGTGCCAATGCATCCCCCAAAGGCCTTGAAAGCACAGCAGTACCAGGATCTGTAAATGATTCTATTTTTATGTTAAAGGATGAAAAATAAATTTAATTCATTAGCAAAATGCAATTTCATTCCATTTGGAGTGATTTTCCAATACATTAACTTTTTCATTAAAATTCAGTTTTGTCTTGCTAAACAAAAGGAACCACTTCAACACCTGTGGCATAAAGAATCATCTAGAAGATGTGCTGTGCCCCAAATTACTGCAAAAAAATTTAATGCAACTTCTGCACAGTAACACCAAACAGTGGTGCTTGGGGAGACAAGCCCAGCCTGACTGAGCAGCATCATTCACATGTCAACAAAAAAACCCCAAACAAAACAAGACGAACAAAACCAAACAAAACAAACCCCAAGCACACCCCTGTTTGGAAGTAGTGACTAACTAGTAGGAAGCAAGTCCAAATTGCCACTACATTTTTTCTCCAGCCGCTCTTTTTCGCTCCTGTTCCATATTCTCCCATGTGGCTGCTCATTCTCAGCAATCTTACATGGTGAAATTAAATGCAACACTTGGTTCTTGTAATTAATTTTGCAATTAAAAATACTTTTCTCCATCAGTGCAAAGAGTCATCTATCTACACCTACACAGCTTACGCATATGAAATGGCTACACTAGCAAAAAGTTTTGTTCTATAGATGGTTTTGCACAACTTGTTTACAAGTCAGTTTATGTTACACTAGTACATTCACAAGAGTTTGATGCTGTTTCTATTTAAATCACCAGAATGTCAGGTCAGGGACTGTCTCAGTACAGCTCTGTTCAGTTTCTAATACAGCATTACTATGATTTACTGAAGCATTGTGGTACTTCTGGAGCAGAAACATATCTGAAGGACAGGGAATTATGAAAAATAGGGACAACTAGGCTAATCTAAATCTGTGTCAATAGGAGAAGCAAAAAGGGGCAGGTTGTTTACTGATGTCACTATTCTCAAATTCATGTTATTTGCGCTTCTTCAGCTAAGTAGCCAGTTCAGTTAGGAGAAGCAATAATTTTATTCAAACACAGACTTTAAAAAACTGTTTTCCCTGTTGTCTGCCCATAAAGAAATACAAAAACATGCTCACAAAAAAATGTTTGCTATCTGTAGAGACAGCATCACTTGCTTGCATTGGCTGAGCTGCTATACTGCTGATCGGTTATTAGAAACTTAACAATCTCATCAATAACTCCATACACTGCTCAGAGAAAAAGGACTTTGTGCTTTTAAGTAAGGCACTACCTATGATCTTGAGTTTCTACATGTCCATGAAATGAGTTACAGTGATCTAGAATTATAATCTATAAAGAAAACAAGAAATCAAAGGACGACAACTGATACAATTATGCCTATACTAAAAAAAAAAAACCAAAAAAAAACAAAGGGAGGTTTGGAAATACCAGCTCCACTTCCAAGTCAAAACAACCCACAAGCTAAACACAATTTGGGAACAATTTCACTGAGTTTAACTTAATTATGTTAATCATTTAGATAATTTATTGCAAGAAGAGTGTGGCTAGCATCTGTGAAGCAAAGAAAGGAGACAGTTGAAAAGCTCATTTGTCCCTGTGGGACAGGGAGAAAAGAGAGAGGCAATTACCAACTGCAACACAGGATCGCTGCAGCTGGGAGAAAGCCACTGGGAAATTTTATGTGTCCAAACCAATGTTCGTACTAGGTCCATGAATTTTTTAGACTTCTCTTTTGGAGGCATTTTACAGATTTCCTGGCAAATGGAGTTTAAGGTGCCTGCCAGTAAGGTGGCTCTGTATTGTTTAACTGACTCTGAAAGCAATATAGCAATTATCTATCTGTTGAGAGAGCTGCTAATTCCCTGTTCCAGAACAAACTGTGAGGACCCAGTGAATGTAGACATGGCATAATCTCTTCTGTTTTATCAGCCTGGCCTTTACTATGACAAGACACCTAAATAAGGGGGGAAAAAAAATCATAACTGGTTCCTAGGTTTTATTCAAAACTAAGTCCCACTGGAACAAATTTTCAGAAGTGCTATCAAGTTTAGTCAGTCCTTAACTCTTCTTTCTTTTTGACTTAAAAAAAATTAATTAAGTGTTCAGTTTCTATCCAAGTGGTCCAGTAATTCCAGTTTTATTCAGCCAAAGAGGAAGTAAATTCTTAGTAAGATCTTCTGCTATATGGCTGTGATTCATAGCTTCATATTTTGATTATTATTGTCCTTCAGTATTGAGGTGCTGTGAGAAAGCTTTTCAATACAATACCCCAGCACTATGACCTTTCTTCTATATCTCTCTGCTCCTTCAGTGCCCCTGATGAAATCAACAGCTGGTGTTCACAGAACATTAGAACCACAAAATGACTTTGGTTGGAAGGGACCTTTAAGATCATCTATTCCAACCTACCTGCCATGGACAAGGACATCTTTTACTAGGGTAGGTTGGTCAAAGCCCCTTCCAACCTGGCCTTCATCCAGGGATGAAGAAGCCACTAGGGCAGACTGTTCCAGTGCCTGTCCACCCTCATTGTGACAAATTTCTTCTTGTGTCTAATCTAAATGTACCCTCTTTCAGTGTAAAATCATTGTCACTGCAGGCCTTGGTAAAAGCCTCTCTCCATCTGCCCTACAGAAACTGTTCTGGCCAAAGCAAATGGCCCTGTATCATCTTCTGTTTTTACTCCTCTGTTCATCATCCATCCTCTACAGTGCAGCTCTCTGTGTTGCTTGGCTTCTGTATTCATGAAGCAATTTTAAATATTTAGGATATTAGACTCTTCTAGAGATATTCTGTTCTCCTTTATTTAAAAAAAGGCCACAAAAGTCTCCGATGTATTTTTTTCACCATTGAAAAACATTCAGCCATATAATAACTGCCAAAACAGTTTCCCTCAGAACTACACAGCACCTTCATGAACCAGACTGGTACATAATTCTATTTTTTTTTTTTTTCTTTTTTTCCCTTCCGGATTGTAACCACACAAAATGTTCCGAAAATGAAAAATGCCTATAAAAAACAATTCTCTTCCATATCTGAGTACAGAAGCAAATGTCAAAGAAAAATTGTATTTGTCCTTTAGGACTTGTGTGATGACTAAAATCAACCACAGCACACAAACTCTGAATGCATTATGATTCAGGTATTTGTCTCCATACACATGCACAGCACAGTGAGAAATATGTGCATATGTCTCAAAAGGTCACTGTAAGTAATTCTTCAACTTTTAATTTTGCATCATTCTCTTGTTCCTTCTTGCTGAAACTGCATGGCTGTTTGTACCTTAAGTGACTTACATCTCACAGCTTTTTCTTTTCACAGATCACTAATCTTCATGCTGGCTGAGAAGGCATTTTAACCTGCAATTTGGTATTGGCAGGTGCACCAACTGCATGCGTAGGATTTCCAGGTGAAATTTCTTCCCATACAGTCAGTGCTAGGCCAGCACTGAAGGCAGCAAGCACCAATCAAACTGCAGTGGGTAGGGAGGGGCTATCCATTTAACCTGATAGAAGCAGCTTCTGGAAGAAACTTAGCAAGATTGTGGCCCAAATGGTGTCCCAATTCCCACAACTTTGCTTATTAGCTGTGTAAGGGCAGTAACAGTGTTAAATCTGCAGCATAATATATGCAAGTCTGTAATCTTTTATAACTTGCGAATAATCCTCATTTTATGGGTCAAAGTGCAAAATGACATTAGGAACTTCCAGAAAGCAGAAAGTTCTGCCCATTTTTTCCTTTGACAGCAGAGATGTTCTTTGGTTTTGACCCTAGAGACTTCTCCAGAGGTGCAGAATAATGTAACAGCACTTTGGAGTCTGACCATGCCTTTCAGTTCAGCTCTCAGTTCAGTGAGGAAGGAGCAGTGCTACATAGCTAGAGCTAATTAATTAGATTCAGTCTTTTGGAAGGCTCTCACCTTGCATATAAAACTGTATTGGAGGTGATTTTCAGGGATCATATTTGCCTCGAAATGGTTCATTTCATAGCACCACATCTTCAAAACCTGATGACAAATACGCTGCTAAACGAAGGCTGCATTTTCAAATTTTAAAAGGCTTTAGCCTTCAGGGCTATATTGACAATACACATCTTAACGCTGCACTGAAAACATACTTAGTAAGCAAACCCTTCATGATACTGAGGATGAGAGCACAGTGGCTGATTTGAGCACAGATTAGAATTCCACCCTGCATACGATGGGGGAATCTGTGTGTTCTGAAGGACTGTTGTCATTGCTCTGTAGAGGACATCACTGTTTGGTTTTGTTATAAAACATGCTGTTTGATTTAAATAAATACTGTGTGTGCTTAGTCTGTTAATGATGCAGAAGAAATGGAGTCAATTGGATTTCCTCCCATGAATACGGTGACAGTGGTTTGTGGATTATTTGAGAAGAGGTTATATGCAAAAAGCTGGAGAGTAGGCTAGACAAACCATTTCTAGCATGTGGTTCTCTTAGAAACTCACACATAGCTGTTGTGCCACACCATTGATCAGCTAAACTGCATAGACTGAAGAGAAAGTGTTATTCAAAGGATCAGTAAGGGGAAAAAATCACCTCTAAATATCAAACCCCTCCTAGTATTTCAGAGCAGAGAACAACAGGACATAAAATGAGAGGCCATCTATAATGGAAACAAAACTTCAGAGGTGATGCCAACAACAAGAGAAACAATCTTCACTATGTAAACAGCATAAAGGTCTCTTTAAAACAAACCAAGTAACTGGGCAGACTAAGAAACAGAGAGCATGCTCCAGTTCAAAAAGGCTAAAAGCAAGTAAAATATATTTGTTTCTCAAACCGTAAGAACCAGGAGTAAACAAAGGCTTCAACTACAAAGGTTTCTGAACAACTTCTAGGGGAGATGCAGGACTAATAGAAGCATCTAGACCTGCTATTATGTGCTCTAGATGACAGAACATCTCCAGCCCTAACTCAGGATTCTCCAAGCCAAACCTATCATGTGCAGAGTAAGACACAGGCAACTATCTGCCTCTTGCAACAATTAGAAATATCTGCTTTTCTAAATTCTCTCTGTTTTCAAATAAATAACTCCTGTGAGTAAAAAGAAAGTAAAGTGAGAGTGAAAACCCATTAATTCTAATTCTGCAAAGAGAAAAAAAAAAAAGGAGACAATTAAGTGTAAAAAGGGCAAAGAACTCAATTTATCCTTTCTAAAATTCTTTCTTGTCACAGAGCTCCATTAAAGAATATTCTGAATGAGGAGGGAGAGGAGAAGGAAGTAGAAATTCAGCAAAATACTGAAGAAACTGGGAAGAGTGAAGAAAGATAGATATGAAAACTCATAAGGAGACCCAGCCAAATGAAAGAAGAAAGAACAAGTAAGTACAAGAGAAATAGCACATTCATGCCAAAACCCATTCAAGGTAATGGAATGGTCACCAACAAAGCACCTTCATTCACAGTACTTTAGTGAGTACCTGACAGAAGCACCACCTATTTATCCCCAGCAGAAATCAGAAGGTTATCATAAAAAAAAGAGAAAGGGAGCAGTAATGATTTACACTAGGCTCAGAGACTGGAGGAGTGCAATATACTGTGTCTCTGTAGGTGAGGGGTGCCAGTGAAAACCAATGGTGTAAGAAGTCACATTTTCCTCTGATCTCCTCCAGATGCTGTGCTACCAGAAGAATTGAAAATGAGGTATTAGCTGTACTCAGGCGCCTGCCTGAAGCTTTATTAGAAAGTAATTCCACAGGAAAGGCTTAATCAAAAGCTCCACTGCCCATCTGACTTAGGCACGACTCAGATTCACTGGGGAGGCATCTGTGACTTTGCTGTTCTGGGCATACTCCCAACCTTGTTGCATTCCTATCTCTCCAACAACCATTCAGTCATAAAAATATTTTTTGAAACTTTTCTCTTCTTGGGGAGAATCCTTGAGGAAGCCTCCTTCTTTGTTTCAGGTGCCTGGGTAGCCAGGCCAAGGGACCAGGGCAATTCCCCTGCATGCCCCTGCCATCCTCCCTACCCACGGAGCAGCACGTGCTGCTGACAGACACACAGCACCCCTGGGCTGCAGGGGGAAAGCTGTCCCACTGCAGCTTTACAAAGAGCAGCTGACTGTGGGCAACCACCCCGTCAATAGTGATGAGCTCTAAATGTGGCCCATGATTTCATCTGCCAGAGCTGAAACACAGAGGGAAGACGCTGAATGGCTTTATAGCAAAACAAACCATTTTGCTTTTGGGTCACTAGAGTGCAGTGATAAAAGACAGTAAAAGCTCAGTGTACCTTCTACACGGTAGCTGTCTGATGATTTGTCACTGATGTAACAATGCTTGCTTTATTCTTGATAATGAAAGAAATCTAATTCGCACCTGGCAGCCCTGCTGGAAATCTCACTGGAGAGGGCAGAAATTAGATGGGTATACAAGGTCAAAACGGTATTTTACCTTGCAAAAATGATCTTTCTGCACTGGAAAGCAGGGAGTGCAGTGAAAGTATATAACCACTGAGAACACCCACGCAGGTCCACTTATGTGGCATCAAATATTCAGGCTTGGTTATTCCACATTCTTCTACGACGAGGAGAAATGTATAAACATAAAAAATTATGTTACACCAGAAATTCTGCTGGCATAAACTGGTTTAGCTTCATTTAAAAGAAAAGGATTTTTCCCACTTACAGTAGCTAGGTGTTTACATTTTATCAACAGCCTCTGACAATATTCTTTTTCTCTCATTCAGATAAGGTATTTTCAATATGCTTAAGACATGTTCAACTTCCTTACTTAAGAAAACAGCATTCTTCTGAAAGACATTCAGAAATAAAAACAGGAGGCAAGCCTGCCTGATGAGCTAAAATCTGCCAGCATCATTACTAATTACATGTACAGCTTCTTCAGTGGCATACGGCTATGAACAGGATTGAGACCACAATGGGAAGCCATGGTAAGAACACAGTTCTAAATATAGTAATGACAGTTTTAAAATGCAGTAAGACATGACATATATGTGTAGGAAACTGGTGAAAAGATGGAGTCAAATGCAACCCTTAGCCCATGAAAATCTGGCAAAAAATCATCTGTTTAAGGAAAGGATAAAGATTTTTGAAAAATATTCATGAAATTGTGTGGGGGAGAGAAGACTTATTCTACCAAACACCTTTTTCATCCTTCCATAAGAAAAATAAATACTTCTGTGTTCAGGGCACTTGCCCAAGATGGAGAAGACCACAGCACAACATTCCATTCTGATTAATTCTAGACAAGGCTTTGACAGCACCTCCCACATCCCAAGAGACCACCTTATCACCCAATTAATTCCATGTGTAGAGTCAAATTAGCCTCTCTAAAGAGAAACTGCAGCTTGTATTTGCTGGAAGAAAACATAGTTTCAGCAATGCAATCTTCTTCTCATTCCAAAGTATCCATAGTGTGAAATTCCTAATCAGCTTTAATTATTTACCTGAAGCAATAAAAATTAAAGAAAAGCTGCATGCAAACTGTATTAAACTCTTTTGGATCAGGCCCAAGAGAGGGTGAATTTTTCCAGGCAGAGAGTGACTGGCCTAAACAATGACTGAGGAGAAAAAGACTTCATGCATCATGAGTAGAATTTCTCCTTATCATACATAATAATTTTAGGTTTAAGGCTATAAAGTGATTAATAGCGGGAGCCAGAAATATATTCTTCCCTTCAAGTACGTGTTGATCTTAAAAACCCATCATCAAAATTACCTATATTATGTAAAACACTGAATAACCTGAAGCATTTATGTGCTGTACTTCATTTCTGAAGCAATTTTATTCACTGAGGAATGCAAAAAGTTAGTTCTGGGTTACCAAAACCTATATCCTCTTTGAAAAACTGCATTTCAGATGCCAATGTCAAAGAACAAGTAAGGATCACAAGGGTCGACTGCAGATACAAAAAGCAGTTTCATGCTCCTCAGATGATTTGTAAATTGTTTCTCTTCCCACTTCTGGGCCAAGACTCACAGGCCAGAAAGCCTCTAGGGTCAGCAAGCCCCAAAACAACCTCCTCCTCAGGACACATTTTACCCATTAGATTCTGATTCAGAGGCAGTGAAGGAATTACACAATTTTCAGTACTGTTCTGCACTCCCGTCCCTCACAGCATGTACTGATAAGGCAACAACATATAAAGTCCATTTTATAATATCCTTACCAGATATGATTTGGTCTTTTTCATATAAGCTAACATGGTACAGCTACCTGCTGCTTCTACTAACAGTTTAGATATTGTGGTGTGTACAGCAGTAAGGACTTTAATTGCCAAGTGCCTGGCAATAATTGAGTATATTTCAATAGGCACTGCTATTCATAATTTTGTACAGGTGACATTTTAATTATTCCTACTGTTTGTGGAGCAGTTTTCTTCAGACTTTAGCCATGTACACTCTGCACCGATAGACAAGACTAAATGTTGCATAATGGATAACTCTCAAGTAAATCCCTCTCTGTCTCTGTCCTTTCCATTTCCTCATACTTCAAGCCATGAGGTTTGTGACAGGATTTTGTATAACTCTGCCTTCATAGTTTAGCTAAAGTCAGAGTAGAAGGAAACTCAAGATAGAGCACTTAACTGAATCTGATTTATCAGACAGGACTATTGAAACACCTCTTGGAAGACAGCAGCTCTTGGCTCAGTCCTCATGTATTTTGCAGGAATATCAGTATAACAAATTGACTTACTGAGTTTTCTGATATGACAACTCATTCAATCAAATCCTTCAGACAAAGATATCTGCAAAGACAAGCATACTACATCAAATTGTGCATTCCACAAACCACATACAGTAACGCCTGCAAATAGGTTTACAAGTGCACAACTCTACAGCCTCAGTGGGGGAGATGTTAAAAAATACCAAATATTAAATAAATAAATATGCACAGCTAGAGTCTTGCAATCAAAATATTTCTCTTAGGCAGATTTCCTGTGCAGGTTGAAGAGGTATAGTAACCATACATTACTGGCTTCAAGTCTTACGCTCAGGAAGCACTTTGCTTGTCAAGCAAGGTAATACATTTTTAATTTGCAACCTCATTTACAAAGGAAAGGCAAAGTAATATATATTCTGAAAATTATTATCAGTATCAAAAGAAATCTATCAGTTTTGTAACAGACTCTTTACAGTTATCCCTTTAAACACGTTTGCTACCCCTATAACTGATTTTTCTCTCATCACTGGAGCTTGGACAGAAGCAGTGTCAGTAAATGCCTCTAAATTTTAAGTCCAGTAAGATACAAACCAAAGTTTACTGTTGATTTGCTTTCAATTTGTTGAGCTCTATGTTTCATCATTTCTACATGAATCCTTTAGGCTTTAAGCTTCCTCAAGCAGAGACTGTTTCTTTATCTTTCTGTACAACATCCACCAAAAATTGGAGTTGCAATAAACATTAATGCTGAACGGACAAGATATTAGCAAAACATTTGACCCATTCATTTTTCTGTGCATCCATTACACAGTAAATATTTGTTAAAATTATTCTGCACAATGGAAAGAAGCTACTGTTTTTTAGTTAAGTGCATTCTTAATCAGGAAGGCTGCCTTTAGGACTTGAATTTATACATAAAGAACAAAATTTTCTCTGAACACCAGAAGCCTGCATTAGAACAGCACCAACACAAAATTTTGAATAAAACCTTGCATGCACACTGGTATGAGGAACATATATGAGAAACAAAGGTCTTCATACACATACATGAACAAAGCACCACAGAACAAAAGCCTTTTCTTTACAGATCCTAAAACGCATTTTAAGAAATGTGCTTTGATTTAGAAAAGAATAGTGGACTTCAAAATGAAGTTGAATCATGGAAATCCCCTGGCTTCTGTATGCAGGACGTGTTGTGGCTAGGACATCACAACATTTAAAATTCTGAGTATTTGGGAAAGAAAGAGGACAACTCAGATTGAAAAATATACTGCTGACTCAGGTACAGTTTCACCTGAGATCGTATTAAATACCACAGGAGTCAAGATAAAATTAAAATAATGAATCCTCTGCCTAGTCTTTTTCCTAGGTGGACTTTTGGTAAATGCTATTGTAAGTCAAACAGAGTCTCAGACATCTCAGTCTCAGCTGTGGTGAGGGATGACCACACACCACACTCGGGGCCTGAGCCTGGACCTTTGGACCATCTTTGTCCCCAAGCAATACACTGCCTCTCTCTTTCAAAGGAAACAGTGCTCACACAGAGAATTAACAATATAAGCTGGTAAATTTTAAGGTCACATTCTAGAAGGCATTAGGCCACCCTGATATTTCAGAAAACATACTTTATGCACATCCAAAAGATAGTTGAAATCATAGCAGTGTGGTTCATGTCTAAGCTCAGTACATTATATATGTTTACACAAAACCTACCAGATTGCTCAGATTGCATTTAATTCAAGCTCCCAGGCAGCAGTTTTCTTTGGAACTATGGTATGAGTTGTATTTAATACAAAAACGACAAACACCAATAAGGAAGGCACTGCTAGTGGTGTGACTTCAGGCTTGCTAGGTGGATTGCCAGACCTCTGGCACCTTACAGACACTCAGCAGTAAGTGATGGCAAGCATCTGCACTTCCCTCACAAACACTGAAGGGAAGAGGCTGACTGTCATGGTCCCTAGGAGAACTGGCATCTTATCACCTGTGTAGCCTGCATCTCTAAATTCGGAGCCCTCAGTCTCATTCTGGAGCCAGAAATATCTTTGTCCTTTCTTACCTTTCTTACAAGGTAAGAAAAAGGAGGTAATTTCTAGTACCCAAAGGCAAGAGGTAAATTTTGCACCCAGTGGTGGGGTACTGGATCTACCCTCCTGGAATCACCTTCCCTGCATAAACTTTATCAGCTTTAGTGAGGATGGGCACTCAGTTAAGAGTTCAGAAAGCAGTAATGAAGGAAGAGATCTTTAAGGCATAGATAATAAAATGTACTTGTCATGGTTCTTTGCCTGTATACTCTGATAATGATTTGAGGACCAAAAAGGATTTTTTTTTCACATTTTCTTTTTTATTAAAAGCTCTCACATTTCACCTTTAAGGCATTACTGCAAATTTTATCTTGTTAATTGACTGCTCATATGGCAATAATTTTACACCACATTAAGCAATGTTCTAATTTGTTTTAATGCCCTCACTTGATGGGAAAAAATGCAGCATAGAAATAAACTCCTTTACATATCCAGTATATATACTTGTCATCTGGTTTTAGCTAAGAAGCGCATGTATATAGGAGAGAGAAATAGAGGAGGAATGTGGGAGCGAGAAATAGAGGAGGAATATGGGAGAGAGAAATACAGGAGGAATACATGTGCAGAAGAGAATGTGAAAGGTAACATAATAAACTGTCACATTGAGAAGAATTGTGAGAGACCAACCCATCAGGCATAAATTCCACATTTTTATGTACGTGATGAATGCCTTCTGCTGCTTCAGTTGGGCTGAAAAACAGCATGATAGAAGTAAGAACCTGATTAAACACATGACTGAATATACCAGCAGTGACAGATGCAATGAATGTGTTTCTTTCTATTTAGACAGGGGAAGCATCTTTAGTTTGTGTGTATGACTAGTAAAGAATCAGAAACAGGGAAAAGAAACTGCTAGAGCTGCATCTCCATGCAGCACAGTGACTCCTTCCATTGCCCCAACTCATCCACAAAATCCATGAGGCACCAAAGCAGAGGACATTCTCTCTCTGACACATTTCTTCTGCTTCCATAGAGATCTGACTCCATGCTTGGCTCCATTATAGTTCATAAAACTGTTAAGAGTAAAAAAGCAGTAAAGGACCCATGTCATGAATACTCCATGTCTTCTGTGAAATCTTAGGTTTGGAAGTTTTCAATTTTCAAAAAAACACATCAACTCAGGCCTTTATATACAATATTCCCCTATAAAAACCATAATAACAAGAATATTTGTCCTACTTATGTACACTAAATTATATTAATGACTGGAAATTGAGTGGCATAAATTGAACTCCCAGCTGTTTTTATTCTTCTTGGTGGCTCTCAGTATTCCCAGAGGTACCATTTGGAAACTTTCCTGTCACTTACTGCTCTCCTCCAGAAGGTCCAACAAACTGCACAGGTCAGCTTTCTGTTCTTCAATTAGAAAGAAGATGTAACATCTTCTCATGACCTGATCTGACTTTCATTGCTGTACCAACATAGCTACACACTTCAGGATACTGTACTTTGAGAGAATTGTGTACATCATTGAGGGCACAAAATACTGTGGAAGAACTGCGATAAACTATAGAAATAAAAAAAGCTAAATGATATGATATTTTTTTCTAAATTTGCTGACTTAGATATGTGTAGACATAACAATTAAAAACTTTGCAAACAATAGTACTAATAGTACTAATATACACTTATAATTTTTTCAACTAATCCAACAATAAAATATTGATACAGTCATCTCCCTAATTATCTTTATGCAAAGATAATTGCATGACTGTGATTTTGAAAATTTTAAATCAGGTAGCTAACACAAAATTCCCATAGTTATTTTCAACCAGATACATTGACTAGACCGGCCAAAATTTAAAGACTTTTAGGTCCTACCAATTTCCATTGGGCTACCTGTACACAAGACTGACTACCAGCATAACTGGACAGGTCAAATGTTGCATCATTCCTTATTGATCAATAGCAAACAGAACTTGTACTTTTGGTTTGAATTTTTGTGGTCAAAGTGGCAGTACTTATTGATATATATATAATCCTAGATATGTGAATACGTACATAAATAAATTCATAAGCACTACCAAATTTCTGCAATGTTTACACAAGGTATTTTCACTTCAGCTGCTCCTACACGTTATTGAGCTAATATGTTCAACAACAAATATCTCAATGAGAAGATTTTTTAAAAATCACACATAAGGAATTATTTTTTCCCATGGACTTTAGATTACTCAATGCAAATATAAGCATGACGCTTTTAAGCAATTTTTTCATTAAAAAAAAATAAAGAAAAACAACCAAGCAACCAAAAGAACATCTTTCATTTCAAGAGAAAAAAATCTACTTGTAAATGCTCTTCCAAACTTTTTCTTGCCTTTAGCATTACTTGTTTTAAGAGAGCAGCACTGAAATCTAGAATCTGTGCTTGTATGGCATTCATCTAGAACTTGATGATTTTACATAAGACATCGACCTCTCAAACCACACCGGCTTTCAGCTCCTGAAGACAAGCCTTTTCTGCTCCAGTTTTTTCAGAGCATTAAGTTTTCCTCTTTCCTTAGTTTGGGATAACTACATGGATCCCACAGTCTGTTCCACTACCAATATTTTTGGATGTCTCCAGTCATTTCTCATCACTACTTCAGCAATTACTGATGACCACATTTCCACTGATAGCTTGGCCTCAGCTACCATCATAAAGGTTAGTATCCACACAACAAAAATTGATAAGGCTTGATGAAAGAAAGGTTTGCATAAGTTGTAATTCACTGATTTCCCCTCAGGACATATATCCCAACTGCTTCACAACTACAAATCAACCATGATGCATACACAGTCTGAGTCACCATGTACTAGTGCAAAGAAAGCCATGATGCAAAGGGTTAGAAAACACTCTTTAAACTTACTTGTTTTTCTTTTCATGATCAATCTGAGATCATATGTTCTCATTTTTCCTATGCACAGAAAGAAGGGAACAACTTGTTTCTTTCCTGAAGTTCTCAAGGATAAAAAAGAAAGTGCTTTTTATTGCACTCACACTTAAACAAAACTTGTTAAGAAAGTTAACAGTTAATCTTCTCAGTATCTTTCAAGTGTGATGTCAACCAGTACAGTACACACGTGTCAGAAGATAAAAGCAGCAGTGCTGCAGAGAAGGACCTGGGGGTCCTGGTGGCCAAGAAGGCCAATGGTGTCCCGGGCTGCATTAGGAAGGGCATTGCCAGCAGGCAGAGGGAGGTGATCCTGGCCCTCTCCTCAGCCGTGGTGAGGCCACATCTGGAGTGCTGTGTGCAGTTCTGGACTCCTCAGGACAAGAGAGACATGGAGCTCCCAGAGCAGGTCCAGAAGAGAGCTACTGAGTTGGCCAAGGGAAAAAATCTCTCTTGCAAGGAAAAGCTGAGGGAGCTGGGCCTGTTCAGCCTCAAAAAGAGGTGACTGAGAGGGGACCTCACCAATGTGTATAAATATCTAAGAGTGGGTGTCAAGAGGTTGGAGCCAGGCTCTTTCTGGTGGTGCCAACCAAAAGAAGAAGAGGCAATAGGCAGAAACTGATGCACAGAAGTTCCATCTGAACATGAGGAATAATTTCTTTACTGTGTGGGTGACTGTGCATTGGAACAGATTGCCCAGAGAGGCTGTGGAGTATCCCACACTAGAGACATTGAAGAACTGCCTTGATGCCACTCTGTGCCATGTGCTATAGGATGACCCTGCTTGAGCAGGGAGGTTGGACCAGATGTCCCACTCTGGTCCCTTCCAACCTGACCCATTCTGTGATAGCACAGTCCATAAACTTGACCCAGAATATAAAAAAATCACACAAGTATTTTACTCTAGGTTCAAATAACACTTAACTTTTCTGTTCAGTGCCCTCTACAAGTGAAAAAGGTACTCAAATCAGGACCAGAACTTTTTCATTCCCTTTGTCTCATACTTGTCACTAGCCAGTAAGAGCTTCTTCTCATAACATGCACCAAAAAGGTCCTAGGAGGAAAGTATTCTGCTCAAGCACAGTCTACACCTGATCTATTTCCCTGGTGAGGAGAGGTTCCCATGCAGCAATTTAAACTAAAAACCTACCCAAAGGGCACCTGCTTCTAAATAGTGTACAATTTGGTACTGGAAACAATTTTTCTTTTCTTCTGTATTATGATATCCGTAGGGCTGGAGGTCTCCCTTTCCTCAGCAAGCTACTGCTTTCAGAACAGGTCAGCATCAGTTTTCCTTCCTCCTCAGAAATGGCAAAAATGCCATTACAACAATTGGGAATTTGTTCTCTTTTCCCCTCCCCATAGTGACTTGCAACATAGCTCTTTCAAAAAAACATGTATGTTCTAAGCACCAGGGGCAAGGTAATACTAAGGAAAATTTGCTAGAAACAGTTTTTAGGTGGAGTAGTCAGAGATGCTGGCAGAAAAATCCTTTCTCAACATTCTCCAAAACACCAGGTTATCTTTATTGCTTTCATTTATAAAGACTTTTTTACTTGAGATACTGAAAATATTTGATTTGCAGGGCATTACTGTCCAAAATTTCAAAAACTTGCCTGGAACAGATGGGACACAAATTATACTGGAATTTTTTGTTGCTATATTTTAAAATTTCTGTAACTTTGTTGCTACTGTTACTGCAGAGCATGTCCATCCCACAGCCTGTATTTGACATCAGACTGTATTAAAGCACTTCTTGACACAAACCTCAGGCAGAGCTGAATAACTTCTGGCAGTAGAGGAAGATGGAACAGAAAGCAGGCAGCAGAACATAAAGGCAGCTCAATTTAAACTTACAAAAATTAAAAAACTGGGATTTCTGGAAAGCAGTTTGACATGGTATAGCATTGCTAAAAACTGCCTTTCTTTTTCACCCCAGCACAAAGTACAAAATGACAGCTCATTCCTGAAAAGCCTAACACGCCTAGCCACAAGGAGATGCTGCTGTCAGCAGTAGTCGATTACTTCTTGTAGCATCTTATGGAGAGTTTCAGTCTCCTTTAACTGGAGGAGAAAATGTAACTCTATTTATGCCTACAGATTTAAAGTATAATGGAAAAGAACCTCTCTGTTCAGCTTACTTCGCACTTTATCAGCTACCACTAAAATGCTTTAAATAGCTCAAATAATGGTGCCCACTTAACCCACATGGTACCTCAGCATTTCAAATTATCTCCAATTTGTATCTAAATATGAAACACAGCCTAATTATCAAACTACTAACTTGAGGTCTTTGGAGCATTAAAAAAAACCAGCATATTAATTAGTTCCAACAATGCACTTTATGAACTTCAGAAAGTTCAGCATGATACTAATATCAGAGTATGTGTTACGGTTTATTTAAGTTTGAAAGTTATTTTACACTGCAATCTTCCATTTAGACTAATTGGGAAGGGCTATACTACACATTGGGCATCCACACAGTTTTGCTACAGCTGTCTCATGCATTTCTCTTCTGTTGCACCCACACAAATCTCTAATTTTCCCAAGTAAATATAACCTGTTTTGGGGGAGGTGCTAACAGCAAACCTCTGCACAGCCACCGCAAATTATGGAGCTTCTATTATTACTGAGGGAGTTTTTTGTGTATCTTCTCTCAGCCTTTGAAATTTTGATCAGATTCACACAACCTTTACCCTTGTTATGCCTTTACCCATCAGAAGTCAGTGTCACCATCATTTTTAAACTGATGTTGAGCAGTATGGTCCCTGCACTGAACACTCTATCCCTGACAGACTTTAACACAAGTGACACAACTCAACAGTGACAGAGCCTGGCAGCTTTTGGTGCTTCACAAGGGTCTCACTTAGGGGTCACAGAGGGGACACTGCAGCCCATGAGGGCGGTTCCACTGCTGCCCCAGCATTTTCACAACTCTCATCAAATTCCTTCACTTTCTTGGAGAGTAGAGCTATGCCAAAATGATGACTGTTCACCTATTTCGGCACCCCACTGACTCCACAGCTGGAACAAAAGACAGCAAGAAAGTCCAAGACTTCAGCACAAGACAATGTGCTGAAACACAATGGCTATTTTGCAACTGATACAAGATGATGTCATGCACATGGGTCTTGCAAAGCTAGAATTGCAAAAAATAGTTACCATAAAGAGGAGGTAAAACCAGTGAAGCAAGTCTGGTTAAGCAGTTAATAAATATAATAAAAATAGCACCAAAAGCAAGACAGTTTTGAAGTGGGTTTGTATCTACATCTAGCTTACAGAAAAATTTCTTCCAAATTTGAACATTTGTTTCAAGAAGCGCAAAACTACAATGCAAATAAAAGAAGACAATATAAATAAGCAACTCACATTCAACTGCCGTGCAACTTCCAGCCATTTTTCCCAGTTTCTTGTCAAATTAACCTGACTTGCTCTTAAGTATTTACTCCTCAGGCAAGTCTTTATAAAAATTTTCCTATGACCACTTTCAGATGTGAATGAATGACCAAAAAAAGAAACTGTTTATTCTTTTGATAAATTAGAATTTTTTACTGGCCATGAAGTTGGAACAGAATACCTTTGCCAACAAATCAACTAGTGAAGCTTACATGAGGACATCTCCTATTATTTTAGAACACACTCCAGGCTGCCCTTGGTTTTGGGAAGGTAGCACTACATAATAAAGATGAAAAAAGAGTCATACAACTTTTCTTATATTTGTAATTCAAGTAAACTGTGTCTATCCTAAACTGACTGGCCCATCTGTGTTTGAAAGTGATAGGGATAAAAAGCTAGAAAGAGTTGACAAAATCACTAGTTTTCACAAATATAGTATCTAAATATCATTTCAACATGAGGGCAGAAAGAAAAACAATGTAAACTGCAGAAAGGGATATATTTATAGCAGAAAGAGTCTCATTTGGGAGTGTGAATAACATTTGCTTTTTCTCAAATGCAATGGACTGGTTTGTGATTGAGGTGAGTAAGGGTGGCAGCGAAAGGATGCAAATTTAGTAAACTTCATAGACACATAAATGTCTCCTTATTGAACACTCAGCAGTTCTCTTATCCACACTCAGAGCTTCGAGGGAGACACAGATAAGGAAATGGGATAGATAAAATTAAGTGATTGCACAGATAGCACCATACAGTTTAATTACTGAATTTATCAGATATGCCAAACAGGGAATATACAAGAGTTACCTAAAAAGTCCTCAGAATAGCCTGGGTGCTCAGGCAATTAATCAAATAACAATGGGAAATTACCATACTCACCATAAGTGGCACTCTATGCAAATACAAACATAAATATTTTGTGGTCAAGTGGGAAAAGAATGCTGACTACAGCATCTACCCAACAGCCAGGAGGTGTCATATACCTTGCTCTCCCTCAGGCCAGGGAGGCATTTTAAATCTAGGGTTATGGGAATAGCTCAGTCCCCAGATGTATCAAGCATGTCCTCATGCTAAGCATCTTAACCACCAAAAATCAATGACTGTTGATAACAAAGTCGGTGAAAGTTCTTAAAAACTGGGAAGGGAAATCACACCAGGTGCTCTACAGCAAGTGGAAGAAATGTACTGTCATCAAAGACAGAAGTCTGTACTTTTATACTTACATTACATTTACTGCTGGAGAACTGTTCATTAAAAAGAAAAACTCCACATAACACCATCCACAACAAATAATTCAGCCCTCTCTTGCATAAATATATTTTTGATTTCCATCACCAAGGTTGCACTGAAATAATTTGGGTCAAACTCCTGCCAAGTTCCTGCCACTGAAATTTATTTTATAATTTATCTAACAGAGGTTAATAGTGATTCCCAGACAGTTTGTAACCCCTTTTTTAAAAAGTCATCTTAAATATCACAGAAAAGTCATTTTGATTTTCTTGACTCACCAATAGTTCCCAGTGGCACTAACAGTGTAGAAATTTAGGTTGGAAAAAATACAAGAGACTAAGATTTGCAACAATTCAAAGTGGAAAACAAATAAAAACACTAAGAGGATCCTCCTTTTTAAACCTGTTCTGCCATTTGACCAGGCTGATACAGCTATTTAATGTCTCCGCTCACTCTATCTTCTGATTTTGGATGACCTCCACTACTGGACTGCACCGAAATTTTGTGTTAACTCCAGAGGGATTTTGTTACTTACAAAAAAAGGCAGAATTAATCAGAGTACCACATCCGAATATTCCTAAAATACTCAAGTACTAGCAAATGTAGTTAGCTAGTACTAAAGTACTAGCAAACAACTAAAAGTAATAGCAAATGAATCTGGAGTGCAAACCTAAAACATATCCACATAGATAATAATTAGGTCTCCTTTAGGGGAGAAAAAGTAGGTTTATACACTTAAATTAGTATAGCTGATTGTGGGAAAGGTAATTACATTACTAATATCTACCAAGCTCACAATAACGCTAATTTGAGATAGCTTACCCAAAGACTGGCTTTCTCCATGCTTGCAAAGAATGACTGTAAATCTCCTTTGGTCATTTCTGTGTCCCATAGGAGTAAATTCCTTAAAAGGTCCAGGACAACTCACACTAAGACCTCATACAGTAAACAGCTTGTGAAATGCCTTCAGGGGAGTTATTACTGGGAGAGTAGCTGTGCCATTTCAATAAAAAGCATGTGATGGGAAAGGAAACAATTGCAGAAGTAAAACTTACAGAGATTTTTGAAAATATTAAAAACTCTTGGACTGGTGTATCCTATTTCACAGCAGCACATGATCCATGGGGTAAGTTCATTCAATTTTCAGAAAGGTGTAAATCAAGCTCTGCTGTCTCAGCTCATTGATGAATCCTAAGTGAGGTCTCCAGTCTGTTTCCTAATATGGCTTGTGGTTTCTCTTGACACCTGTGCAGAATGTTCCCTGTGAATAAAGCCCGGGGACAGAGGGCAGGTGACTCTCCAGCCTCACTCTCTCCGAACAGGCTGCTGAAGGACTCACTGGCAATACAAAACAACTGTTGACTCTGGTAATAGATTCTTTTTGGGCCCTGTGACAAAGGATGTAAGCAGACAGTGCCACGTAGCCTGTGGCTGATGAGATAACCCCTCTTTCGCTGAGGAACTCAGTTCATCAAAGAAAGAGGAGCTGAATAACTCATGAAAATGAAAAGCTCTTGGAATTCCTTTGTTCAGCAGCCTCTCCACCCCAGCATCAGTGAGGAGCCAAGAGCCTGCTGCTATGGAAAGGAGGGGGATTCAAACCCCTCCCATGAATGCAGAGTGCAAAAGAATGAAAATCTCTGTTACAAAGGAAAAGTACAAGGATTGCATGGATAGCTCAGCTCTCAGGGGAGGTTTTGTCACCTCTGCAATGGATTGTATTACTGCATAGTATGTTGGGCCTCAGCAGCAGCGCTTGATTGCATGACTGCTTCCCTTAGAACAGCAAGAATGAAGCTAATACTGCTAGTACTATATTTACTATATTTACAAGTAAAACTCCTTTATTCCCAGACAGATTTGTCTTCTTATTAATGGTACAAAGAATAAGGGGAGCCATTATCTCTCCCTATAACTAAAAAGCCAAACACAACCAAGTGTTTCATTGCTCGTTTGCCCAGCAAACATGAGAGATGTTACTCAACTGCAGAGAAACTGGTTTCCCTAGTTTCCTGCTGACTGGCAACTTCTGCTTGCTTATTCACTGGACAGAACGAGGTTGGTCAGTCATTCTTCATTTATTTATCTACAGGAGAATGGTGGCAAGGCATGAATTGCACCTTGTACCCTGCAGGAGGCAAAGTGTTCTCCAATGAGACTGCCAGATTAATTTCATAAGAAGAGGAATTCCTTGAATTGAAAAAGGTTTGGTGGACTGGGGTTTGTTTAACCATCTTCAAAGTTATACAAAGTCCTAGTCAAAAGTAATTATCAGTGATTTCAGTCAGGAATATCAGACATTCAATGTTTCTATTCAATAATTACGTTAAGGCATTTGTTGCTCCCCAGTAAAGACAGAGCAGGTCCCTCTGGGGTGAGGTTTTTCCTACTTCTCAAAACCGGTGCAACTTTCAATCCACAGATAGAATTCAGTTTTTAACTGCATAATTCCACAGAAATTAGGTGAGCTGTCCTCATTTATATTAGCATTGGTTTATGTTTTTAGAAAGACTTTTCAAAATAATTTTATTCTGATTTTTTTCAGAAATTGGGGCAGTTCACTTCTGCTTCCTCGAATTTCCAAAAGGAAAACAGCCTCCATAGTCCAGAAAAATTTTGCTGCTTGCTGTTTTGCTTGACTGTTTTAAACATTTAAGCTTCTTTAGAAATAAAGGAAAACATTGTCTGAAACCATGGGTTTATTAAGCAAACAGACCAAAACTGTACACAGCTCAGAAGATATTAAACTATCCCACCTGTCACTGGGTTTGAGAATAACACAGAAGATAATATTGAGCTTAGCAAAATGTAATTCTAAAAACTCCATTAGTATAATAATAGGTTTGCCTACTGGATCTGTTTCCCAGCTACAGTGCATTAAGCGTCATTTAACTGTTCCAATAAATTCAGACTCGTGGGTGCAATTGGTAAGCAGGAGAATGGAATAAACTGGTATAATAGATGGATCAATAGACAACATGAAGATGTAATAAGCAGTTTATGTATTGAGGATGGAACCAATATGAAAAATCATTATTAAGTTAATTGTTTTGAAATTCTAGCATTCAAAAAATTATCTTCTGAATTAATAGTTAATTTATAGTATGCTGCTACAGGTCTCCTATTCAATTTGCAATGAGTTACAGCTACAACTTATTTAGCAAGACAAAAGGAATGGAACATTTGCAAGCACAAAGTTGTTCCTGTGAGATAAAAACTTGTAACAAGATCATTAGTGCTGTGCTTTAAAGAGAAACAGAGTATTTCCTGGGATTTTCTGGTTTCCCTGAAAGAAAAGAGCACAGCAAAAAACTGCCTTGTGTACCATCAATGTCAATACAGCGGGGACAGTTTATCAAGAGATTTATATTTTCACAGCTCACTTGCCTACAAATAAATATTTCCAAATTAAATGTTTTTCATTGTGTAGTCCAATTTGTTTTCAGAACAGCTAAGCCCACTAAAAGAAGAATTATCCTCAGCCACGGTGCATGTAGGTGCCTCAGCACACAAATACTGTCCAACACACTGAGAGCCACAGCTGCCAGAGCTCCTGTGCTGGATGGTGCAGCAGCCTTCAACAGCAGGGCACTGCCACACACCACACTGTTCACCTGCATGGCTCCTGCTGCTGAGGGAACAGGCACTGCATGATGGTTTTAAACCTGCTCTGCTACACTGCTGCCTAGTCTATGATTTTAAGCCTCCTTACAGGCTTCCCCAACCACGTTAGAATCACCTGTTATTCTTTAGATGAGGGAAAAATCAAACCTTAGAGAAATTTATTAAAAGTCACAAAAACATCCAGCTGCCTTCATCAGAACATGGCATGGATCTCCTCACTGCAGAGACATTGCTCTATGAGATAGATGCTCTTACTCAAAAATCAAATCACACACCCCCACAAGGCAGGTATCAAACAGACACATGGGCATACTGAGAAATCTGTCCATTTACTTCTATTTTATTTCTGAAAGAAGTACAGCAAGAAGACAGATGAGAATGATAGGAAACTGGAAGTGAACAACAGTTCCCAAGTACCAAGTCTTTAGGCTTGGATTGGAGGGGAACACTGGATCGGGCAGCAGTGCCTTCTTTCTACAGCTGATGCAACATGTTGCTGTTATGTCTCCCATAGTGGGACAACAATTACTTATTCAGAAAATCATTGTGCAAGGGGTTTCTTATGTCCTACAGTGACAACCTTAAAGCCAAGAAACTGCCTGTTTCCAACTTTTTTGTAGATCTTGTTCACTGGTGCAGACTGGGAATGCAACCATGCTGCAGAGACTGCTCTGCTTCCCTCCCTGCAGATGGACATGCTTGGCCATGACCTGGCCCACAACCTGCCCGGCTACAAGAGAAATGTTACTACTTCTGATCGTGTTGTCTTCATTGTCAGTGAAGGAATCACTAAGGCCATGAATAATCCTTTTCACATACCTTTAGCCCTTCAGCTTTTGAGCTTAATTCTTCACTTTGGGAAATCTACACTAGGAAAATGATAACAAAAATGGCCTGGCATCTCCATTATGGCTAAGTACTTTACTTTTCTCAGTCAGAACTATAATCTGTGAACTAGGTAATTATTTCAGGAAGGTCTTTTTTCCACACATTTGTTCAGTGAGTGAATAATGTTGAAATAAGCAGGCTTGAGATTAATTATTTTTCTCAGAAGCCCCAGCAGGATACAGTGGGAGGTCTGTTGCAGTGATTTTATTAACTGCTTTGAGGATTTTTGATCTGAATTTACTATTCAGGGTTACCAAAATTGTGCAATATAGGTGATCTTCCACTGTTTTTAAACCAAAGAAAGGGAACATGTGCAAATTTGGAACAAAAGAAGGGAAAGACATTCAACTGAGAAGTGTTTCCCTGGAGTTTTCTTTAGTTGAGGCAGAGGCAAATGAAGTGCCCCCTCTCTGACACTCACACAGCCACTACCTGCACTGAGGGGTTTTTATGAGTGTTTCTGTATACTTTCCAACACAGGAAGAGAAAGTCAAACATGGAAACAGCATGGAAATAGCAGGCACATATGGATGGCTTCACTCCTGTGCTCCAATGTAAGCATGTCAGCAGGTGCAGCTTCTCATTTCCACTGGCAGGCACATACAGTATCTGTCTTGCCCTTCTTCTAAAAATTAGCATATGAAACACCTAATGACTTTCATAACCAGATGCCCTGAGGGGCCCAGTCATAGAGCCAAACTTGATTCCCATTTCTTCCATGTATGGTCTGGCTAGTTCTGTGACACCAGGTTTGAATCCTGGTTCTGCTACACGTCTTCCAGGAGCCTTGTTGAAATTTATCTTCTGTCTAAAGAAAAATTACAGAAAAGAGTACAGCAGCAGCTATCAGAATTCATCTAAATTAATTCAGTTTTGTGATTGCAATTTTCTCAATCTCTTCTATCTGATTGGAATATTCTCTTCTTTAACTATCCACAGTGATCTGTTAACCCTCTCTTGAAGCATCATCCCCACAATTTATTATGTTGCTCCATTTTTCCATTCTTTTAACAGAAGGATGAAAATTAACATCAAAAAAATCAATCATCAACTGATAAAGTAAGTCTCTTTCTGCTTGGAAATACCAGCTAAAGCACAGGATGCTGCACAACCCATGAGAGTCATTCTAGAAATGCATCTGAGAACATGAGCAAAGTGACAATAAGGAATGGCAATAATATAAGGTGGAATTATATAAGAAAGAGGCTAATTTAGCATAAAGGGAATATTTACAATGTTTCATAGCTCATCTTTATTGTTCAATTCTGCCAGGCTTTTACATTTGTCTTAGGAAATGCACACTTTTGTGCTACTGAGGACCAACAATGCCTCACAAGCCTTTTTACATAAATCACACCAAACAGACATGGTTTAATTTTTCATTCCGGTACAGCATACAAAATTCAGGTTCCAGGTGCACTTCCCTATGCTACCTTAAAAAACTAAGACCTAGAAACCTAGGTTTTTAACAGGTCTGAAGCTATTGAATGATTTTGTACTTTCTCAAAACATAGTCAAATATGACCCCAGTGGCCACAGCTTTTGACAGAGAACACCAGACAGAAAGACTGCAGTTCACATATCCCTGTAGAAAGCCTATCAGCAGCTGTTGTTTTCTGCTTTTTTATTTATAGGAATGTAAGCAGAAAACATCTCCTTTTTTAGTGAATACAGCTTTTCCTATCTACGAGATTCTCACTGGTAAGATCTAATTTTTTACCCTTGAGCTGTTAATAATTAATAATCATTCTCATTAAATTTCTGATATACATGTCCTTGGGCACTCACTTTCCTAAGCAGATAGAAACTCTTGTCTTACAACACAATTATGAATAAACCCACCACAATGCTAGCTAAGTGTCATTTGTGCTTCATTAACAATATAGCTGAACAACAGATTTTTTTTCTGAACGTTTCACGAGGCAAGTAAAGCTCTATGTTAAATAAAGTTTATTATTAATTTATAAATCTCTCATTTGACTTCAATAAAGTGACTTGTCAGAGTGATTTATTATATCATTCACACAATGTAAAAATTTTTGTTCAGAAAGGAAAAGTTGACTAATGACTCATTTTACAAATAAATTTTCTCATCAGAAACCTATACAGACATTGGTAGACCTCAGGATACTTCTTTATGTTTCTGCTCTAGGTTTCAAAATAAATACATGCAATAGATACTTTGCCATTAGTTGCACACTTCAGTCATGCAAAAAGTTCCTCAATATTTTTTGATGAAACAGCCAATGCTCTCAAACATAGAGAAGTTAGTTGTCTTGGGGTGACCTTATGATGTGTACCCCCTATCACTGCTCTATGCCCAGAAATTAACTTTGTGCCTTTCTGTGCCTTTAAACTGAGCCTGAGAGGGGGGAGAGAAAAAACCGAGCGAACTTTTCAAAACAATTGTTCAAGGACACGGACACAGACTCCTTGGCTTCTGCAGCGGTGAGAGCGGAGGAAGCTCCTTGCTTGCTTTTCTGCCAGCTTTCGGCTCCTTTTCTCTGGAGGGAGACGGAGAGCTGACCTTTGTTTCCCTGGGACTTTGGTTTTCCCCTTTTCTTCTCCTTCTGGACTGTTTCAACAACATCAGAACACATCGGGAGAATTTTTCTCCGAGGCCCGGAGGTGGGCCCACGGCCTCGCCGACCCAGCTCTGAGGAGGAGAGAGACCACACCTANCTAGGTTTGTTTGAGGTACTAGTGCCTTTTTGGTCCCTAGGCCTGTTTGCCTATCCACAACTGGGTCCGATCTTATTGCTGATAAGACACTTTTACAGAGCAGGGGCACGAATCCAGATTTCTATCTTGCTGTGCTCGGTGATAATGATTTATAAGAAGTTAACAGAGGTACAGGCAATTGTTCAAAGTGTGTATGATAGGTGGTTTCTCCATCCTAACCCCAGTCCTAGTTTCAGTAGCCTGTTTTGGGAGTTTATTAGTAATTGCACCCAGTTTGGTAGAAGAGGAGGAGATGGGGTTTCCCAGCCTTTCATCTCCATCCCCTTTAAATTTGATACATTATCTTTTGAGAATGTTCAGTTTCCCCTGGATGTTAAATACACCACCCTCCTGGTATTTAATCTGGTAATCTTCCTCTATGTGGTTTGCAGTTTGTCTAGAATTAGGGCTCAGATTTCCAGGGTGACTGATGAGACAGCTGACCAAGAGGTGGAAAATCCTGAGTGGGGTGGAGAATGGGAGGATATGGGCCAAACCCTGAAGAAATTCTCTGACCCAATAGCTTGGGATTTCCCTCCTGAACAAATTCAGAAACCAGCTGAGGTGGGGAAATACCTGAAGGAGAAGTGCAAAGACAATTCTAATGAGAAACAGCTCACTGCAATATGCTGGGCCTTGGCATATGCCTATCGCACAGTGCTAGGTACTGTAGAGCAGCAGATAAAGGCAGAGGGGCAGGAGGATAAATCAGCAGACACCTCAGTCTCTCAGGCTGCAGCTAACCCAAATGGAGAGCCTAAGCCATTGACAGTTGCTCCTGTTACGAGGAGAAAGCACACCACCAAAACTGATCGCCCAGTGAAAGATGATGATGATGCAGGGGAAGGAACCTCAAAGCCACCAATTGACTCAGGCACAGAAACCATTACTGAGTCCATGTCCATAGAAGACCTTCATAGCCTAAGAAAGGACTACACCCGACGGTCTGATGAATCCATAATAAGCTGGATGGTCCGTATTTGGGATGCTGCAGGTGATGATGTAATGCTGGATGGTGCTGAAGCGAGGCATTTGGGATCCCTGTCACGTGATCCGGCTATTGACCAAAGGATAATAAGGAGTGCTGAGTCTGTCAGTCTCTGGAGACGGCTCCTGAGTGGTGTGAGGGAAAGATATATGTGCAGACATGATCTCTATATGCAGCAAACCCAGTGGAAGACCATAGAACAGGGGATCAAATGCCTGAGAGAACTAGGGGTGGTAGAGATTGTCTTCACAGATGACCCAGGATTGAGGAGTCCAGACCAGGTCAGAGTTAATCCATTCATGTGGCGAAAACTCATACGCCTTGGGCCACCAGAATATGCTTCTGCTTTAGCAATAATGAAACCAAATTTCGGTGCAAATGAGACCGTGCAGGATATGGCAATGAAGCTCTGAGCATATGCAGGTGCCGTGAATGGCCCAACACATGGTGGGTAATGCAAAGAGATGGAACAACACGTTGTGTACCACAGGGAGATCTGACTGTTGGGTGAAACCATCTGCAATGTGAAATGCCTGTACACCTCTGCTTGCTGAGTGTCACTGTCACTGTTTTACATAGCTGTATATACGGATATATATGTGTGTGTATTAATGTGGTAGAGTTAGAGTATCTTAGTTTGGGCATTGAGCTGATATGGGATAAGGGGTAGAATGTCTTGGGGTGACCTTATGATGTGTATCCCCTATCACCGCTCTATGCCCAGAAATTAACTTTGTGCCTTTCTGTACCTTTAAACTGAGCCGGAGAGGGGGGAGAGGAAAAAACCCAGTGAACTTTTCAAAACAATTGTTCAAGGACACGGACACAGACTCCTTGGCTTCTGCAGCGGCGAGAGCGGAGGAAGCTCCTTGCTTGCTTTTCTGCCAGCTTTCGGCTCCTTTTCTCTGGAGGGAGACGGAGAGCTGACCTTTGTTTCCCTGGGACTTTGTTTTTTTCCCTTTTTTTTTTTTTCCTCTTCTGGACTGTTTCAACAACATCAGAACACATCGGGAGAATTTTTCTCCGAGGCCCGGAGGTGGGCCCACGGCCTCGCCGACCCAGCTCCAAGGAGGAGAGAGACCACACCTACAGAAGGACTCTGAAATCTTCCCAGGTTTCTCTCCATAGCGAGAGATTTCATTATTTAGCATTATTATTCTTTCACCTGTGTGTTTGTTAAATAAACAGTTTTTATCTCTTTCACTTTCCTTCGAGGAAAATTTTTTTTTCCCGAACCTGGTGGAGAAGGGGTGGTTGTAACCTGCCTTTCTCACAGAGGATATTTCCTCCAAATTTGGCCAAACCGGCACACTAATTCAAGGGATGTTCTTAAAACAGTAAAAGTTGTTTAAGCTTCTCCAAAGTGAGAGTGAAGCAGAACTTGTATTTTTATTCAGTGTGATGGACCAAGGACAGAGTTTCTTGATGTACGGTTTATCTTCTACATATGTTTGATTGCTATTTAAAGTACATTTAAAGGAAATCAGTGTATGTTTCCTGGGCAAATTACAAATTCCACCACAGGACAGCAGAAAGAATATGCTGATGTGTGAGGTTTTTCATGACAAAAGTGTGTGAAGAAAAGCTATTATGAAGTAAGACAGAAGAAAATTCTATTTTATTAAATACCAAGAGTTTCTAGAGTGTTGCAAACTTCAAAGATGACCATTGAATAGATAATTTCACAGATACTACAGAATATGCTGCTATTTAAAGTGAAGTGATGTAAAACTGCATCATTTAAAGTGCATAATGACAAAACAACCCTTTGATGACGACAAAAATACCTCATTTTCAAAGTAGAACACAATATACTGAAAAGGAAACTTGTCAAAAGTATCATTGCTTTACTACATTACATTAAAAAAATACTGTTTTGTAGCTGCTTAAGAAAAAAAGGTTTATACAGTATACATTAAAGACAAAATTATACCACTCACCAAGTTCTTAAAAAGGATCTTCCTTCAAATTGTCAGTGAAAGAGAAAATGCATCTCTATCTACAGATATCTCTATGGGAGGTACTCCCAGGTACACACAAAATTCAAAAAGAAGTACAAGCAGTTTAAAGCTGCAATGCCTTTGGGAGTGTGTGGGGGTGTTTATTCATCCTCACTATGTGCTTGATACAAGAAGGCTCCTGAACTTTGTCCTATCTGAACCTGCAGTAAATCCACTTTCAGTAGAAGTTCTTATGGCATGCAGGCATTCCATCACGATGCCTGAGATGGCCACCTAAAACACAGAGACTAGACAAGAATAAGGGAATAAAGGTAGGTATTTATTTGAAGGGCCTTCAAAGGTACACCCTGGCAGTCAAAAGGCTACACCCAAAATGGATGCTGGGTCACAAGTTCTTCACACTTTTATAAGTTTGGTCCATTTGCATATCAGGGTTAATTGTCCAATTATAACCTCAGCTAATGATGTAAGTACCCCAAGCTTGCCCCCCTTCAGAGGCCTTAGTTTACACATTTTGGGGCCTGGTGGCCTTGATGTGGAAACCTAGAGAGGTTTGTTATGCCTAACCAGCAGGAGAGAACAGCAGCTAACAGGCCACACAAAACTTCAGAGTTACACACTAGGCAGTACAGGATTTGAAAAATATAAAATTTAAAACCTAAGGCATCATCCCAGCTGAGCAAAGAGAACATGAGAAACTCTGTTGATGACACAAGAAATTGCTGGACAACAACAACAGAGTGAGATGACAACAGAAGCTACAGATACTGCCAAGAAGGATGGTTGAATTGCTTGGTTAGGTAAGGAGAAGCTATGTGAGAAATGGCTAAACTTTGATGAGAAGTAGGGAGGAGTAATAGCACCTCTTGCAAGGCCAAGAGCACTTAGGTGGCCAAAATAATGGTAACATTTAAGGCTAAGAAGACTTAGGTAATGCTGTTGGTAACATCAAACTTGGTTATGGATGTGGTGAAACTGAGATTAGCAGAGGAAAATAATTAGGGACAGGTTTTTTATTTGGAAAGCAGACAAGTGTGTGGGGGGAAGGAACAAGCATGGAAAATGGAGAGAAGGGGAGATAAAAGGGCCCAACCAAGTATAACCAAGGCTGCCGGGCAGTACAGCTGTCTGGCCAAGCCCAGCATCTGATCACCATTTTACTCATCTCATTGAAGTCTACACCTGTTTTCTCTGTAACTATGCTTAAGTGTGCTTTCTGTTCTGTGTTTGAGACATTAGCAAACTTCATGTTGGATTGGCCAACAAGTAGGGTAAAAGGTCTGGCAACCAGCTACCCAAAAAAGCATGATCTGGAGAGCCTGAGAGTGGGCCCTCCTCAGGAACCACAGGTGTGGGGACGTCTGTGTGTGCGGGCCTGTGAGTACGGATGCGATGTACTAGCATGCTTGGGGTCCCATTAGCCAAATGCAAAGAACAGGACCAGCAGATCTGTGCACAGATACACCTGCACACGAGGTGCCAGACCCAGCACTGATCTCCTCTGTGTGCAGCTTTGGTGGCCAGCTGTGTGTGTGCATGGAGAGCACACACTCAGCCTCTCTACTGCTGGGACCGAGGAGCACGGGACTGCAGCAATCTGGATCTACTGGATTGAACTGGAAAAATCCAACAACTCCTAAAGTCCACCAAACTGAGCTTCCCTAGGTAACTCCAAGTTACAACATAAAAATTACTACAAGGATTACCCTATAGCAAATTATCACAGGATGCTTTACTAGAAACAGTAGGCAAATAAACTGTGCTTAAATATTTCCTGTATTCCATTAACTTTTAGCCAAGAACAGGATGGGAGGCCTTTTGTGATAAATGGCTAAACATCAGAGCTATGTTGCATTTTTGGTCCCTGAAATTTAAAAAAGAAAACGACATAAAATAGCCAAAGATGAGATATATCTTCCTCAACACATCCCAGCTTGCCACCATTTTTTTTCATTTTCTTCCCATCTCTCAACACCCACCTCTAAAAACACCAGAAAAGTCTTAGCCAAATACATACCTTACTCTGTGAGACAAAATTATGTATCTCCCATTTTTAGCCTACCTCTGAATCTAAAGGAAAAAGGTTGTACTATTTTCAAAACCATATTCTTGTAATGTAGAACTTCTTGCTGACCTTCTCCTCTGACCACTTTGATCTCATGCTCAGCCACTCCCTCATCTCATGGTGCTGCATTCACCCCTTTTGGGTGAGTCCCTCATACTTCTCCAGTTGGGAAGGTCATGCTTTTGTTTTCTCTTCCTCCTTCGTCTGTAATTCAATCCTCTCCTCCCTTCTCAGACACTAAGGCAATTTATCTCCTTAAATCACACCTTAAAGCCTTGTTTTGTCCTTATTGTTTAATAGTAACTTCCTTCTGAACCATTTTGTGATACTTTGTATGAATGCTACTATATGACATAAATTATCTTGTTTTTATTTGCTGGAGCTCCATAATAAGTTAAGAGATCCAAATAATCATGCAAACATGCGCATCATTAAACACTTCCCTTAAAAAAAATAATTTAATTAGAATATTCTCTTCCTCAAAATTGCAGCATTAAATGCACAGTTGTAACTGAGACAGAATGCAAAATTAAAGCATTTCAATCCATATAGAAACATAAACACTACTAAGCTCCAGGCAATGGGATAGCCTATCATATTCCATGTATTACTACCAAGTCAGAGGGGTTTGTTTTTCCTGTTTTATGTAACTTTCCCTGAAGCTTGATGTCTCTCAATTACAAGCTGCAGTCTTCTCCAAGTCAGCCATAAAGCTGCATGCACAATTTGTAGCATGCAAGTACATGAAGGAGAAAAAAATTATTCATTTGAATGTCATCAGCTGATAACTCTCTATTCAGAAACACTGAATTAAGCGAGAAGAAATAAAGAATGAACTGTATGTGCCAATATTCCATCAAGCACTACATGCTGGTTTACTCAAAATACTGCTTGTAAAAGTATATATACAACACTGAAGACACTAGTTATTCAACAAATGTTGCTGTATTCAACTTTTTTTGCAAACACGAATGCAGTTTTGTTGAGCCAGCAATTGTTATAGAAACAATGAAAGGAACTTTATGGGTCATCATATCCAGCCTGTTGCTAGTGCACTTTTTCCTAACTGCTTACAGACATTTTTTAGCAAATGATAAAATAACGGCTTTCTCTTCCTCAGATATTTGCAACAAAGTGGCTCTGTGTTAAGAGCAGTACATCCCAATACCAGTCCCTAAACACAGGGTCTTGCACTTTGCACTGTTGACTTTCAGCCGATTTCTCTCCATTCAGTCACCCTGGCTTTGATTTGACAATGCCTCCTGGCTTCATTGATCACCAAATTTTACAAGCGCTACTTCTTGTGCAAGGTCATCAACACAGATGCTAAAATTGGCTCCAAAACCACCCTTCAAGGCACTGGATCAGTAACCCCGCTCCAGATCAACAATTCCACACTCAAGAAAAGCTGCCATCTCCTCTATCACACAGTATTTAGACCTTAAAAAAAACAAACGCCAAACATTTCCTATGCAGAATCTTTGGGGCTTTAACTTTAGGATGATTTCCAAATTCTTTAAAAGAATATCACCCCACCCAAACTCACAGGTATCAGTTTTTGTTTATTCTGTCTAGTGAATATCCAAGCCTGAAGCAGCATAACGTACACAGGTAAATTATATCCACCTAACCTGATGCTGAACTGAGGCTTGGAAACTGGACATAAAGTTTATTTTTTTCACTCTACCAAATAGTCCAACCAGAACCCAATTAAAATTACACTATCAACATAATTTTCAGTAATTTATCTTTCTTGTAAATAGTTATTATATTTATATGTCATTAATGAAGAAGCACCTAAAACAACAGGTGCTCCCACACCGAAGATATTAGTGAAACAGTCAGCAATGACATAGTACCTGCTCCAACAAGTTTACTAGGATGATATACAATATCTATATATACACGTATAAATAACCAGTGAGAAAGGGAAGGTGTGAAAAGAAATACGCAAGTCTTGAACACAGCTATAAGTCAGTGAAAACAATATAGATTTTAAATCACCTGCTTTTACAATGTATATGGAATATGTGAAACAGCATTGCATTTTTTTAGTTCCCAAGCAGAGTAGAGTGAATTAGTAACACATGAAAGCAAAAGCCATCCATTTGGTTTTACTCAGTTAGGGACCCATCCCTGTTGAGCACATTAAACTGCAAATCCTGAAAAAGAGCCACAGTTTTGCAGCAATGTTATCTGCAATTTAATTGCAATATCTCTGCAAAAAGCTCACTTGGGTATTTTGAAATACAGTGAGTTCCTTCCAAATACCTAATTTATTTTTTTGTACAAACCATATTAAAAAAACATGATGTAGGGGTTGAGTTAGCTGGAAATTAGACCTGCACAAATAGGCTATATTTCAAGACTCTTGTGATAACCTCAGCAAATTAGAAGGGAAAAGATCTGCTCACATTGGTAAGCATGATATGGCCAGTTTTATTGTGCTGAGACAGACATAATTCAGCACTTCTACACATTTCATTTTAATCGTCACAGAATTAGTCATCAAAGATTACAGCTGCTTTCAAAGGAAATGTTAAATCAACAACTGGAAAAAATGTATTTGAATACATTTTCCCAACGAATGCTAATTCACTTTTATTATCAAGTTTTAGCCTGTGGCTTCCTTAATATACATCAAAACTATGACCACATAGAAATTAATCTACTTAAAGTCCTGATTTCTAGTTTATAACCTTGCTGGGAGGCTTTCCTCTATGTTATTTTCTGTGTCCTTCCCTTCATCTGTCCCTGAAAGACCCATCAGCAACTGACTGAGCCTGTCCTTGTACCAAGCACAGTGTTGTCCTAGTAGAACAACCAAGACCCCCAGCCCAGGGCTATTGCTTTTCTGATGACTCTAACTCACCGAAGGTTGGAGAAGGGAAAAGTTCAAGAAGAAAGTGTGGGACTGCTACAGAACAGCAGGGTCTGACTTCAACCATGAGCAGGGTAGGGGAGCATGCTCTGCTAAAGTCACTGATATCCCCAAACATGGTGTCAGGAAGCCAGACAAGGAAGATTTTGTGGTAGACATCTATGATTTTTCAGTGCCTCTTGTGCTGTATGCATGATAGAGTGAATGTGCCATAAGACCCTTCAAGGTGAAATAATAATGCAGCACATCCCCATGCACAGAGCTCTGGAGGGGTATTCATACCCTCCATAAAGAGAAACTGACTTCTCACCATTGATCTTTGATCATACAGCAACCAGTCAGAGCTCCACACCACAGGGAAGTGCAGTATTCCATAGACATAAAGACAAGTTCTGAATATTCTGCAGATTCAGTCATCTTGAGATACAGCCCTACACACAGCCTGGTGAGCATCCACAAGTAGAAAACAAGCAGAGACATGACTGTAACAAAGATTTTATAGCGGTCTTATGTAAATAACCTGATTTCAAATTCAAACAGTTCTCTGAGAAAGTAAAATGCAGTGTAAGATTGACAGGTTGCAATGTACTCCTAAAAACTGAAGTACTACATGACAGCAGAGCAGAAACTAAAGTAAGTAAGTAAAGTGTCTTACAAGTAAGACACATAATAAACACATGGGAAGAACAAAAGCAACTTGACATATCTATCACCCTCTTTTACTTTATAGGTTTCTGTTCTAACAGACACTATGTATGCCATCCCTCTGAATCGAGCCCATAAATATTGCCATAATCTCTGACCTTGTCCATGTACACATGAAAAGCTCCATTACCTTCAAAAAACCCCAATAAGTAAAGTCAACTCCTCTGTACTTCCTTATCGAATGGAACTACCACAGGACCAGAAGATCATAGAAGACTCCTGTCAAGGAGCAAATTACTAAATCTATTTCCTCAGTTTCTGCTGTTATATGTACACAAATACTGGGAGCTTTCAACCCCCTGCAGGTAGCTCTCTTATGTTCAGCAGTGAAATGCCACGAGTGCTCTTGCGTCATTCTCCTGGCACACGCTGTGGGCCACATGAGTGGAACTGAAACTGTGATACAGAAAGCGAAGGCACAATCAAAACCTCTTCAGGGACAGACACCCAAAATGGATGATGATGAGTTCCAAAACATCAGACTTAGGCAAGTAAAGGAAATAAATATAGAATGAGCTAAGCATAAACAGTAAATGAATGATACTCCAGTATCATTCAGGTGACAGCTGTGTCTTCATTAAAAGTATGTTTTTACTTTTCCTAATTTCTAAAAGCTCCTATTCTTTGTGAAAAGAATGCAAGTGAAAACTTGAAATAAAATTTTAAAAAGTGTCTCATTTACTCTGCAGCATTTTTTTCTCTCTTTTAGAAGCAGTCAAAATTTCTAACAGAAAATGTGACTGTTTCCTTAACTATGTGCTGACAGGTACATTTGTAGGGGCAGAAAAAGAGCTTCAACCAAAAGCAAAAGAATTCCAGGAGATTTTATGTAATCTTGGAAGAAAATAACTGACTTTCTTGTTTAACTCACAATGGTACATACATTTCAGGGAAATAACAGTGCTGGAGTACCAAATCACTATCACAGTCAATTTAAAAAACAATATGCCACCGCGATAGTGTAACTACTAAACACAATCACAGCATAAGGAGCAAACTGCAGAAAGAACCACAGCTCTGTACACCCAACATGCTTGTTAAACTTCTAAACAATCTTTCCTCTGATCCCCCCACTCAACAAAATCCTATGTCTTTCCTGCCCTTGCAGACTGTCACACCTTCATACACAGACTTCACCTGACAGGAATATAAAGGTAAATATAGCAATACCCTAATGTGGAGCCACTGCAAAACGAAGCAATGTACTCTTGTGGTTTTTAGAATGACTGACTGTACTTCAGGAGGTACCATTTCCTTCTGGTTTTTCACACAGTCTTTGCCAATACCGGAAACAAGAGTGGATTTGCAGTAGTTATGCATGCTGTGCAAAAGAGACAGAAAACTTCCGAATGTTCTTCAGTGCCTGGTAGGTAAAGAACTTAGATGAAGAACGGGTTACTACAAGGTTGACTAGCTGATGAAAACAACACTTCTCAGATCTGATTAACTGAATAGATGAATGGACAGAAAGGAACCATTTAGGACTTTCTCCCAAGGGAAAACCGGATACAAAGATTTTAAGACAACATTGGCAGACTAAATCATTAATAAAAAGCCTTAAATTGGAGACCTTAAGTAGGAAAGTGTAAAAGATATTCTGTATTCCTACACACACGTTTGTTGTCTACTCTCATTACTAAATGAAAGCCCAGATGAGATATTTTCTGCAATGCCATGCATGTGATCCATGTGTTTGTGTTCATTCAACAGAGCAGAGAAAACCTATGGCTTCTCAGCAGCAGACAGCACAAGACAAGACAAACAGGCTGCTCAGACTGAGGCTCATGAACAATATTCCGCTACTTCTTAATCTGAAATTTTTTCAAAGTATTAAAAAAGGACATTTTCACCACTTATTTTTAAGTCCAGCATAGGAATCTTGTCTAAGCCAGATTCCTTCTGCAAACGTATGTGCTTGTGGAGGTGCGACTGGCAAACCTACCTTTTCAGGAGAAATATTTTACCAGAAAACATCTCAGGATCCCTAAACATGTAACACCAAAATAAACTTGAATAGTCTCATGAAGAAACAACAGACAGTGCCTTAACAGGAACTGTGCCTCAGAGTGTTGCCATTCCCCCTTAGGTTACCTGCTACATGTGCAGGACAGGACCCATACCATTTTGACACAGAGAATGCACTGTGCTTCCTTCCTTTCTGTACCAACTGGGTACTGATTCCCTCAAGCCATGCTAAAAAGAGCTCCATCCCTTTTTTTGCAATGGACAAGCAAAAGATGTCTAGATTTCTTTGCCCCCAGTGGACGTGCCTGAAGATCAGTTGCAAACGAATGAGACCGTATGGTATCTCACATTGCACAGCTCACAGTAGTAAATTTCCACTTCATTTAACTCCGACAGCACACACGAGCACACTTGTGGTTTGTCTAGCTGTTCTTCTGTTAACATTAATATCATTTAGCTCACACAAGACCATGCTTTAGTTACTACATGCACTATAATGATCCAGAATTAAAAATACAGTCGTAGAACTGAAGTTTAAATATTGCCTCATGAGAAAGTAATACAGGGATTTCTAAAATAAAACCTACAGAAAATCTGTAATAGATTATTTGACATTTCACCAATTATCATTTTCTCATGGATGAACTCACAAAGGAATGATGAGCTTTTCCCTTGCTAGAGCAGACTGAAGTCACAAAGTAACATATTGTGAGAAAAACTTTAAAATGGCATGATACTGAATTGGTGGCTATGTCAGACAGTAAATGTGATTTCAGTTCTGAGTACACTAACTCTGTGTCTCTCGGGAAAAAAAAAAACCCTACACAGCAAAATTATATTTTGGATAGGAGATGGTTATGAAGGTAGAATACATCTGATTAATTCTGGACATGCATATCAAAGAGAAAGCCATCACCATAATCGCAGTTCTGCTTTGTCTGTAATAATTCCTGGGATTTCCTTGATGACAGATGAGTGAGAGGGAAGAAGAAAAAAAATCAGTGTGTGGCTGTAAAATTCCATTTGGTACACTGGATTTTAACTAAGCAATGCATCAGGTCACCAGCCCTGAACTGCTTTCCAGGAGTAAAAAATTGACTGACAAAGATAAACTGACTGATTTTTTTACCATACAATGGTTTGGGTTGGAAGGGCCTTTAAAGGCCATGTAGTCCAACCCTCCTCCAATGAGCAGGAACATCTTCAACTAGGTCAGGTTGCTGAGAGCCTCCTACAACCTGGCCTTGGATTTTTCCAGGGATGGTGCACCCACAGCCTGTCTTGGCAACCTGTGTCAGTGTTCCACCAACCTCACTGTAAAAAATTTCTTCCTTATATCTAGTCTGAATTTACCCTCTTTTAGTTTAAAACCATACCCCTTACCCTACCACAACAGACCCTTCTAAGTCTGTTCACCCATTTCTTATATGCCTTCCCTCAGGTACCGAAAAGCTGCAGTAAGATCTCCCTGGAACCTCCTCTTCTCCAGGCTGAGCTCCCACAGCTCGCTCACTTTTCTCTCATAGGAAAGGTGCTCCATCCCTTGGATCATTTTTGTGGCCCTCTTCTGGACCCGCTCTAACAGGTTCATGTCTTTTCTGTACTTTCTTCATGGTTTTGATGTATTATTGTCTAAACTGAAAGCCAGAACCTTTAATAACAGATAGGTAAACTAACCTTGCTTAGATCAAAACACATGGCTGTGCCAATTAGTGACTGAGTACACAGCAGCATGAAAAATGGTAACCCTTAATTGCAGCCTCAAGTGTAGTGCCGGGCATTCTGCATTTTCTGTTTATCCAAAACAAACAGTAAGTAGCTTGCCACATGTTTCTCAAGTCTCTAAGGTCTAATTAAAACTGGTCATCACTGCTCCTGACCACCTGAGTACTGATTAAATCTCCCTGGGTAAACATTGCTTCCAGCCTTCTTTCACTGATGCTCTCTGTGACCCTTTGCTTCTTTTGTGTGGTAGTTCCCTGTTAAATTTCACCTGCTAATTCAGCAGAACAGTGCTGAACTGCAGCTGTCCCATCTATTTCAGTAAAGAGTAACTTACTGAGCTACTGGAATTAAACATAACGAGTCCCGTTGATGATTTCTCCAAGTTTCTGGTAGCAGCCTCAGCACACTTTCACCTTTGGCTACCACGAATTACTTAATCGTGTGGACACCAAGAATTTGGATCCAAGGCATCTCAAATTATCCCTTCCAGTACACATTGTTTTGCATGTATTTATAATGAATCGCTCAAGCTTTCATGACACTGAGTTCCACTCTTCCTCAAGCCTGAATTAAAATGCCCAAATAATTTGCTGTCTGCAAATGTGCTGATGACTGCTAGTGTCTCCCTTCTACTAGCCTACTGGCAAGTTTCCAGCAGCACCTCATCCAAAGGAGGAATTACGTTATCACATGGCTGTACCAAATGCCCTTCAGATGCCACACTGCAACTCCTTATGTCCTAAATCATATAGATTAGTATTACATTATTATTATTACATACATTATTATTATATGTACAAACAGTATTACTAGCAGCTATTTCCCCTTAACTGATTTTAATGCTGTTGAACAAAAAAAGAGGGCACCTAAAGTGCAATGTATTTTAATAATCCCAGATGAAGGCAAAAACCCTAAAAAAACCTGTCAATTTAAGTATCTTGTCGAAATATACGAGTAACATATGACAAAGGGAAAGCAAAAAGTTATTTTCACATACATATGTACTTAATGTCCATGATAAAGATGAAGTCAGAATCTTTTAGCATCCTGCAAGGAAGTTGGTTTTTTTGAAGGACACAAAATCTGGACCATGATGAAAGTCTAACTAATTCCTTTGTACAACAGAAGACAAGGTATTACAGGTAGCATTGGAAGGCTTTTCATCCCACTGAGACAGAATGAAGGATTTTACACAAGTGATATGAGTTCTTCCTTCCAAGATTGTAACCAGACCATTTAGTTCCCCCCACAGGGTGGTTAGCTCTGGCATACAAATCTTCATGGATGCTTTTCCTTTTTGGACCTTCATGAGCTAAATTCAACTACCACGTTTGAAAACCTAGAGAGCTTGATTGTTACGGATTCACGTAAAGGAAGATCTTCACATCATATCAAGAAACCCGACAACTGGGAGTAGGCATCTTCTTGGAAGGGGCCAGCATGGACACATGACTAAAAAAATAACTTCTGTTCTAAAAGGAGACTCTCTTTAATTTCAGCAGTGAAACTTAAGGAGAATTGTATCTAGACTGCCTAACTTTGAAAGTAGTAACAATACTTTAGGAGAATAAATGGGTAAATGGAGGGTCTTCTTAGAGAGGAAGCTGCTTCCCCTTCCATACAAAAATGGGATGAGTGATAGGAAAGGGTGAAGCTCAAAAGGCTGAGATAAGAGACTGAAAGACTTCACTGTGAGACATTGCTAAGGAGGCCACATAGAAAACAAAAGGACAGAACAGGAAAACAAGTGTTTCTATATATACAACACAGTAACATCAAGCCCAAAGCAGTTATTACATGTTGATCTTCATTGAATATCATCCCATATCAAGATGATGTGGGTTTGTTATTGATTTGTAACATATACCATTTATAAACTATTGTACCACTTACACACATATTTAAATACAATGACAAAATCATATGAAAAAACCATGAGATTTGCAATTAAATAACTTCAGTACACGGTATTGGGCTCCTGTAAAATGTCATGAGGTTATTCTTCTTCTCAGTATCATTATAATAAAAGAGCCCACAGTTAATGAACCACAAATTAGCAACACCAAACAGCCCTCCTGAATAAAAATGCACATGTATCAAAAGACAGCGATATCACTGAGATAGTAGAATTTGCCAGCAGTAAGCAAGTTCAGAGAAACATCAATGTCTGTCTACAGAGGAAGCAAAGTTCTGAGAACCAGGTAACTTTATTTGCGAGGAGTAATGATAATATAAAGTTCATTTGCATGGAAGTACTTTGGAAAGGGCTTTCCAGATCTGATTTCATGCCTTGAAGAGCACTGTACATTGATGGTATCCCAATCAATCTCCCTAGGATGCTGGTCTTTTTGCATGGGGGCAGAGGACTTCAGTTCATGTCATGCAGGCCTGTCGCCTCTGGTAGGAGGTACACACCATGAATCCATTTGCTGTGGAACAAGAGCGTCTGACAGCTCCTCAGTCTCATTGCTCTATCACGCTAAAAACTTCTGCTTGACAGAAATACCCAGTCAAGTAAGGGAGATGACTGCTAAGAACCAAAATGTGAAGGTATTTTTCTTCTACAGTTCTCTGCTTTGTCTAAAGAAAGAAATTTAAAATGTTCCAAAGTAGTTGACAGTGCTTGTACAACAGGGCTTCCGAGCAGCCACTTACTGCAGCAATTGCCAACATTTTCACACGTGAAAGACAATTGCCCTTCTAGATCATTTAGGAAACAAGCTCGACTCTCAGCTTCAAAGCCCCAAACAGTTAGTGTCTAACTGTACTTGGACAATAAACGCCTTTTCTTGTATGCTGAAGAGAAAGAACAGTAAACAAGTTCTTCTTCATGTTTAGGTAGAACTTTACGCACATCAGCTTCTGCCTGTTGCCTCTTCTCCTATTGGTTGGCACCACTGAGAAGAGCCTGGCTCTGTCCTCTTGACACCCTCCTCTTAGATAATTATACATATTAATTAGTTACCCTTGCAGTCACCTCTTCTTGAGGCTGAACAGACCCAGTCCCCTCAGCTTTTCCTTGCAAGAGAGATTTTACACACCCTTGACCAACTCAGTAGCTCTCTGCTGGACCCACTCCAGGAGTTCCATATCTCTCTTGTCCTGAGGAGCCCAGGACTGCACACAGCACTCCAGATGTGGCCTCACCAGGGCTGAGGAGAGGGACAGGATCACCTCCCTCTGCCTGCTGGCAATGCCCTTCCTAATGCAGCCCGGGACACCATTGGCCTTCTTGGCCTCCAGGGCACTGCTGCCTCATGGAGGGATGTTGGCCACCAGGACCCCCAGGTCCTTCTCTGCAGAGCTGCTTTCCAGCAGGTCAGCCCCAGCCTGTGCTGGTGCATGCAGTTGTTCCTCCCCAGGTGCGGGGCCCTGCATTTGACCTTGTTAAACTTCGGAAGGTTCTCTCTGCCCACCTCTCCATGATCCTCTTTTCAGAAGACACTGTCCATACTATTTTTCAATGCTCAGAAAATGACAGGACCAAAGTGAACGCCAAAGACAGTTTTCCTGGTTAGAATTATTTTGTTTTAAAATTATGGCCAAAAAAAACGGCCTACTTATAACCCTGAAAAACATTCTCCATACCATACAAATCATACCTATTCAGTAACATCAGTTTTGCCTCTGCCCAAGCTCAGCTGAAGTTATAAGCTGGAGTGCTTAGACAAATATATAAATATACTTTCCATATACTTAAAATATAATCTCTCTGTGTATCTTTTAGCTTCAACTCCTGATTTATTTCAGCCAGTGTTTGCAATACAGAATAAAAGTATAAATAGTTTCTCAGTATTTCAGGAAACTAAACTGCTGTCTTTTCTAAAGATTACATGGACATCTGATATACCGCAAGCATTCTTCCAACATAAAGCACTAATTCTCTTCATGCATTTTAAACCCAACATACGTTATTTACTGAAGATTTAAGATGAAATTTCTATTCATAGAAAATGCTCAGGACATAAAATGTCTACTGACTTTCTAAAAAGCAAGAAAAAAATGCAAAGAGCTTATTTAATAGTTTCAAAACTGAAAAAAAATGAGAACTCGAAAAGTCAAACTATTTTCTTTACAGACTTCTTACATATTCCAAATAATCAATTTATGCTTGTAACAGGACCAAGTAAATTTTTGGCAAACTAAGGAAATCAATTGGACTCTTTCTAACCTAATTGTTTTCTCCCAAGGGGATAAACACATCTTGTGACAGAGTTTGCTCTTACAGTACTACTTAGATTTATTCTCTATGCATTTCAAATCCAAAGATCAAAAGACATAAAGATGGTAAAAAAAACTTTTAATCTGTGCCCCAAAGCTGCAAATGTGTTAATATTCTCATCTTTCATGTTTGCAAGGTAATTACAGTAAAGAGCTCCATACCATGTATTTCAAGAAGGAACTTCACCTCTGATAATGGTGGACTTTGAAACAAGAGATAGTATTCCCCTTATTGCAGAAGAACTTTTTAGATATTTACTGGGTTTTAAATTGAAGTCTTTATATCCACTGTGATTACAAACATTCAAAAACCAAAAAGCACCTGTTGTTATTTGATTTTGTTATTTTTACAGAATGTAGAGATAAATAATACTAAAACCTTGTGCAATGTATGCTCTAACTCAATTTAACACAAAGCTGTTCTCGAACTTTTATAAATTCAAATTTTTAATACAAACTTCATCCTCAATAAATTAACTTGTCCCCACACCCTTTTTCTAATTATAAATAAGAAATTATTTTGTTTATACTTCACAAACAAGTTGTGATGACAAATGGGCAAAAACCTTTCTCTACCTTGCAGACAGTTCCAATAAATACATACATGCATTATTACTGCAGATCAATACAAAAACAATTTTGTCCCAGTATTTTTACTGAATAAAAGATAATTAAATCTTATTAATTAGGAAACGATATGAACCTAAAGAAAACATGACTAGAAAAGTTTCCTTGGCCAGATATGGAGCTTTCATACATGAAAATTCTTTTCAAAGGGTGCTCTTCTATATAATTTATCATTTGCTACAGTCTGCATTGGCCACTAACATTGATGTACAGTATTCAAAACACTGAAAACTTATCATGTGCTACCTGACCTGCTTTTTTTTTTAATATTTGTTTTTATTTCAAGTTAAACTACCATGTGAATTTGACCAAACTTCCGCATAGCCTATCTGTGCTTAAAAATACACATATCTGATTCAGACTGTAAAAATTAATTTACTGTTGTTTATAAACTGCTGTAAAGATTTAAAATGTATCCTAAAATCTAAACAGCATAATTTTTGTAATCCATGTCACTGAGCAATTGACTTCTAAATTGTTTGAGTATATTCGATCAGACAGGGTTTCAGCAGCCAGTATGAATTTTTCGGATTCTTGTCTTGCTGACTTCCTATATCTCTCAGTGAAAAAAAACATAGTTACAATTTACAGGGCATGTTTAACTGTGTTCTCTTTGTTAGAACTATTTAAGAGCAGACTGTTTCTTCTCCTTCATATGTTCTGGTTTTGTATTTGCTTTGGGGGTCATCAATAGCTTCTTCAGATTTCTTCTCTTTTTGTTTTTGCATTTTTAAGTCTATCTTGAATACTAAAAAGCACAGAAACATGCATTTCAGTTCAATGAAAATTTGTTAATCAGAAAAGCATGATGTCCCATGTCACTTGTAATTCTCTCATGGCTCTTCAGAGATCAAACAGATGACAATTCATCTAAACAGAAGTCAGATCTCAAAAGGTTACAGCTACCTGTGCTAGAAAGACAGTAATGATTCCCTGACACCACCATAATAATCAATAAACCTTTTCTTGAAAAACATCAGCAGCTTACTTCTGATAAACCACAGGAATTAAGCCAGACAATTGCTCACACTTGGGATAGCCCAAGTCCATCCACTAGCTATTTAAAAAGCATGAAAATATATTTCTTAATTAATTTCAAATTTTCTTAAATGTTCTAAAATACATGGATATCCACATGTAAACATACTAAATTCTGTAACAAGGAAGAAAAAAAAGTCTTACATCCAGATGTACATTCTTACCTGATAGCATGTATGGACCACATGGCTGCTGCAAGTGATCAAAAAGATTGCCCAGTTTTGTGCTACAGCT
This sequence comes from Dicrurus megarhynchus, assembly GCA_013399195.1. Taxonomy (NCBI): domain Eukaryota; kingdom Metazoa; phylum Chordata; class Aves; order Passeriformes; family Dicruridae; genus Dicrurus; species Dicrurus megarhynchus. The sequence goes on along the minus strand of VXAD01005100.1, from coordinate 313,184 downwards.
CTTGGACTATTTAATTCCGCTTTGATGTAAATCTGCTCCGAGTTTTAGGTCTTATTTTCTGCAACCCATAATTGTTCTAAACTTAGAACAGGAAATACAGCTGGAAAGGAGCAAATAATGGCGGGTCCTGCTCTCCGCGTTCACACTGGTAAGCAAGTAACTTGACATGGAATTTGCTTTTGTATATAAAGCATGTAAGTAATTGCATAAATAAGTATACCACAGACTTCAGAAAAGCAGTTTACATGGTGTTTCAAGGATTAAGAACTAAGCAGTGGGTGTGTTGTACAAGTATGTCTAAGAAAGGAAAGGAAAGACTTGTACCTTACAGGTATATACACCCTGGTGGGCAAAAACCAAGTCATAGTTTACACAGGGTTTTCTTAAGCCAAGGTGGGTTTTTGCTGGAATGATGCAAGGATTTGGGGTGTTATAAAAGAGGACTCCAGGCGAATCGTGGGGGAAAAGTACAAAGATAACACATGACAGAGGTTCAAAGTAATGGAGAATCAGAGATTCACAGAATGGGTCAGGCTGGAAGGGACCACAGTGGGTCATCCAACCTCCCTGCTCAAGCAGGGTCATCCCAGAGCACATGGCACAGGATTGTGTCCAGAAGGGTCTTGAATATCTGCAGTGAGGAAGACTCCACAACCTCCATGGGTAATCTGTGCCAGTGATTGGTCATGCACACAGTAAAGAAGTCCTCCCTCATATTTGTCATCTTTTCTCCTCATATCTTCTCCTCATATCATACTCCTCATTTCTTGGGAGAAGATCCCGGAGTCAGTCAGAGAAGCAAAAGCACCCATAGTTCTTCCCTCAGATTCTGAACTAGATTTCATTTCAGTCAAGTTTGCACTGCCTTTTCATTGCTGCTACATCATTTCTGTTCATTAAGTTTTTTCTCCCATGAGCTCTGAGGAAATATTTAAGGCCAAAACTGATTTCAATAAACTAGTTTTACAAACTGTTAATCCTGATATCGGACCTATGATCCCCTGAAGATCCACTGTGTTCAAAGGAAACATCTTAAGAATAGGAAACCTGCTAGATCAGCAGTTCTAATATTACAGACTAAAAGTGCTGTGAGGATTTTGATGCCAAACTCTGAACCTGATAAACTCTGCATTGTTTGGAATAATTAATGATATTCCCAACTTCAGTTGCAGCCACAGCTGTGTCCTTAGGTCTCCCTTGGTACTTTAAAATGTAATTTTCTGCTTTATGCCAAATTTTCTTAGAGGGAGGACGTGTTTAATATCTAGTTCATGCCTAAATCAATTTGAATCCACAAACTAAGGGGATCTGAAATAGCCTAATCTGGGCACTTCAGAGTTGGATGCTCACAGTGGAGCTTTCACACTTCTTAGCATCACATTTTTAGAGCACCATCCAGCACTAGCTTTTTTTTAAAGCAACCTGTGGAGTTCCCTGCTTCCTCTCCAGAGCAATGATAGCACTTGCCTAGGTAGTGGAAGACAAGCTCAATTCCTCCTTCAGCATTCGAAAAGCCAAACCCATGACTCTAAACACTAGCCAGTTAGTCTGACTCCAAGAGTGAGGGCATGAATTGAGAAGAGAAAGAGGATTAGAAGGGGACAGGGAAGGAGGGGTATCTGTTCCACTCTGTTTGCTGGGGACAGAGAATAACATAAAACCATATTTCAGAGGTTATCAGACTACCTTCAGGCTCTACTCCAGGCTGATTGCTGTATTTTGGCAATTACTGAAATATATAAGCAGACCTGAAAAGATGTCCCGAATTCTTTTCAGTCTTAACAGACTCATTCACAACTGATGTGATACTGTATCTTCATGCAATTCTTGGTATTCCTCCAGCACAGTGAATGCCTCTGTGAAAAGTGACCACTTCAGCAGGTGCAGGACGAACATCCCCAAAGAGCTTTTGGCAGTGCTGTCCTAGCCAGGGCCATTCCCTGTCTGAGGAAACCAGTAAGGTCCAACAGTGGTTAATGAGAAAAGGAAAGGTCAGTGTAGTTCTTTGTTATGTTGCTTTGTCACTATTGCATGCACAGTAAGGTTAGATCATCATTGTTAGGAAACACAGATAAACCCATGTGATTTAGGTAACTGATCATGTAGTTCTGATACCTGGAACAATCACCATGAGTGGTTTCCAAACAGACAAGAGCCTGAAATACATCCACATAAACTGGTTAACCACTCACCTTGAATAATGCACACATATATAGAAACCCAAATCTGTATGTGCAGAATTTGCCTCCATCAACTGGAAGAAAATATGTCCAATGAGTAATGTTATCAGCTCTACTGCAAACAGCAGGCATCTTCCATGCTGCTTACATTAAACTCTCAGTGAGTAAAGTAAATGACATAACTTCTGCTCTAAGTTAGCATTTCCCCATTACAAAAGAAAAAAGATCAAAACCTTGCCATTAATCACGTCTTTGCTCGTAAGCAGCACCACACCATTACTCCAAGATAGGTTTTCAGTAAGTAATAAAGTACTAACAGGATAATGGCAGTGGAATAGCAAATGAAATCTGTTCTTGCTTACATTTGTTCCACTTCTTTGCGCTGATAGTAAAAATACATAAAATGGGATGCTGAAGATATCCATATGCAGTGCGTTAAAATGAAGAGGAAAAAAACACCCTAGTGGATACCACTTTCTCTCATGCATCATCAACTACTTTCTGCCAAAGTCATACTAAGCTGCTAAGAAGCAATAAAAAGCTGCAATTGGAGAACTACAGAAGATTCAGGGCATGTAAACATACACCGGCCTAAAAAAAATAACAGTTCTCATCCATAGAGATGTCCCTCTTATCAATCTTCTTTCATGTATTTTTCACATCCTCTCGAATGAGAATTTGTATTTAGTCAGGGACTAGATGTTCACCCCAAAACATTTCAAACTTCAGCAGCCTGTGAGTTCAGCAATGTATTCCAGAGTTGAAACTTTGCCCTGCCAGTCTACAACCCACTCACATATTGACTTTCCAAAAGCTTTCTAGTAGACCAATGTGACGGATGTATACGCCCTATGATCACTTTGCATCCCCATATCCAAATCCATCTGCCTTACTAGGTTGTAAGGAAGTGATCAGCTCAAGAGACCAGTTCTCCATTCCTACAACAGGATGAGACTAATTGTGGAGAGATTCCTCAGGCAGGGATCTGTGCACAATAACAGAGGACTATATTCATGGTGGTTGTATGAACATCTCTATCCAATGCACTCAAATCTTCAAATACCCACCACTTCAAGGTAAGGCAGTTAAAATTTAACCCCTCTAAGAAGTATATCCCACCAACACTTGGGATGTGAAAACTACAGTGAGTCAGCAAAGCATGTCATACAGAGTAACCCTGTGATTATATATTATACACTACAAACTAACAAGGAGAAATGAACACAAAATTCTGAACATGATAGCCAATACCTACAATAAGAGCAAGTAATGGTATGAACCATGAAGTTAATAAATGTGTATATTTGGCAGAAAAGAATAAGGAACTAAAGAGAAAAGAGTATATTTATCTTATTCACTTGACTAAAATCAATTTTGGTAAGAAATACAGCTAAAATTGCTATTACTCATGAAAAAATGTGTTTATGAAGTAATTCATATTACATCATGACATTTTCATTAGACATTTTCATTTTGCTCAAAGAGAAGTACAGTACAATATAAAAATGATTGCCAGCTGCTAGCTCTGCTGTCTTTAGTTCAATTAAAAACCATGAAAAATTAGCTTTTGATTTTCAGTGTTTTAAATATTTTCACAGAAAACTTGCAGCAAAAGCAAGAATGGGAGTTCCTTCCTAGCACTACCTGGGACTGTATGCACAACTTTCAGTCTTAAACAACTTGACTGCAACAGTGGAACAGGAATATAATAATTAATATGCAAATGTAAGTGCATATTAATGTGATTTGTACAAAAAGATAGCACTTGTCAGATAAAGACTACTTATTTAAGTTCTTTTGCAAGTGAGCAAAATTTGGCCATGGTTGGATCTCCATGTACACAGACACAGCACTGCTTCCTTGCCTCAGCTGTAGATCAGATGTAACATCAGAAAAGACTGAATGCACACACTGAAAAACATTACAAGATGTGATTACAGCCTTCAGCTCTTCTCAGGTGTTCCACTGTTTATCCACTGCAGTGAATCTCTTCCTATTATATTTAATTATTACATCTCTGAATCCTTCTGGCTTTATTACTTTGAAGTTGATTATCAAAGTACAACATGCAACACCTTCTTTCTCCATTCTACAGCTCAAGTGACTTGTGTGCTCGTCTTCAAGGAGGTACAAAAGAAGCAATATCTAAACTAACAGAGTAGTCATGAACAAACCTGCCTTGGAGTTTTATACCTATCCTAAATGTTCCCTGAAGAACAGTTCCTGAATAACAGTACTAAAAAAATAGTTCAAGAAATAGTGTGCATGTTCTTAACTAAACCAGAAGAAAGAGCAGTGTATAAACCAACAGGTTTTGTAAGCTGCTTTAAAGACAACTAGTTACAAAGAAATTGGGTCTCTAGAGCCAACTCATACATTTTGTCTCTATGCTGTCCTTATGTTTGACCAAGTCACACATAGCTCATTCTAATTTTGTCTCACTAAAGAGGATATATGGTGCATTTGTACACTTTAGCCTTCCACAATTTCCATGAATGATAATTCATGCTGGGAATCTGCTCCACGTAGAGCAAGGAGAACACAATACATCTGCAATTTCATGAGCAGTTTCAGCTTCATAAATGTACTCAGCATACTATTTCCAGCTTTTGTTTTGACCTTATTCATAGTTCCTAGTTTATAATCTTCTAATATTGCATTTCTCTCACACCTGGCTGCTCTGGAAACTTCACTAAAATACAGTGTATAGCTAAAGTAAACTCTGCTGTGACGTTTCTATTGTTAATAAACTTCATCATTATTTACAACATGAACAGTTTTGCTCTGTTAGAACCATGTTAGCAATTGCACAGCTGCTGGTTCCAAAGGCAACAGAAAATGGTTCTCAAAATAATTAGGAATATTTTTTTGCTTAATTTTATACACGTGATCCTCTACGCATACGTATACAAACAAGCAAAACTAGGGAAAAGGGTTTTCTCTTTTTAGAGGGTATTCAGTGTTATTCTGAAATATGGCAATTGTGGTAACACTCTCCATTTTCAAGCCTCTTCAGAAAGGAGATAGAGTCCTTTGATTTAAAAACAACAACAAAAAAATTTTTTTTTAAAAATACTGGGGAAACACTGGACTACCTGGCAAGGTGAGGGAAAGAAAGGCTCAGGAAGGTTTGGTCAGGAGTGATTTTATGAGAAGAGGAAAGCTACTGTCATCACATATCTCAAATCTGTACCTTACTAGTAGGTACAGGCATTTCCCCCATGACGAAATAATTACTGGTCCTGACCCCAGAAGGAACAAAACTTCAGATAAATCATTTCCATCTCAGCACAGACAGCACCTGCAGCCAACTGATCCCTGAAAATACTTTCACGGGTTTCTGCCACATTTAAACATGCTTTCTGAACACCTATTGGGCAAGAGTTAGCACAAATTTCCTATTTAGTGAAAGGCAGTGGAGAGAACAGTCAAGTCAAAGGTTTATGGAAGGAAGAAAAGCTATCTGTTTCAGCATGTAGCTGTCATGAGCTATTTTATGGGATGTATGAAACCTAGAAAATCACATTCACATCAAAGAGAAACTACATCCAACACTGACTCAAATACATCCCCTTGCTGTTGCTGCAACCTGAGAGTCTGACCTTCGCATTACATTTAATAGGAGACAGAAAGAATGAGAGCCACATATAGGAGAGAATAATCTATGAAACCTCTTAAAAATAAATATTTGCAAGTCCTAAAGAAGACATTAAGAAATAAGAGGTGTATGAAAAATTGTTTATGAGCTCAAACATAAAGACAGTGTCCTTCTTCATACACTTATAAATTAATTCCTTTCCAGAAAGAAGACTATGTAAGCATATATCACACAACACAGAATTCCAACAATTATTTATTTTTTATTTCCATCTATAAATTTGAAAATGCATTTCCAGCTGTTTGGGTGCCTATTGTAATTTTCCTGCAGTCACTAGTCTCCAGACAATTGATGATAAGATTGATACATTAAGTATGAAGTGGTTTCTCTATTTGTCCTTTATGTCACATCCACAATTTACTTATCAATCCCTTTCAGTTAAAATAGGTGTTTATACTTAAAAAAAAAGCCCAAATAAAATTGGTAAAGCACAATTACTGATAGGCTAGAGCCCAGTCTTAGATACACTCTTGAATACATTTAATGTCAGCTATATGAATCTCTTGAATTTTGCGCCTGTCGGTCTAGAAAAAATAAAGGGAAATACTAGTTTGTTTTTCTGTACAGGAATCTTTTCCCAATACACCTACTTCAAATGCTGAATCTACTCAGAATTAAAAGCAACCAATGCAGTGACAGCTGAAACTCACATTTCTTTCAGAGGAAGACTTTTTATCCAAAAACATTGATTCAACACTAATAAAACTATTCCATGAAAATCCATTAACTGTTAGGATAATTTAAAAACAAAATAGGTGGGCTTTCTACAAGTTCAGACCCTCAAATTCCTCATGCCATTGCTCTTCTGGAATGACTGAACAACTTCTTCAAGGACAAATTCCTTCCCAAGAGTCAACCACACATGGAGGTAGGCAGCAGGAAGCAACCAAAAACTGTGTTTGCACACAAACACACACACATACACAATACACACGAATTTATTTAGCTTTAGTGACATTCTTCCAAAACACTTCTATTTTCCTGTTCTACATGTATATGTGCTCATATTTTTTACAGGCATGGCTCAAGTTTCTCTGTAATAATGGTTGTATCACAGACAGATGTTTGAATAAATTAAACAATTTTGAATAAATTAAAATTAGGTGAAAATTTGACTTTTCAGTTTAAAATAGTCTGCATATAATTCAAACAAAACAAATTTGACAGTGCTGCTTAATGCTTCTTGGAAATTTTTGTGCAGCTTTGTCTTCCTTCTCCTAGGTTCTCTTCACCTGTACTGGACCTGTCATTATGCATTAAGACTAGAGATTCATATCATGTGTTAACAGAGAAAAGTATGTCACCTTAATGTAGACATCCACAGAGAAGACTGAAAATAACATCAGCAGGAGTCAACTCTCAGAGAGGCACCACAGTAGTATTTCTGAATATAGGTAATGCACTCTGTGAAAAATTTCCTACTGAAGGGGGCCTTGCCTATTAAAAAAGCCCAACCTTTTCTTTTGTTTCATTACTAGTTCGGATTTTTTTCAAGTAAAACAATACCATTACGTAGTGGAAGAATATGTAATATTCCACTCTGTATGACAACAGCATCAATAGTTTCAGTTTACATTAAAGAGAAGATTAAAAAGACAAATATTGAGAGGTCTCTTATCAGTAGCTCCCAAAAATACTGCTGCTTTTCTAGCTGTGAACAAGGAACTTTTTACTGTATTAATACTCTGTGTCAATACTGAGCCCTCTCACAGAGAACACATTTAATTTTATAGCTAGAAACAGGTAACAAATAGTGTAGTTTCTTTTTAAAGCAATGAATTAATGGTGGCACTCCACAAATTAATCTGTAAAATTTGATCTTTACACCTTACCTTTACTGACATAGAACCTACCATTATTTTGCATACCTTATAGGCTTATGTAGTTCATAAGAGTCCAATTTACAGAAGGTAGAAAACATTATGAATTTTATATAGATGTGCCTCAGTGTTCCAGCCTCTTGGTGCCAGATGCTGTTCAAACTAAGAGATTAAGATTTAAGTAGTAAGTTGTCAGTTATCTGAAACTGGGCTCTTTGAACTCCACTGACTGAACAGAATAATCTAAATTACTGGGATGATAAAGAAGAGCACATGCACTCATTTATTACTTTAACCACTTCATAGTCATTTTTTCAACAGCCAGGAAAGCAACAGAATAATGTATGAATCTTTGATCCCAAAGAACCATACTTCCAAGTATATTTAACCTGGTGCTTGTGACAGTCCTTGAAACGGCATCACTGTTTGGTAGGCCCACAGGGAGTGGATGCTGACCTTAAAGTCATTAACAAGGTGCTGGACTTTTCGACTTGTTTGTAAAGAACAGAACACACCCTGAAAACAAAGAAATAACAATGATAATTGAAAATACACCCTTACTAGAAACATATTTTGAAACTCCAGTAAGCTTTGAGCATTCAAAGAATACCAGCAAGTAGAAGACAATACCAAAATGCTATGCTCACTGCGCAGAAAAAAAATCCTAGAGCCTCCAGCATATTTCCAAGCTTTGGATACAATATGGTTTTCAAACTGAGTAAACTGTGTGACTCCTCAAAAATTAGGATGAGGCATTAGTAGAAAAAAAAACCTATGAAAATGCTAAGTGCCAAGACTTTCCTTTAGGAATTTACAGCAGGTCTGTAAGTCTTTGCATGTTTGCCCCCCATGACAGCATAGTATATTATCAGCAATATTCCCAGCTAAATTCCAGCCAAGGGGAAGATCTCTCTCCTGAAAATTACTTTTGAACATAGTTCTGTGAGGAGTTCCTAGCAGATATTCACTAAGCCACCAAGAGAAGACATTCATTATTAATTGTGTGGTTTCAAAAATATTTATTTAGCAGCCTAAGGTGAGGAAAAAATGACACTGAAGATTAATTAAAGTCTAAAGTGCCACTCGAACCACTTTATTTTCTCCAAATATGTGGGCTTTTCCACTAGTAATATCCACATTAATCACTCCATTGTCCACTCACCAATTACAGTCATGACCAAAACAGACTTGACTTGGTGAAATTAATTGAATTTACTACAAGTCAAATCAGAGTAGGATAATGAGAAGCAAAGCTTTTTCTTTCACATATCCTCACTCCTGGATGCAACTACTTCTGCCCAATAGCTTTTTCCCCTTCTTAAAAATGTTACTACAGAGGCATTGCTACTGTTGCTGATTGGCACAGCCCTGGCCAGTGGCAGATCCATCTTGGAGCCAGCTGGAATTGGCTCTATAAGGCACAGGGGGAGCTTCTGGCAGCTTGTCACTAAAGTGGCCACCCTTGTGGCCTCCCTGCTACCAAAATCCTGACATACTTACCAAATACAGACATTAATAGGGAAAAGAACTGGAAATAATTATCTTACATTGTAGAGAAAGAGAATGAAAATGCACTAGGACTGGATCTAGCAGCAGAGTGAATGTGCAGCATCTCCATATCATGAATCCAAAAACTTTTTATGAGAGCAGAGGATATTCATTCTACCATACCCAAGTAAATCCATGTCTGTGTAAGGCACTTGGACATATTTTCTAGTTGTAAGGAAACTTAAGCAGTAGAAAGACAAGATTTCAACAACTAGATGTTTTTTATAAACAAAGATGCACTGATACTGCCCCGAGGCCTCAGTAATGGCTTGCTTCAGTCTTGATGGTTCCTCTAACTTGAGTTCTTATAGAATCATATAATCATTTAGGCTGGAAAAGTTCTTTAAGATCACCAAGTCTAACCATCAACCTAAAACTGCCAAGGCCACCACTAAACCATGACCCTATGTGCCACAGCTATATGTCTTTTAAATACCTTCAGGTATGGTGACTCAACCACTTCCCTGGGCAGCCTGTTCCAATGCTTGACAATCCCCATTCAGGGAAGACATTTTTGCAAATACTACTTTTTGGGACCCCCACCTCACTACAACCTTCTTTCAAGTAGTTATAAGACAGCGATAAGGTCCCCTCTAAGCCTCCTCTTCTCCAGGCTAAACAGCCCCAGCTCCCTCAGCTGCTCCTCATAGGACTTGTGTTCCAGACCCTTCACCAGCTTTGTTGTCCTTCTCCGGACATGCTCCAGCACCTCAATGTCCTTCTTGTAGTGAAAGGCCCATAACTGAACACAGGATTTGAGTGATGAGTACAGGGGGAAAATCACTACCCTGGTCCTGCTGGCCACACTATTTCTGATCCAAGCCAGGATGCCATTGGCCTTCTTGGCCACCTGGGCATACATTGGCTCATGTTCAACTGGCTGTTGACCAATAACCCCAGGTCCTTTTCCACTGAGCAGCTTTCCACCCACTCTGCCTCCAGTCTGTAGCGCTAGATGGGGTTGTTGTGACCCGAGGGCAGGACTGGGCCTCACTGCCTTGTTGAATCTCATAAAATTGGCCACAGCCCATCAATTCAGCCTGTCCAGATCCCTCTGCAGAGCCTTCTTGCCCTCCAGCAGATCAACACTCATGCCAAGCTTGGTGTCATCTTCAAGCTGACTGAGGGTGTCCTTGATCACCTCACCCAGTTGATAAAGATATTAAACAAGTCAGGCACCAAAACTGAGCCCTGGGCAACACCACTTGTGACTGGCTGGAGCTGGATTTAACTCCATACACCACCACTCCCTGGGCCTGGTCATCTAGTCTTTTACCCAGTAAAAAATGCATATGTCCAAGCCACAAGCAGTCAGTCTCACTAGGAGAACACTGTGGGAAATGGTGTCAAAAGCTTTATTAAACTCCAGGTAAAAAACACCCACAGCCTTTCCTTCATCCACCTTGTCATAGAAGAAGATCAGGTAGGTCAGCAGCACCTGCCTTTCACAGATTCAGGTTGACTGGAATGATTCAATATGAAATGCAATTAAATATGATTCAATATGAAAAATATCCACTCAGTAACTGGCTTTGGGCAGTCTAAGGCATGGTAATCCTCGTACATCCAGTAAACAGCTACAGAAGAACGTGTATATGGAAGAAAACTATTATAAAATCCAAGACCGAAAAAATGCTTTTCTAAGTCACTAGCAGATAGATATTTGGGGGAAATGGGCCTTTTATCAAGTTTGTGAGAAACTACTAGCTCTCTGGATCAAAGACAAAGAAGCAAAGAAGATGACCCCAGCAGGCTTATTTGTTTTATTTAGAATCTGAGCAACAAGGAGTACCCCAGGGATCAATATGTTTATCAGAGGTCAGATGATACTTGAAAAGAGTAAGGCTGGAATGATACAGCAACAGCAACAAGATCCTCACAGCAACAAGATGCAAAAGCAGACACGTATTCTTTTCTCCTGCTATTGCCTTCCTTCCCATTTTTCAGCTCTTTATTTTCTGTCATTATTAGAACCCTTAACAACTACTTTTTAAAGCAACAAAATATATGCATTAAACAAACATATTTGGCCTAATTCATAATTAACAAAAGGTCTTTCCAATAATCAGTGTTCAAATGTCGTGCACAATTTTATGCTTGCCATTAATGAGATTCTCACTCTTCAAAACATACCATTTAACTCACTATTTTTAAAGGAAAAAGAGCTGCCTCAAAAGTCTGCATGCAATAGTAGTGCAGACAGCTTTCCCATTCCTATGTTAGAATTGATAGCAGTTGAATATACTTCTCACTTTTGCATAATCAGGTACTATCCAGTTTATATCACAAAACTGTGCCATAACCACCCCGTACTTCTGTTAGCTCACACGAAAACTTTAACACCACAGCTATCTGCTCTAGGATGGCAAAGCCCCTGACAGGGACAGGGCAGCATCAATGGATAGATGAGAGCTGTCTTAGTTTATACACTTAAAGAGGTGTCAAAACGGCCTACAGGAAGAAAGAAAATCCTGCTGACATATGTCACATCTAAACCAAAAGGCTCCTGTAATGAAGCTATGCCAATAGTGCTAAGACTGCAGCCCACAAATTAGAAAAACCCTAAGCAATATGTATCACTACCAAGTTTTGTTACGTGATCTTTAGAGCTGAAGTATGTTGCAAGTCCTTTGTGGGTTTTAATTCAGCCTGCGCACTTTTCCTTTCAGCCATTTCTGAAATCAGGGTCAAAAGCAGCCACAAGAGATCATCTGCCCCCAGACAGAATCAACTGTACAAACAATACATTGTTAATCAAACACCCCTGTAAAAGGACCCCTAATCCCTGGGAAATTTATTGTTTTCATAGAAAAGTAAAGATGGAGCAGTGTTTAACCCACATAGTATATATAGTTTGCATGCAAAAATAATTCCTCAGTGAGAGAGAAAGGGGGAAAATATGCACCATTCAGACCAGAATCATAACCCTTTTCCCACAAAGTTCAGTGAGACTATTTCTCTTATTTTTCAAAGGGAATACAACTAAGCCAAGGTTTTCTTCACCTGCATAAATGAAAAAATGCACCTGTATCCAAAAACATCTTTAAAACAAAGGTCTGCCTTTCTTGTTGATGCAGGCTGCCCAGGAGGTCATGGAGTCTCCCTCTCTGGAGGGATTCAAAACCCACCTGGATGCATTCCTGTGTAACCTCTCCTAGGGGACCCTGCCTTGGCAGATGGTTGGACAAGATGTTCTCCAGAGGTCCCTTCCAACCCAAACAATTCTGTGATTTTGTGATATTCCCACCGCCCCAGTTCTTACCACTCCTCAAGACAAGAATTTAAGTTATATGTATTTCAAGAATCTTGCCTTACATTATCAGAAAGGTGACCATTTATTATATTTTCTTACCTTCCACCATTATTTTAGCATGATGCTCTGGAATGCATTGGTTCCAGTCCTGAGTTACAGGTTTTGCTCACAACTCTTTCTTCTGAAAGGTGAACAACAGCATAAGCAATGTGTCTCTCCTGACACCTCTGGAAAGGTCTTTAGACAACAATTCCAGGCACAATAAAGTTTCTACCCTGTCAAGTAAAAGTGCTAAATGTGAAGAATTCTGTTAATGCAATGTTATGATTAATATTTTCAATAAACCACAGTGGGGGAAGCCTAAATTTTGCCTCTTGCAGCAACTCTAATAAAGCACAGTTAATCATCTGGGGAAAAAAAAAAAAAAAGAAGAAAGGAAAACACAAAAAAAGCATTGAAGAAAACTGCATGGCTGAATACAGAACCTGAAATCAGTGTGAACATGTTTCACTGATTTCCAGTAAGTTTTGGATCCCATCATTTTTGGGGTTTTTTTTCCTTCAATATTACAGGTGGCAATATTATTTCCTGAACATACCTGCGTGTATGCTGGCAATATTTTCAACTTCCTTATCATCATCCCTCTGTGCTCCTTCAAAGAATATATAAAAACATGTTCTGGAAAGGTCAGAAGTTACAGACTGAGTCTTCCCTCTAACAATAGCCTTCTGCCAAAAACTGTGAGGACCTTTACACTTTCCAAAATAGGACAAGGATGAATGAAGACAGAGTGGATAGAGACACAAACCCCCTAAAGAAGACATGGTGATAGTATGAGAAACTACCAGTGACACCATTATAATCTCAAACTCTACAAAGCATTTTATTGAAACATGAAGGTAAGAAATATTTTTAAATATACTTTTAATATCAAAGCAATTTTTTCAAATATGTGAAGAACACTTAATATCAAGTATTCAGTTGTTATCTTTTAAAACTGATATTCAGCAAGTATAAATGACCAAACTTCCACTGATGTTAATTATGATGTTAATGACTAGAGAGCCAGAGGAAGTGAGTTTTGAATGATCTAATAGCAGAAAAAGCAAGGGATACTGACCTCATTTGTACCATCACCACACACCTTGCTGCTTGTAAACAGACCAGCACGACATGTCCAAAATTTCCCAAGGAAAAATCTGTATTTGTGCTATGAAAAAGCATGAACACTTCAATTTCCAGGCCATCTTTTCTGAGAATTCGAAAGCATCAGACAAGAAAGGCTTATAAAAGATGAATGGTTATCTTGTGCTTAAGACATGAGCTTGAGTTTGTTCCCTGGCTTTATCCCAACTTTTCTATGGCCTCAAGCAAGGTCTACTAGCATCAATGGCAATAAAAGGCTACAAACTCACTTTTGAGCATCACTGTGAGAAATATTTCAAAGTCCCTTAAAGATTAAAAATAACTTCCAAGAAGGACAGAAATAAATAGATTAACTAAGCAGGAGGGGTTATTGGTAAGATTCAATGCCTATGGTAGGATTATTATTACCTTTATGTACAGTAAAAATTAATCTGGAAATTAACAGAATAAAAATGGTGCACTTAAAATTAGGCCTACATCAGCTAAATAATTAGGGGAGAGATTATTCTACACTAGTTTCTGTGTACAGTTTTAGGAAACAGAACTCCAGAAATCAAAACAGCAAGAGGTTTACAGGGGAACTCTAGAAAGTATGATGCAATTTCCAACCCAGTTCTGAGAATCTGCCCCTGCGCTGAGCCATAGTCATAGGGGAGCAAAGTCAAAACCATTTCAGAAGACCCTTGCCATCAGCAGCAGCAGCATTAATGCAGCACTGAGGTTCTGCTGGTGTACTTCTCTGCTTCATGCTTACCTTTCACCTCCATCCTCAAACCTCATTACAACAGCATTATGGATTAACACGGCCCATTCCATTCTGCTGCCCAAGAATAACCAACACAAGACATAAAGCTGACTGGGATGAACAAGTCAGGTTCCCATCAAAGCAATAAGCCAGAATCCAATAAAGCAGTAACTGGTGGACCCCATCAGTTCTCCCAGTGTCTCTCTTCACAACAGTCTAAGCATTTCAAAGAACGTGTGTCCACACATTTTGATAACTCCCCTCTTTTTACACTAGCTGGCATATGTACCTTTTCAGAGCAGGTCCGACTGCTTTGCCTATGCTCCAGCTCATCCAGGTACAGACCAGCTTCTGTCCAGGAGCCTTTGGGATGCACTAGCACGGTACTGAGCCTGAGCTATGATATTCTCCACAGGTTCATTAACCAAGGCACCACACCATGCTAACTGACTTCACAGTTCCTAGGTGCACACTGGCTTCTCTCTGGCCATCTCCAAGCAGAAGAAACATGTGACTGCCTTCATCATCTTGTTTAAGCAAACACAATACTACTTCTCTAACTTAAGAGTTCTTTACATTCTTTATGCATGCCAAATAATAACCATTATAAGAGAAAGTCTCACATTGTCATGCAGCCAATATTTCTAATGCAAAACTGGAATTGTGTGTGAATATGCACTAACACAGAAAAAAGGGAAATATTTTATAAAAACAATGTATGAGACTTTAAGACATCATTATATAAGAAAATGGCCTCAAAATCTGTTGTATTTTCTTGCTTATTCAGATATCAGCATATATTAACTTCAGACATTTAAAAAGCTTTTGTTCCCAACTAATAGATTGAGAGCAGAACAGACCTTAAAAGCATCTTAAAGTAGTGGAAGATTTAATAAGAAAATAATATACTTTTAGTCTAGCAAAAAATGTGAGCATATTAATAATAGATGACCAGCACTACACAGCATGATGTAGGGATCCATGAAATGTTACAAGGCTAAGTCTCATGCTGGTGAAGTGCTGGCTGGTAACACTGATAGAGCCAGCATGTGTGAAAGAAATCTTCCCTTGAGGATGTCCAATGGGTATATTCTCAACCACAACACTTTTCAGATTGGAAGAGGGTACTCATTTTTGCAGGCTTCCTAATGGTTCCGTGACTTCATCTAATGGCACCCTCTAATAGTGCTTGCACTTACCAAGCCCAGTCAGTAGCACAGCTGCCTCAGTTACAGCTTGATCCCTCTGAGTAGTGATGCCACTGAGTGAGGATGCCAGTATCTGTAGCTCCTGCTGCTCTCTGTGGGAGATGAGGTTACTCACTCGGATAAAGGAGGTGCTCAGCATTTAGCACAGTCAGACTGGCATGCCTCTGATAGTTTCTTTAAAGTCACAGAGATTATCCCTTAAACACCAGCATAATTTATTGCTTCACTTTTAGGGGAAAAGAATTGAATGTGAATGGGCTGCCTTGGAAATTACTTTTCTGCCTAGATAGTTGGGATTCGATGTGCATTCATCATTCAGAGAAAATGCAACAATTAAGGTTTGCCAGCCAGGAGATTTGGATTTCTTCTTCCTATTGCAGTGAATATCCTGTAATTTTTTAGCCAATTCCAGTCACCAAAAATTGGATTGAGCAAATGAGTTGACAAAGTACCATAATAAGAAAACCATGAACTCATGGTCCTTTTAGTACAAATTGAACAGTGCTTCTATCAGCAGAAACAAAATTCCTCCCTGACTTAAAACTGTCCCTTCCCTGTATACAGATAGTGAGTTCCAGTATTTTGGGGATACTTGCTTATTTTCCTGCTCTCCAGAATGTCCTTAAGAGACTGACTCTTAAGTGCCTGTGCCAGAGGTGACAATACAATGGGGGAATCATGCAGTCAGTGCAGATGTAGGTATTTGCAAGTCTCGTTCTGCAGGAAAGCTAACTGTGTAGGAATCAACTCAAATCTGTCAGCTCCTGAAAATAATCTTTCCAGAGGAGAATCCATACTTACTATGTTCTTCCTGAAACAGAAAGATTTTTGTCTTTCCTCTAAATCACTTTGCAAACAGTACACAACTAAAAGGAAACGTGTTCTCCAAATTATGAGCTCACCCAAACACAGTGAACTTGCCCATCGAAGTGTTAATATGCTCACAGTCACATGTGGCCAATATAAAAAAAGGGAATTATCGTAACTGTGTGCAGAAACATGAAGCATAAAACCAGCCTGAACTACGACTCCAGAGACTTTCTGTAGAGCATAAAGCAAAACATTTGCACACTTCTTTTTCTGACTCCATTCCCTGTTTTGGTTTGTAAGTGCTTGAGGCAGGTTGTATCTCAGTTACACATCCTAATCCAGAGCCAACCTCAGCTGCAGTGTGATTTAAATGATCTTTAAAAGGGCAAAACCAGCCCTGAACTGGGGGCATTATTTACTTCAGCTGCTCAACAGATGAATACACACAGCGAAACTCCAGCAGTACTGGAGCCCTCCAGCATGACTGGCATGTGGACCAAGTACAGCCCAGCCTAGAAATCTCAGAGAAAACTAAGAAATTCATGTGGCCAGGAATTTCACTGGTCAGATAGGCCAAGAGAAACAAATACACAATAAAGCTAAATAATAAATAATTAAATTAATAAAACGACAATGGATATACCAGAATCTCAGTTGCTCGGTGAGACCCCAGTTTAACCTGGACACTCTTTTGGCCACAAGGCACTGCAGAAACAGTCCCTCAGCTTTCAGTGCAAGTAAGTATCACATACTGATTTAAATACTGCAACTTGGAACCTTTCATGGATACCAAAATGGCAATGAAATTATTTGACATCACCTTCTCCCCAACTCCTAGATGATCCAGGCTTGTTAAATGCGACCAGAAGAGGTTACAGGCAGTATTGCTCTCCAACCATCATGCATTACACTTCTTTTTAAAAATGCAGGGTGTATAGAAAATTTCAGCAGATCAGGGTGGATACAGATTTAGTACCTGTCCCACGACAGAACAAGCAATAAGTTTCATGTACCTATGTGATGGGTGTCAGCATCATCCTGGTGAGGCTGCTTCACACCCTGCATTACCACTGAGCAAGGCAGCACATCTCAGCTGCACGGGCTACACTTTGAAAGAGTCATCCATGCATTCAATTGATTACAGTTGTACAGATTAACAAATGTAACTGGTTACACTTAAAATGTAAACACACTTATCTTCATGATGTCTAACTCATGAAACAAAATAGAGAAATGATGGGCATCATAATTTAATCAAATTTAAATAAACTTTGGCACTTTGTGGTTACTTCTGGCACAACTCAGTCAGCTTTGGCTTTCACCAAACCACTATGACTAAATTATACATTAGTAATATACAACATAAAGCCATTCATGGCATCTAATATATATTTCAATGTAAATAAACTAATTTCTGACATTTTAATGAAGTTTGGATATAGGCTACTGCCATTCATATGTCTAATTTTTCACTGTAAATCCAGGCTTAGAAGCATTTTTTGTCCATCCTAACACTCCCATTGCAAGTGCTCTAATAACTGCATTACAGTAAATAACACTACTAGTTCATCTATCTGTTATCACTTGTTCATAGTTCCTTCTTTTCTGAACTAATCAGACCTTTTCATATTACTGTGCAACCAACATTATGTGAGGAACTACAAATAACTGTACAACTAAAGAAAACTTATGCTGTATAGTTGCAAATCACCCATATAAGAACATACAGGGCCTATTTACAACCACAAGTGAATTTTAACAGTCTTTACTGGTTTGGGCAACAGGGTCTGAATCTTACTATGATAAACACATGAAGATCAGAATTTGGAAGTTGTTCTACAATACTGGGAGGAGAGTCGGGAGTAAATCATCTGGCTCCAGAAAAAAAAAAAAAGATTAACATGAAAATGGAAATAGTGTATCATTTCACAGCTAGGCATTGGAGCCAAGAGCTTCCTGTTGCTGTGAACAGAAATGGCTTATCAGAAGGATGAGGCTGAGAACAAATCTGTGACTCTAACCAACATAAGAACTGGAAACAGAGGTAATTGAGGTAAATGTCTTCCAAATTTGGGCATTTTTTAGGCTTCCCAAATGCCTGTGTTGGTAGGTACACTAAAAACAGGTATTTTACAAATGTGCAGCTCACTGACTATAGTCTGATTAAAGAATCTTCAGTTGCTCAGGGGATCTCCATGCAAAGACCATCTATCTTCAGTATTCTGAGTATCTCCATCTGCATTAGAGGACAGAGAGGCTTTTCAGGTTTCTATGATGCAAATTATTCAACCAGTAGGAGCAGCAAGGCTTCTGTTCCAGTTAAAATATAAACACACTTACCCTGGTGATGTCTACTTAACTCACGGAACAAATACATGTTAGAGAAATTAAACACCCTGCTTACTCTGAAATAGAAAGATACAGCAAGCTGTTAGCAGGAAAAATAAACAGCTCACCATCAGAGGCAAAATTATATATTCTTGTGATGTTATTCTGTATTATAATGCAGAATATAAATATAATATCCTATCCAGATATAAATATAATATCCTGTATTATAATGCATTACAGTTTCCAGCTTTAGAATTCTTCAGCTGTTTATTCATTGATTGTGGAGACTAAGCTTCCAGAAGAATGTTTCTCTATGCACTCCATTTTAACAGAATTTTCTTTCCAAAATGCATTTAGACATGAGCTGTTTTCAGTGTATCTAAGAAGCTAAGAAGGAGGTTTTTTTGGTTTTAGGTATGCATTTACATGTCTACTCATTTCCACTGTGGTTTGTGCTAAGCTTCACTTGCAGGCTCCTAAGCTCCAGGAGCACTTTGCTCACAGGAGATTCCAGGAACTGCCGACAGGGCAGCGAAGTTGCAGCATTCCCAGGACAACACAGAGTATTCAAGGCTCAACCAAAGGCATAAACTAGAGTTGGATGAGAAACATGCCAGTCATTCCAATCTCCCTAGAAAATATCATCATTATCATATGATTTTACTCCCCTGGCATTTTTTATTCAAAGGGTCTGACACTAGCACAGTAACTTTACAACAGAATAGTGAGAAACTGGCTTAGCAGCAGCAGCACGTTAGAAAAGATAAATAAAAATCTTTTTCTTAAGATCTCGTTTTCAGTGAAACCTTAGGCAGGAATTCCTCCCACACACATAGGCAACTTTCATCTCTCTGATGAAGAGGGCTTCCACGTCCCACTTTTTTTACACTCATCTAAACGCACCTTTCTATACTTTTCATCCCATGCTCCCACATAATCTCCTTAACTAAAAAAGCATTTCAAGATCTTTCTGCTCGTGCTTCATCTTTTAAGTATTATTCTACTTTGCTATATCTGTAGTTTCTTTAGTGTGTGTCAAAACCCTCCTCAGGGAATTCCACTCGGCTCACTGTCAAGCATATACCCTTTATATATATTTATACCTGCTCTCAGCCAAAACTTCTGTACTGATGAAACTAAACAAAAACAAAAACACGAAAAACCCAAACCAAACAAAAAACAAACACACCCACCTTTCTATCAACCCCCTTTGGAGAGACCTGTGGAAGAACCAAGTGTGATTATTCAAGATTAACTCTCAACATAAATAATTGGTTTACAATTATCTTCCTTCAGCATTTCATAAAATTTTCAGTTTTATTTCTTTGCAACATTCATTCCTGTAAGGGATATTTGTCTGGACAAAACTGGCTGTTGTATTAAGTAGAAAATTTTCCTTTTTCCTTTTTCCTTTTCTTTTACTGTACTACTGGCATTCACCAGGTGGAAGAGGTTCACTGCTGCCTTCGCTTGAACCTGCCATTATAAGGAGCCTATATGTGAAAGAATGACTTTCAGCAACTTTAATGAGAGCTGTAGGGCATTCAGCAACTTGTAAGAACAAGTCCCAAATCACCACAGCATTAAAAAATCCATCTGAGTTGAGATTACATGCAAGATAGGGCTGTGTTTGAAGAAAGACAAGATGATAAGGCAGTATAGTAAAAAGTAAAAGGTCTAAAATAAAATCTTTTACTACCATTTCATTACCAGGGTCTTAAGCACTCTGTATGTTCCTGAGATCAGAGTACAGTGATAATCTTGCTTACCACTGTCCTTTACAGACCTGCCAAAGGCACAGATCCATAGCAAGGCTACAAAGATTTCACTGGTGACATATGGAAGAAAAAAAAGCCTGTGACTCAGTAAAACCTGTCATAGTGCTGCTGGCACAGCTGTGTCAAGGAATTGCAAGTCTCACCCAGCGTAGGAGTGTCTGATCCAAAACCTGCTGGCATACCCTTTAGGAAGGTATGCATTAACTGCTCATGAGAGATGGAGAAAACTGTTTCATCTTGGACAAAACTGAGCTGCTTTTTCCTTCAAAGTGAGACACTTTCCCTTTGCTACTGCCTGAATTTTATTTTCAAGACAAATTGTACTAAATAAAAAGAAGTAACAAATGTTCTTCTTTCTGACCAATGAAAAAGATTAAATTTACACAAAACCAATGCAATCAACATTATTTGTCATTTTTATTTAATGTCAGTTATAAAGCTTACAGAGATATCATGTCCAGTATGAGCAGTGGTGCAAACTTCACTAGCTATCATGCTAGCACCCCTGATAAGCTGACCTGAAAGAAAACTTGGCAAAAACATCACTTTGGTCTTCACAGTACCATGCTCACCAACCTTCACTGTTCTTGTATAATATAAAAGGTGGAAATTAGGACCAATCTCTATATTAAGATGACATTTTTATACTGACACTATAGCAAGACCAGTATCATTTAATATAAACATTTCATAATGACATTTGCCCTCATCTAACCTGCAGTGAATTTCAAAATGTGACCTAGAGGTAAAAGACTCTGTATCATATTATCAGTTTCCTGAACCACACAGTCACTTATTATTGCTCCTTTATATTAGTCATCTAGAACCAAAAATTGCATGCAGACAGAAATAACAGGCTTTTTGCCCCAAAATGACTGCTTAGCAATTAATTACAAGACTGACTGAATGAAATATATTTTGCTTCAATAGTAATGAGTTTGAAAGATCTGATACACTACATTGTATCACAGCACTGTTATTCACGAAATAATAAATCTCAAGGCCGTCACAGGTACTTCTCATTTACTTAAACACTGAAGTTTGACACTAAGAGATACAACTGAATACTAGAATTGTTATTGCCATATCAAGCCTATTTCCACTGCATTATAAACACAACAAATTAAGAAACTAATTATTTCAAAATAACTCAAATTACTGTGTATTTTAAATACCCTCCTAATAAAGAATTGAAGACCCTTATTCCTTATGCTCTGGTAAGATCATATAATCACAGGATAACCTAAGTTGCAAGGAGTCTTTAGAGGTCATCTGGTAAAACCTTTATTCACAGCAGGGCCAAATTTGACATCAGATAAACTCTAATTAGATCGGGTTTTTGAGAGCTATATTTAGCTCGATTTGAATTTATTCAAGGGTGGAGTTTCTGAAACTTCATTCAAAAACACGATCCAATAATCTCACTATGATTTTTTTCCTAGTATTCAATCAGAATTTCCTCTGTGTTGCATCCTGGGTCCTTTGCCTCCCCACTTCATTGAGCACATCTAAGAAGTAATCATCTTAGCAAGCATGGAATACATTAATTTACTCCAGTTCTTATCAAGTGAAGGACAAAACCTCCACTCACTTTTCTTGTACAATATCAGGGCCAATGATTGGTGAGACTGGTTTGACTCTCTCTTTGGTCATCTAATCAATTAAATTAATTTATTTATGTGAAAATTAATTTGTATATCATAGGGGGCCAAAATGCAACACTTTTACCTGAAAAATTAAGGAATTGTGGTTTTATTACTTATTTGTCAGTTTACCAGATTGGCCCTAAAACTAAAAGGGTCTCTTTGTACCTATAAGATGCGAGTAAGATACAGAAAAACATGAGCTAAGATTACCTCGTCTTACAAGTTTTATTTCGGTTCCAAACCTCACAAAATTAGCAAGATTTAAACACCACCTAAAAAACTGCAAGTACAATCAATCCCATATGATCTCCAAAAATAAACCTACAAAGTGTTCAAGTTCTGCAAGTCGTACCCAAATTGTATTCAGATCCAACAATACTATCCTGAAATCCAACGACTTTACAAACCACAATATTTGTTTCCTAGTCCAAAGAATGGGGTCTAGGTAGAATGTAGCATATCTCAAAACAGAAGCAGATCAGCAGCATAGCTGAATGTTCTTAAAATAACTATTTACAAAGCTTACTGATCTTATAGATAGGAAGAACAGCTTCAGAACTATTCAGAATTTTCAGTCTATTAATTGTCATTATTGTCACTGAAATCACTCTTTCCCTTCATCACTATAAATATATTCATTAAATGTTTATATGACAATTAACCGTCAGTCATAGAGCAGCCAGGAATTGTAGAAAAATAGCCTGCTATTGTGTATGGAGCCTAAAACTAAGCAAGAGCTACATGATTCCTTTCAGAAATTCACCCAGTTCAGAAATTTCAGAGGGCTCTGAAAGTTCATGGTTCCTCAAGTTTTGAATTTCTAACTTTGAAACACTGAACTCCAGCAGTTTCGGCAGGAGGGGATTTAACTTCTGAAGCTGAATTTCTAGTGCACGGAGAGGTTAAATCCTACAGTGCTGACAAGCTCAGAATATGTGTTTTACTAACAGATAATTCCCAACAATTTTGAAAAATAAAACAAAAACAAAAAGTGGAAAACAATGTTAGTTTTTACTTTCTTGTCCCTGATGAGAGAGATCCTAATAAGTCATATGTTTTTTGGATTGTGAGTATTTAACTCAAGTAGTTCTACTGGATGCAGTGTATTATTTCCAATGTTAAGGTTAAATGCAACTATACACCTACACCACAAGCATATCAGCCTGTTAGGTATAGCCAACCAGCAATGGTTACATTTGGTTACATGGGGATGTCATTTGAGTTATCAGAGGAAAACACCACTCCCACCTCAGCTGCTATAACAGAAAGTGCAACGTCCTGCAACCAGGGCATTGTTTGTGGCTAAAATCCCAAGCTTTCTCCATCCTTGCTAGTACAACTCCCTCAACTTCCTCCTTTTTTATCAGTGGACAGATGCTTCATCTCCAGATCAATGGGCTGGTGATTCTCTTATCAACATAAAAAGTGCAGCAATTTACTGGTTCAAAGATTTTACTTTCTCAATTTTATCAATTCCCTTGAATCCCTGAGCTGATAACTGAATAACTGGTATCTGTCAGTTCTAACATACAAGCATCGAGAGTCAAAATCATAAAGTTAGAGTGCTCAGCTCTATAAAGTATTTAAAAATGAGATGAAAATCTATGCATGATATATACATATATCACTTCCCCACATAACTGCTGAAATTCCATGATGTCCTGTAACAAATGACAAAACATTTTCATTCTAATGGATAGTCTCATCTCCAAAGGCAAGGATTGACATATGTCAATATAATTAATGTTAATGGCAATCATAAATATAAATCTTCTCAATATTGAAAGGGATTAGGCTATTAAAATAATCAACTGAGCTTCCCAAACAATCACTAGTCAAAACCTTAGTACACAGAAGTTGTGTTTCCACTGGAATAATTTTCCAGTGTGGCCTGCTGACACTATAATTATTTGGGAAGTAACAGGTTAAATAGGGAACAGTCTATTTTACACTAGCTAAAACTGGATAAACCATACACTTCTAAATCAGGACCTACAGAAGGAACACAGTGCAGAGGAGCCCAAGGATAAACACATGAAATGAGACTGTCAAAACCATGAAGGGTCTTAGTCACACACTTTCCACAACCACTTTGAAAATCTCATTCACCATCTTCGTATTCAGAGTTCTTTATGTTCATTTATCTGCATACTTCTAGGTCCCAAAAACTTCCACTTACTGACAATGTTGAAACAACATTATCCTGCAAAGGTAGTTTCTCAGAAATACATTTCCAAAGCAGCATGAAGGTTTTCCCTGTGTGACATTTATTAACACCAATCGGATTCACACAGCTAAATCTTGCTACAATTCATTGTCAATTTACCCCTTTCAGAATTTAATATTTTTTGAATTACTTTCATTTTCCAAACATTTTCATCTTGCAGTGTTTTATGGCATGGTGTCTGCAATAGCACAGGCACGATCTCTGCCAGCTGGTTTAATTTTCTCGTACAGACAAGGCCAATGTCTCAGACTTCTAGTGGCACCAGTAAGAATTATGGCTGCAATCCAAAGGATCCATATGTCCTTATGATATATTTTCCCAATGTATACATAGCTCCTAATAATCTTAATGACATATTTATGCACAAAAAGATACACATACACTTCAGTGTTCTTCGCTCAGACACCTTTGGCAATGGCATATGACAATGCTTCAGTCAGGAAGAGTAAAACAGTGAAAGATCAAGGAGGGGTGGTGGGTTAAGATACAGTTCTCCTTATACAAAATGTTCTTGGTTTTCAGAAGCAGAATCCACCTCAAGGGGTCCAAGGAAACCCCGAAAGTGACTAACAGCTTTTCCTGAACTTGTGCCACCCACACTTCAATCTCAATGATTTTTTCCAGAATTCTGTATTACACATAATGATATGGATTTCTATTTACAAATGAAGTTATTATTAAATGATAGAAGACTAACTACAAACTGTCCTTAGGATTACTGAATTCAACATTTAAATGCGTTTATTACAAAAAATTAAAAGGTGTCAGTCAAAAACTTCCACTTTCATGGATTAAAACATAGCTGAAAACCAGTATTATTGCCATTTTATGTCAAAATCTCCTGACAAACAACACTGAAAATTACAAACAAATCTTCCTGCAGTTAATGCATTTAATGGGTTAACATTAGAGAAAGGATATTTTACTCACAGTAATGCAATAACTGTTTTTCTCTTCACTTTTGCCTAGGCTGTTTTTTTACAAGTTGCTGGGATAAAGAAGACAAAAGTTAGAGAAGACAAAAGTTTTAAAGAATCAGGAAACCGTGCTTTGAGGACACTGAACAATGCACTCTTCTGTAGAACAAGAAGCAAATCTTGTTTATGAACACGTCTCCAGGGATTTGGCTTTTCCACTTCCCATCTTATGCAGAAGAGAATTTACGTACTACACGCATGCTATAAAAGGTGTTGCCAACTGTATTTAATAAGATATTTCTTTCTCAGGTAATATCTAAAGGTTCTAAAGGTTGAGCCTGGGCTGTTTCCAGGCCCTTCTCTGACATGACCAGAACATGACTAACATAAACAACTTTTTTTAAAATACGTGCCCATCTGTTTCCTTTTTAAAGTTTTTCCTCAAGTCGTATAAATCATCAGTACTTCTGCAATTCTACAAGTGGTTGGATTTTGCAAGATTTAATCTAAATATTGTCTACAAACACTAGTATCTCTTTCACCTCTCCATAAGTGGATGCAAAGTAAAATAAATCTCACTTAATGACAGTAATGTCCAGGGATGCAGTTTTGCTGCATATGTTTTATAATCATGACCTCTAAGATATTGAAAAAAGGTCAAAACTGCCTGTGGTGATAACTTCTACGTATATAAATTGAACACTACCACCACTGAGATCATGGAAAGCATCTGAGCTTTAAGTTCACGTGTCGTGGTTTAGGAATGATACTCCCCAATTTAGTTCTCCCACTGAGACTCTCCAAACCATGCTGCCACTTGCTCGTTCCTTCTCCCCCTCTCCCTTCCCCCTTGCAGGCGCCTGGAGAGGAGAATTAGAGGCACACAAGGCAAAGATGGTGGGTTGAGATAAGAACAATTTACTGGAAACAGCAATGAGATAAGAAAAGGAACCGTAATATCAACAATATTAATAACAAAAGCGTGCTAAAGAGAGAGTGATTCACATGCAAAATGCTCACCCCAGCCCCACCAGACCGCAGCCACGTTCCCTCTGGCTTGGAACCGGGGCCACCCCACGCTCTCTCCAGCTTGGGACTGATCCCACGCTACCCCAATGGAAGAAGCCCATTCTCCCTGGAGCAGACTCCTTTTCCTCCACCCCTGGCGATGATGTGAGCTAGTATAGAATAGCCCCCACGTCCTAGCCATGTCCCCTCCAGGCTACTGCAAAAAATTAACCCCGTCTTGGTCAGAACCAGGACATAATATCTACTAGACTACTTTTTGAAAATAAAGAAATACTTATATTTTTAAATGAAAATAAATTAAAATAACAGCATTTTGCCATACAGACCTGAAAGATGTCGATATGACAGTGGGACATCACTATAAAACAGGTAAGTGCAGCAGAAAAAAAACTATGCATTGAAGTAATTTTTGAAAGTTGTTACATCATCTGATAGGTCTTTTATAAAACACTACTCTTTTCCTGAAAGACTTTTTATGCATTTCTCTGCAGATTATGGTAGCTATTCACACTTTACTTCAATTTTTATAACCTCCCAGTAATTCTACAGAATAGTAAATACAGTTACTATAATCCTCATAACTGGCAAAGAGATATATTTGAAGAAATAGGGTTTGTTTCCCCTCCCACATGCATGATGTAAATCAGGAGCAATTCTGCTGCAGTCGTTAGCACAAAACTGATACAAAACAAGGAATAAAAAATAACAGCAATGTATAAAGAACACTTTCCTTACACTAAAAGTACAAATCATATGCCTCCGCTGGTTTTTGGCAAGGTTGTGCCGTTGAGTTACTTATACCACACTAAGCCCATCACTCTAAAGCACATCTGAATAAGGTCCAGGCTTACACTGGAAACAATGGAGACACACCAGTTTACACAGGCTAAGAACCTGGCACAAAGCCTTGGAAATGAAAGGGGATCTTCAAATAAATGCAATATGTACAATTACTTCTAGAGTATTATCTCTGACACGGAAGGCATTTCAAAGTGCTGTCAGAGGAAACTAGAAAAATCGCAAAGGATTACGAATACAAACAAACAACCCCCCCCCAACTAAATGCATGCCACTTTTCTTCTTTACAGACACACACACACAAGGAACAGCACTCATTTTAAGAGAGATCATGTGGCAAAATGATGATACTGAGTCACTAGAAAAGAGAAAAATCTTTTAAAACACTCTTGGGACCAGGGACTACCGTTAAGGGGAAAGCATTATTTTATCATCCTGCTAATGAGCCAGAGGAAAGATTATTGTTCTTTGGCGGTGATTTATCTCAACAGCTCTTCTCTAAAATAAATACACCAACTCCACTAAACAAAGAGAAGAAGCGGCACCGTGCTGTTGTTTCAACTGCACGCTGAGGAATACTTAATCAGAGGAAAGGAATCACAAGAAAAGTCACGGGAGAGGGGCCAGCACACGCCGCTTTTACACAGGTTAAGAAAAATAGAAAAAGAAAGACGCAGCGATGCCGGTCCCCGCATCTTCCCACCGCACCAGCAGCACCCAGCACTGTCCGGCCCCACCGCCGCCCCGCGGGGACCGACCGGGGGCACCGTCAGCCTCGTTCTTCCCCTCGGCCTCTACTTTGAGCAGACGGGGGAAGCCCCTGCCCGGCACCAGCGAGGAGTGACACCGCGTCGAACAGACGCGGGGGAGCCGCTCTCCCTCAGGCAGGGAGCGCTGACAGCCTCCCGGGCTGGGGCGCCGCGGCACCCTCCCGGGGTTGCCGACCCTCTCCGTCCCCAGCCACGGGGCCGCTCTCGTCCCACGCCGCGTCGCACCGCGAAACTTACGGGCCGGGGAGCGGGGAGGGTGCGCCGTCGGAGCGGCGGGCGCGGACAGCTCCGGGGCCGGGTCAGCGCCGCTCCGCGCCCCCGGCGGCCGTGGCCGGGGCGGGGGAGAGAGCGCCCGTCCCTGCCCGCCTCCCGCGAAGCCGAAGCGTGCCCCGGCACTCACCAGCTGCAGCGAGCAGAGGAAGATCAGCGTGCAGCGCCCCGTGCAGCAGCCCATGGTGGTAGGCGGAGAGCTACTGCGCTGCTCCGCTTCTTCCCTCGTTCACTGACGCGGCCCCGGAGGCGAGGCGGGGGGCTCACCGCATCCGGACGGAGC